>VZTB01003968.1:1127511-1214979 GCA_013397245.1 Thryothorus ludovicianus | reverse complement strand
CTCGCCGGCCCCCCAGATCTGGCACCCCCGCCCCCGATTGCCTGCGTCTGACTCATTCGCTGGTGCTTGGGCAAGCAGAGCAGGGCGGGGGGGGTGAGGTGGGGGAGAAGCCTTCAAAGTATCCGCGGCTGGTCTCGGTTTGACAGGGCGGCCGTGAGCTGCGCCCCTGCAAGGGCGGCGGTGCCGGGGGCGGCGGAGCGGAGCGGGCCGGGCTGAGCCCGCAGCGCCGCGCAGGCGGCCCCGGGTGGAGCCCGCCGCACCTCCCGGAGTCCGTGCCGCCAGTCCCCGCCGCTTCCGAGGAGCCGAGAGCAGCGCGGGGGCTCCGTGCCGGCCCTCCTGGGGAACTGCTGCGGCAACATCGCAATTTAAAAAAGGGAAAGGAAAAAAAAAAAATTAAAAAATGAAGACGCTTAATTGCCTCCTGACAAAAGTAAAGAGCGAATCTCAGTTGCAATGGCTCTGCTAAAACTTGATCATGCGGGATTTCAAGCGATAAAGAGCTGCCGGGCTGCTATTTACTGCGGTTGGAACAAGTTGCAGGATGAAATCCAGGCGTTAAGGGACCTATTTTCCACTTCATTGTTTGCAAAGGAATCTACTGAAATGACTTTGAGGATCTTTAAAAAAGAACTATGTGGAGGGAGAATGCAGTAAGTATCGCCTTCGGGGAGCCCGGATCGCGGCCAGCTCTGGGGCAGGGGCGCGGAGCCCCGGGTGCCGCGCAGGGCTCTCGGCGGTGCCGCCTCCCGCCGGCCGGGGCTGCGCTCCGACCTCCCCGCCAGCACCGAGGGCCAGTCGGGGAACGCCGGCTGCTCTGCCTGGCGTCCTACATAGAGCTGGGGCTGCTCGAAACACTGCCTTCATGCATATTTACTGGGAATTGTGAATGAAAAAAACAGAGCAATCGAGCTTTCCGTGGCGGGCTCTGCTATAGTGTCTCCCTGGGTTTGTTTATGGTAAATTGGGAATGAAGCTGTTCTGTTTCAGGAGCGAAAAGAGCATTATCCCACAGCGCTTTAGCTGTGCTCCAGGTTATGCTTGTTTTGAACCTGCCAAGAAAACTCCTGCCCTTGATCATGTTAATTAGTTTGCTTCTAGCTGCGCTTTTCAGGTTGGATATCTCTTAAAGCCCAAAGCCGTCCTTCTCGCTTGGAAGCAAACGGGCAGTTGGGAGCCCAGGATTTTCCTGACCTGGATAAGATGAGGGACGTATCCCGGACAGCTGTGAGCTCACGGAGCTGCTTTTAGCAAAGAGCTGAAATCTGTTTCTAAGTGAAGGAAGGGAACTTTTGAGTGTAGCCACTTTTTATTCCGTTCACAAACCACATGCGATTGAAGTATATTTCTTTTTCTCCTGTCAAATCCGCAGCCTGACTAACGGCTTCTCCTCGTCTCCTCTTCTCCCCCCGCTGTCCCGTCCCGTCCCCCCCGTGTCCAGCCCCCCCTTGCCTGTCTCCCTCTCCACGTAGCTGCCCTCCCGGGATGCGATGTCGCTCGCAGGCTACGGCGGGGATCACACACGCGGTCAGCGGCGCGGAGGCCGCCCCTGAGCCCGGGCAGCGAGGGGCGCGACATGCCCGCGGTCGCGACATGTCCTGCAGCGACACCGACAGCAGCACCGGCACCTCCGGCAGCCGCCGCCGCTCCGTCTCCTGAGGCGCTGGGTACGTGCGGGCCCGCGCCCGCAGGGGGCGCCCTCGCGCCGCAGCCGGCCCGGCGGGGCTGGGAACGGGACTGGGAACAGGCTGGGATGGAGCTGGGAACGGGACTGGGAACAGGCTGGGATGGAGCTGGGAACGGGACTGGGAACAGGCTGGGATGGAGCTGGGAACGGGACTGGGAACAGGCTGGGATGGAGCTGGGAACGGGACTGGGAACAGGCTGGGATGGAGCTGGGAACGGGACTGGGAACAGGCTGGGATGGAGCTGGGAACGGGACTGGGAACAGGCTGGGATGGAGCTGGGAACGGGACTGGGAACAGGCTGGGATGGAGCTGGGAACGGGGCTGGGATGGGACTGGGATGTGGCTGGGATGGGGCTAGGATCGGACAGGGAACGGGTCTGGGATCGGGGCTCGGAACGGGCTGGGAGCGGGGCTGGGAGCGGGGCTGGGAGAGGGCTGGAATCGGGGGCTCGGGGGGCCGTGAGCTTTCCTCAGCATCGAGGGGAAGCCGCGGCATTCGTGTGCTGTTCCACCGCGCTCCGTGCCGCCGCTGCTGTGGCGGCGGTCGGTAGGAGCCTGCTCCGCAGTGGATCAGGCAGCACAGGGATACCAATGTGCAGTTTAATGCTCTGTCGAGTGCTCGTCTCCTTATGTGCCCTGAAAGGAGGTGGGGATGCTGCAAGCCCGTGTCTGGCTGTGTGTTTCAGCAGGAGACGGCTCTGACTGAGGATGGAGATAGGGCTGGAAGGATGAGAGGGGAGATCTGAAAAATGCCACCCCTGATTGGACAGCCCCGCTTGTGTGTTCTGCGTGACGCTTTGCAACAAGCTTGGCTTTATGTGGCACAGGGACTCCCTTCTTGCAGCTAGCAGAGAGCCAGTTATGGGGGTGGAAATCTCTCGGGGCACAGAAACAGGGGGAGATCTTGCAGAGTCAGACCTGCTCTCCTTCTACCTCCTTCAGATAGTTCAGATCCATTCTTTGGCTCATCTTTCTCCCCATCCTACTCCATCTATATTCAGCCCCCTACAGAGATTCAGTGAAGGCATGAGGTAACCAATACAGTGATGCTCGTTTATGGATCACCCTCCCCTTCAACACTAGAGACAACTTTGTGTCCGAGATCAGCAGTTCTGAGATGCTCAAGTTCTGAATGCTGCATGAGAGGACAGAAAAGAATTAAGACAGAATATTGTGCTTTTGAATCTGTTCCAGAAATGCAGTAGGATTCCTTAAGCAGCGGCTGCCTAGGAGAGATTTTCAGAAATATAACAGCTTGGGTTTGGGATGCTGTGAGATGTATGGAGTGTGTGGACTGGGGTTTCCAGCAGACCTCTGGCTCACTTCTCTCAATTTGAACTAAAATACCTCTCTCTATTAGACTGTGACTAAAGTTTAAGTAGAAGTCCAGGATGAAGGAAAATATCTCGGATGGAAAAATATTTTTTTTACCTATTTTAGCACAGCAAAGAAAAAAGGATGATGTCTTTTTTTTTTTTTTTAATTATATCAGTCATTTTAATTTTGTTGACTATCCAGGAAGAATGTTAATGGGTCTTTTCTTTGAACTTCTGCTACAGTTTTTGCCTTGTGCATAGAAGACCAGCTGGAATAGTGTCATAGTCAAGCCAAGTTTTTGAGAAGATATAAGATAAGAGGCTTGACTTGGAGCTAAGGTGAAGAATGCATTATAAAAAGCTGCCAAAGTTTGCATTATGCCCAGAAGCTTTCTGTTTAAAACTTTCTTTGAAGAGATATACTATATATATTTTTCTCTATGTTCTTCTTACACATTGTGATTGCTTTTACAGGGGATAAAGCTGGCAAAGATGAGGAAAATTGGCTGTGCTCTCCTGGTACTCCAAGCTCTTCTGGCACCTTTGGATCTTGTTTGTGGAGCAGAGAAAAATTATCCCATCCTGAACATTGCAGTGATTCTGGGAAGGACCAAGTATATAACAGAGAGAGATATCAGAGCTCTCTGGACCAGGGAAATGGCAGCAGACCTGACTGTTGATATCAATGTAGTGACCCTTCTTGTGAACCAGACTGACCCTAAGAGCATCATAACACATGTTTGTGACCTGATGTCAGGCACCAAGATCCATGGAGTGGTTTTTGGAGATGACACTGATCAGGAGGCAGTAGCTCAGATTTTGGATTTTATTTCATCTCAGACTTCTATTCCAATTCTTGGAATTCATGGTGGGGCCTCCATGATAATGGCAGATAAGGTAGGAAAATTTATAAGGAGCTCTTGCTATTCTAATGTACTTTGTGTTGGTCTCTAGCATGAATAATTGCTACAAGCAGTTCAAAAAAGATGCTCTTAATTTTCTCTCTGTACTTAAAAAAAGAAACAAAGTATGCATAATGGTGTCTTTGTTGATGGCTCATCAAATACGCATAAATATTTTGGGGCTTGTGCCTGAAACTCAACCTTCTAACCCTATAAAAGCAGCCCTAATGAGATATTAATCTCCAGCACATGGAATGATGGTCAGTTAAAAAACTTTTAATAGCTAATATGTTCAATAAATGTTCAAAAAACAGCCTCATAATAATAGGTTCAAAAAATGATAGCGAGGATAAGATGTGTAACTATGAGCAGATGTTCTGTGATGCTTATAAGAAACAGCAATAGATCTGAATGTACTTGGGTGCAACAGTGATAATAGGACAATAATAAGCCAGACTTCAGTGATCCACTACAGTATCTGAATTAAGTAGTCTTTCACACTTGAACAACTGCATTCCATAGATTTATTGAATTAGATTTTTGCTAACTGGATACTTCTACTTTCTTACTGTAGTTCATGAAAATCCAGTAACGGGTTGTCTGAAATCTGGAGATAATGACAAATGATTGTGTTGGAAAACATATTTTTGGGTAATCTGTTGTGACACTGGAGAAGCAAAAGCGACTCGTCTGTAGTTCCTTAATGTTGTACCAGTTTTTAAGAACTCCTTGCTGGCACTGCAGCATTGATGCTGTGAGGTGGTCGCTGCTGTTCCTGAAACCGGCACCGAGCGCGGGGCTGAGCTCTGCTGGGGACTCTGAAAGTCAGAGGAGCTTCCACTGTGGTGTGAGAGGAGAGCTCAGAGAGAGAGTGCAGATATGGGGTGTCACTGGTTTGCCAGCACATGAGGATCTTTAATGTTAATTGTAATTTATTTCCTGATATTTCCATACTTTAGGGTCGCTTATTCATTGACTATTATTATTTCTTATGAGTGACTTTTGAATAGTAAAGGGCTCTCTGAATACATATGAAAAGGAAGTGATCAGATATATTACTTTGTGAAGTAAGGGGGAAAAAGAAGCAGGATTAGTTATGATTGAAGAATCAGCTTTGGACTTTGGAAACTTTGTACCTCCAGGAAAGACTTTTTTTCCATTGGGCTAAGGGGTCTATTTTGCTTGGTATTTTGAATGATCTTCCTTTAGAACTTGTCATACAAGGGGAGGACAGGAAGTGTTGAATTATAGCAGAGATCCTGTAACAATGGATTTGACATCTTGATTTATACAGAAAGATCATTACAATCAATGCTGCTATCTTAAGTGCAGTTGCAGTGACCAAATTGCAGAGGCAGTTATTTCATGTGCTTTTAAATTGCAGTGCAGATTTATTTGTCTTTTAAAGCTGGATTCATATGTGTTTAGTGCTTCTATTTGATACATATTTCACTTAACTGTCTCTGCCAGTGTAAGAACTCTTGTTCCCAGCCAGGGCTAAGTGATGAAACACTGAAAGAAATCCTTACAGAATCATCTTCACTCCTGGTAGCAGATGTAGGATGTTATTGATACAGATTTATTTTTACTTTTTTATAAGAGCCTCTAGAAAATGAAAGTCTATTTTATTATTTTTTTTGTTTTAATAAATTACTACTATTTTCACTGTATACTTATCATTATTGTATCAATGTCTTTTATTTTAGGGGTTATCAAAGTTTCATTAGCAAACTTTCCTGCTGAAATTTAGCTTCTAAGATTTCCATTTGGGAAATCAAAACTGTCTTTTGTGTGTTAAAACAATCTAACAGAGCAGTCTTCAGTAGCTTGAATTAGCTGAAGGAATTGTTTGTTCATGTAACTAATATTGCCTTAATTTTTAACCTGACCTTTGCAATGTGCAATGTCTTGCCAAGTGTTTGGAACGTTGCAGTAATGAGACTTGCATGTGCCATTTAATTGACCATTCATTTAGGAGTGACTTCCTGGGAGATGAAGTTGAAATTCACAGTTCTGTCATAAAGGCGGGGAGATGGAATCTGAGGGAGAAGGATTGCAGATATGAAATCTTTCAAGTCACTGTCAGGGTTTTAGCTGGCACACGTAGGTGTTGGCTGCCTCGTGAAGATTACTGTGACTCTCCTGCTCTGTCTCATGCATTGAGATGCCTGGCTATGCAAAAGGTGCCTGGTCCCACTCCTGCTTGTGGATATAGTGCTCTGGCACTCTAATAAGGCCGCTTCATTTATGTCCTTACCATGTGAGTTCTGTGCCAGGTTGTTGTTACGTGATGCTGAACTCAACTAAGCTGAGGGCACAGGAATGAGAACTCATCTCGAAGGCTCGATACTGCTGAAGACTTCACTGGATGACTCAGAGGAGATGAGCTACCATATCCTCTGTAGCTAATAAATATTATGTCATTGTGAATCTTGACTGAAGAGCCATATATGTAAAAAAAAAAAAAGTTGTTTTATATTTCTAAGAATGAAGTATGGCCACATTTGGAGTTTGCAGTGATTAATGCAGGACACACAGCTTTTGAAGCACTGAGTCCCTGTCTGAACATCTGGGGTGAGTGGCGTGTTGTCTAGACTGCCTCCTTTGCCAGCCCAGCTCTGCTTCAGTTTGCTCAGAGTTTGCCTGCCCCATCTGAGGAGAGATTTTGCATGCTTCAGATATGGAAAATAGGCATTTGAAACCAACCAAACCGGAATGTTTTCTGAACCTTGCTGATCTATTTTCACCTGACATCAGCTGTCCAAACCCTACCAACAAACCAATGGGACACCTAGGGGTGTATGGCACTTACCTGACCCTGACTGTGCTGCAGAGATACCCTTTGGACAGTGCCACATGCTCTGCTCCAGCTGATTTTATCACCTGCTCTTGGCAGGAACTCTCCTGCCAATGAACTGCTCCTTGGCTTTGGTCCCCAGTGCTGCCACGCACTTCAAACATGTTCAGGTGTGGGACAGTCTTCTGAAACAAGATGAGAATTGTCTGGGGCATCCGTGCCAGCCTGCTGTGTATCAGCAACCCTTGGAGGATGCTGAAAACAGGCTGGCTGTTTATTCATCTTGTATCTCTTGAAATTTGAGACATCTCAACACAGACATTTCTTAGGAACTCGTATTAACTTTGCTTTAAAGCATAGCTACCTTTATTTCGCCACATGCTATGATTATGATGATAGTATTTGTGATAATTTTTTTTTTTTAAACGTCATGGTTAGTTCTGTGTCGATGATAAAAAACTTGCTTCTTCACATACGGGAAAAAAATATCCCTATGTATTGGAAGTACATCCAAGAATATTTAGTGTCTTTGAACCATACTGCTGTTGCCTATTGCAAACCTAAATTTTTCTGGAAGTGTTTCTGGAAGACATAATTTGAGGCATTTTATTGTTGTGAAAGCACTCATAGTTATAACAGAATCAAAAAGTGTTAAAGGTGAGGGTAATTTTCCAGAAGGGCTATAACAAAGTGATACTTCTTGAAACAGATCTGGAAATGTTATGCAAAATAACTAACTGCTTTTCCAAAAGGTAAGTACTATATATTATTGCATAATGATTTTGTGAGAACCCTGGAGGTTAGGCAGGATTGCTCGAGGTTATCTAACCCAGCCCTAGCTCTGCGACAAGCGAATATCAAAATCAGCTCATCCACTCAAAGTTTGAATATCTCCCTGGAAGTAGATACCACAGCTTCTCTGGGCAATCTGTGTCAGTAATTAACCTTTCTCACCATGCAAATATTTTCCTTTTATCTCATTAGAATTTCCCTTGATACCACAGGCTTTTGTTCTTTTGCTTTGAGTCTGAGTCCAGCTCTGTCCCAGTGCAGTTGTAGGCTGCAATGACACTGCTCCTTACCTGTGGCTTTCCTGGGGAAAAGGTTCCTCCAGCCCTTACCTGCACTTGCAGTCCTTTGGACTTGGTGTCTTGGATGGGGAGATGCCAGACAGGACAGGGGACTGCGGATGTGTCCTGGTGAGCCCTGCGAGGGGATCAGTCCCTCCGTGGAGCAGCTGCTGCTGCCGAAAGGGTGCACTGCTGGCTCGTGGTCAGCCCCGTGCCCTGGGGCACTGCCAGGACAGTTCATTAATAAGGCATCTAATTGCTGAGAAGCACTGTGAAACTGTACTTTGAAATCTTCCATTTTTTGGTGGTGATTTTTTAGGTACTCTAGTGAAATACTTGCAGATGTTTGCAATACTTGTCATTTTCAGCTCATTATAGATATAGCTGGAATTGCTTTATTTTACCTCATCTGAGAGGCAAAAAACTGTGCAGCACTTGTGCAAACCAGAGCTCTAAGCAGCTGTGATCAGAGCCCACCCAGACTCCTGGCTCTGGAGCATTTATGCTCCCTTGTCTGTACATGACTTTGCCGACGATGTTAAAAGTGATTCTCTAAAGGACCAAAAAGCTTCAAATGCCACGCTTAACTTTTGTACTATGTGTAAGTGTGCTTCAACTCTTAATGCTTTCAAAATTGTTTGATGGATGGCAGGAGGATGTTGTATTTCATTTTTATTGTAGAATCTTTACTGGAGGTCATACTACATGGAATGTGCTCATTAATTGATATGTCTACCATATGCATATGTAGATTTTGGTCCAGCCTGTTTAGATGGCTTGTAAAAGCAGTACTGTATTTCATTATAGAAAATTGTAAATTTAATATTTTCTATAATAGCAACTTTTCATTCCTGCCCTTAGTGA
Source organism: Thryothorus ludovicianus (assembly GCA_013397245.1). Classification (NCBI taxonomy): domain Eukaryota; kingdom Metazoa; phylum Chordata; class Aves; order Passeriformes; family Certhiidae; genus Thryothorus; species Thryothorus ludovicianus. The sequence continues at coordinate 1,206,345 of VZTB01003968.1, read as the reverse complement.
AAGCTGATGTGTATGGCACTATGTGTCTGGACGTGGTATTCACTTTGGCTTTGTTACTGTAAAAGACTGGAAGATTAAACCATAGATTAATAAATACTTTAGTGCAAAAATAGCAGTACTCATATAAGTGCTGTTTCAGGTCTAGACATAGTAGCTTGCACTACTACATAGTCTGTTGCACACAATATTTCCAACTTCTGACTCATTTAAAGAAGCAATTGAATTTGATTTTCTTTCCTTCTAGCTGTATGAAGGCCCCTATGGGAAGAATAACCTTCAGATATTCTAATTTTTCTTTTGAGCTGCAATAGAAATAGAAAAACTGAATTGCAAATCTGTGTTTACTTGTCCATATCCATGAAAGCCAATCTATATATACTTTTAAAAAAATCTTGTATATCCATAAGATTTTTAGAATGTAATCTATAGTAGTACCTTTTGCACACACATACTGTAATCAGTGGTATTAAATGGTTAAAAACGTGCCTGAGATTTGTCCTGCTGAGGGGAATGAAGTGAGGGGATACAAGATGCCCTGATTTTCCTCCTCAGGAGGCAGTGCTGTGCCAGGCTGGGGTGGCTGGGCTGGAGCCTGCTGGTTTAGACATTGCTGTTCCTGTCCTGGCATGGCTGGCAGTGTTTGCTGCTTTCCCCTGGGTCCTGGTGCTCAGAGGAGCATTATGTTAATGTGAGCTTTGCTTTCTTGCTCTCTTTCTCCCACTCCTTTCTCTAAAGGGTTTTCCTAGAAATTTCTGAGGTGATTCTATTGTTCCTCATTGTCTTGTCCACGTAAGTTTATCCCTCTTAATTCAGTGAAGGAAAATATGGATGAATTTCTGGAATACTGCAAGTGTAGATTTGAACTGTCACTCTTATGGATTGCAAGGGGAGGGATATTCTATTTAATTTTCCAAAGTAGAAGGAAGGTAGTTTGGAAAAGATCAGGAATATTTGTAACTGATGAGCAGGTTGTAGGATGTGGAAGTCTTCTTGAGTTTGCTTGATTTTTCATGCAGTTTAGGTGTGGGTAAGTTCCTCATATTTTAGTTTGCCTGAATTTAGAGCTGCAGCTGAGCTGAGGGTGCAGAGTTGGTTTCTACACACCACTCATTTAGGAGAGAAGAGTGTTTAGCTTCACTTTAGTCCTTTGTAATAAGCCATATATTTTAATCTCAGTGGTACTGTTTTCTTTCTCTTTAGACTGTTCTTACAGTTCTTGAAAACAGAAATCCTTAAGTATCTTTGTTTTGAGCAACTTAAAACTGCCATCAAGTCCCTGTTGTAGAACACCCATGCCATCTTTCCAAACTATTGCCTGCCTGTGGGTAATTACAGCACAGCAGGTTCCTGGGCTGTGAAAGTAGGACACAAGCCCTTCAGTATCATTTTCAGCTTGCAGAAATTCCTGGTGGCATCTCTTTGGAATTTTTTTCCCAAGAACATTCTAAAATACAAAATTAAAAATTATTCCTTTTAAGCTATAAAATAATTATAGACCATTAGAAAATACATAGCAAGTTTCTGGCAATTAGAATGTATCCAGAATGTACCTGAAAGTATAAAATTATGCAATGAACAGAAGGGCTTTGATATAATGTCAAACATATTTTTTGTGTTTCATCTATTAATTATTTTTGAGGATGCTTAGATTATTTGAATAGACAGTTCATTAGTGTGTTTTGTCACTTATTTGAACTAACAATTTAATTTGAAGAATTTATTTATAATTTTTTTTATCTTACATGGAAGACTCTGGGATAGATCTGCCTACATGATGATGGTACAAAGGGCTTTGCATAGATGCACAGAAAACTTTGAAGGCTGTAGCTTTAATTTTTTACAAATCTGTGGTCATCTGGTTTGTGTGTAGTTTTTCTCTTCCTCTCTTCCCTCCTCCTTCCTTCCCTGCCTCTACTCTTCCCTGGAGCTATGAAGTTGTGTGGATTTTACTGAGGGAGCCCAGCCTGGATTGTCTCCACACCATCTGTCACCATATTGTTTGTTTAAATCCTTGAGATATTTTCTTCTGTACTTCACTGAAATAAATACATAAAACTGCAGCAGCATCATTGGCTATTTATATTAGATTTAGACTTAATGTCCTTAGGAGAAAACCCCTGTGCTTGCAATTGAGGTGCATAAGCTGGAGGCACAGTTTGTAAAACTGCACATGGTTTAATTCTCTGAGTGCAGAGCTCCAGTTCTGCAGCGTGTGCTCACCAGCCAGCCCAGGCCCCTCTGGCTTCTCAAGGGGGACACCCAGCTGGGGTTCTCATGGCCCTGGAGGGACAATGCTGCTCATGGGTTATGCTCTGGTCCCACCACTCTTTCAAGGAAAATATTTTGTGCCCTTCGGTAAATGCGGGATGGATCTTCCTCTGTCCTGAGTCTTGATATTCTGGGTCAGGGAAAAGGTGAAACTCGCAGGCTCTGTGAAAGCAGAACTGGAAATTGGTTAGTTAGAAGGGGGAAGAAATTGAAGAGAAATTTTTGGAGAGAAATTGAAGTGTGCAAAAGAAATGTAGTACAAAAGCTAAATAACCAACAGGAAAAGTAGTTTTGCTGATATGCAAATGTAGAGTCCAAGTTGCTGATGGAGGTTGGTTGGGGCCCAGCAGCTGTAAGTTTATGATATGCAGTTAATATTGTCTCCTTTTTCCTGTACATTCCCATACACATGAAGCTTAAGTGATCAAAAAACCTAAGTATTTGGAGGGAGGAGGAGGTTCCAGGTGTACACATTGTCTTTTATTTGGGGAAGAGAAAAATTCCTCTGGAGAAAGTCTGCCCTTTCTGGGACTCAGCCATGAGGGCTTCTGGGCTGAGGGGTAAATGGGGTTCCCTGATCAACCTTTGTGAATGATGTAAACCTCTTTAAAAAGGAACAGTTTCTAGTCCAAATTTGTGACTAAGATTTTATTTGCATTCTGATTCTTTCAGCTTCACTTGCATAGATTAAAGAAATCATTTATAAATGTACATATATAGACGGTTTGTGTAATCCATTTCTTTTCTGTTCTCCTCTTTGGCAGCTACAGAGACTGAACTAAAATTTAGGAAGTCCAGCAACATATCTGAGGTCAGACTGGTCATAAACTTCTAGAGCATGGCAGTAACTCCATTTGGTTGTACATTGGTCAGTCTTGCTTAGCAAGATTAATATATTTTTGGACAGGGGCAAATTCAAAGCAGAGGTAACTTCCTTCTGCCTATGACACTGAGAAACACATTAAAGGGCTCTGGATGAGATTTGACTAAAATACTGTAATATTCTTAATACAGCTCCAAAACAATCTCCATTTCTTTTGTACGACATCTTTTGTTTCATAATTGGTCATGATCAGACCCGAGAAATGGAGGTCTGTTTTTTTGGTACACATGCAGGCTCTTTTCCCTGCTTTCTCCTGGATTCTGTTGCTGAAGGTGGAAAGGGAAGGGTCAGAGAAAAACAGGTGATAATCCTCATGCTTTTAAATATTTCTCAAGTACATTGATTTACCTACTCCTTGGGATGGAGCCTACAGGCAGTGGTGCTTTGGCTGATAGTAGTGTGATTTTTGAGTAGGATCACGTGCAGCCATTTTGGAGTAGCTTGGATGAAGTGGATTTTTTTCAGATCAAGACCACATATATCTCAGCTTTGTGCATCCCTTGATTTGGGTTTTGGGTAAGCTCTCTTGGAGAGGTGCTTCATTACCAGATGACTCCTCAGTCAGTGTTGTGGGCTTCCTGTCTCCATCATAGGTTTGGGAAAGTAATTTCCTTCTAGGCTTTTTATGAAGATAGGCTGAACAGTTTCCTTGTGACAAGTTCCTTGCTGCAGCATGACTGAGAGCACCAGTGCAAGTCTTGCTCCATGTGCTCTGCTCAGTGTTTGTGACTATTTATAATCTGCCTTTTGTGCATATTTCAGCAAGTTATTTCTATAAACATGTTTCATTCAAAGGATTGCCAGGTAGAAAGCTGCTTATCTTCTGGTTTGTTTTTTTTTTTTTCCTTTTCTCAATCGTGGTGGTGTGTTTTTAGTGTCCTAACTTTTGGTTCAAGATTTCTGTAACTTTATTGATGGAAAGTTTTATCTGTTTGTGCTGAGCAGTTTGCCTTTCCACGTGACTAAATTAGCAATAGGACTGCTTTGTTTTCACTGCATTGATTTTGTGTCTAGTGGAAACACTGTGTATGTAGAACCACTGTGAAAGAAGAAAGGGCAGGGATTTTATAGCCACCTTTCTGCTTGACAAAATTTGCAACACAATTAAGTATGACAGAAAATAAAATTAAGGTAATCTGTTTTAAGTAACAAGTTGCTTTTAGGAGTTACAGAAACATATAATTATCAGAAAAATTGCATGTTATTCTTTGTGTGTCAGGCTAATTAAGAGTTCTGAGTAAATTGTGTTGGCATATGCATCAGAGCTATATGAAGTACCTAATTGGGATGAGATAAGGCTTCTGAATTCATCATAAGGAAACAGATGCCAGAATGATGAGCAGTGTCTGTGTTCTGGTAAAGTACCTTTCAGGATGGTCTGGTTTATTTTCAACAGTCACATTATTTTTGTAGGTAACAAGCTAACCCTGTCCTTTATTTTGTTTTGGTCTGTTTGCCATTGTCTCCTCTATCCTTTATCTGCATTTAACTACTGTTATCTGCAAAAAGGCTGACATTTCCTTTTGTGGAATCTGGATTCCAGAGGAAGATGTGGATGGCTCAGCTGCTTAGCATGTGAACCTTTCAGCTCTATCCCTTAACTATGTAACAGCAAACTGGTACAGAAGTTTTAAAAAGGAATATTTGCTTTCTTCACCCATGCTTAGACTGGATTTTCCTTACCCAATCCATTGTCTGCCAACCTCCTTGACCCAAGAGTGGCTTCCAAACATCCTCCTCTGGTGGAGCCTTCAGCTGCACCCCATCCATTTGCTATTCTACTTTATTCTTCACTGTCATGGTAGTTAGGATGGATTTTTTCATTTCCATTTATTACCTTAGTTCACTTCTAACAAAAGCAAACGTGGGAAGGAGGGAATACACCTCTACTTAAAATTCTTTATCCCTGAATTTTAGGAATACTGGGACTCTTCCAGTATACACAGAGCACAGAAGACAGTTGCTAAAATCATCTTAATTGAAGCAAATAAAAATTCTCTGGGGTCCCAAGAGCAAAGTAAAATCTATGAATTTAAGCCAAACCTATTCCTATTTAATAAGTGGGAAATAGAGGAAAGGAGTATGAGGTGAACCAGGTGAGCTAGGGCAGAGTTGATGGGGATCTGCAGTGGTGATAGAAATAAAAATTTCTGATGAAAATGACCTTTTGTGAAGAAAACAGTATGAGAAAACCAGAATTACTCAAAATTCTAAACAGTTTCCATCTCTGTCTCTTGAGAGTTTCTGACCCCGGGATTTTGGGCAATTCTTTCCAGTCCTAAGTCATTCCCCCTCTGCATTCTTTGACTACTTGCTTGTTCAGGGAGCTGCTCGCTTTTCTTGTTGCAGTGTGGGGAGTCTGGGCTGTAGTTAACCATCGGGAAATTGATGTATTGGAATGTTTACTTGTATCCATTCTAATGCAACTTAAAATTTCCCTTCTGCTCATGGTTTTTTTCCTTTAGTATAACCTCTGAGACAGAGAATCTGTTGTAGGCTTTCCTGAAATAAAATCCTCCTCTTGTTTTACTGTGCACTTGGCTGGCTCCTGATGATGTTCAGTGTAAGCATTCATTTCTATTAAAATGGAAAAAGTTTTCACTAATTCTCTGATTTGTAATAATATAAGTACTTTTTTTCTATGCACCTATGTTCACTCTGTTCAGGTGCTTTTTGGGACCATCTACTACCTTGCATTTTTTTAGGAACTAAAGTCTCTCTCTCTCTCTCTCTCTANATATATACATATATAAAATTCCCTTTTATAATTTATTCAATTCTGAATTTTGTGTCTCCCATTAGGGCCTTTAGAATACTTGTGGAGAGGACAGACTGACAGAAAAAAATATCAAAGCAAGTTTCTTCCTACTGTGTTAGGTGATTGCTAATTTTGCAGTCTCCTCTGTATGTGAACGTCTTATGCTGTTACTTTAAAAATAGTGTTGTGAGACACAGGTTCACTGGCACTTAATACCTAAATTGTTACTATGTGCACTGAACAAAGTTCTGGATCCTGAATGACACAAATCCTGACGTTGTCTACGTGACTGCTTGGATCATGAGAATGGAAATGAGCAGCGTGTGCAGAGAACAGAACACAGGGAAGAGCCAGACAAGGACAGCCTTGGTTCTTTGCAGGGTGAGCTCACTTGTGGAGAGGAAAATACAAGTTACATGAGCCCCTCCACACTTTGGATTAGGGAAAGACAAAACTGATCTTCACAGCCATTTCCAGATGTACTTATCCTGTCATTTTTACCAGTCTTAACAACTGCAAAAATAATGTCACACCTGAAACCTTTCTCAGGCTTCAGGCTTGCAATCTCTTGCATTCCTATTGTTCTTTACTATCCTTCACTATTTTATAGTATAAGAGTAAGTGAAGTATTTCCAATGATCAGTGAAAAAATGACTCTAAATAGATGACTTAGGACAGATACAAATCATAAAAGAAAAATCATGTTATAATATCCTGAACTGTTGCTCAGTATCTTCTCACTATATACAGCTATTTTCAGATTCCCTATTTCTTATAAAAACACATCACATGATTTCTGAGTAAAAATTTAAATGAATGTGCAGGAAGTTTGTGTAGACCCAGCTGTCACCTGCAGTATCTGTGTCTTCTTTACTGGTCATTGAAAGCATTATCAATCTTTAGTGTGCTTATTTAAATTGTTTTAAGTTCTTTTTTCGGGTTCCTTTCTGGTATGGGATGACTCCTGGCTTAAGAGAAGCTGGTTTTTGATTTACCTTTTTTACAGTATGAGGCAGAGATCTTAAAATAGGGAGAGATTTCAAGCAACAATAAAATGTAACAGTCCAGCTCAGCAATCCTTATTCCAGTGTAGGTCCTATTGATTTGTTAAGCTGCAGCTGAGCCCTCAGTGGACACTGCCTGAAAGCAGTGGGAAACTCAAGCTAAAATAAGAACAAACTTTTGCACATTTCCCACACTCTACTGCATTTTTAGACTGTATAAAGTAGTTTATAGGCATGCAAAACCTTAGTTTTAAATAAGTTATGCAGAAAAAAGCTCTCTAGGTCAGCAAAGGCCTTTCTAAAAGCTGAGGAGCAAACTGCCACTAGGAAAAGATAGCATACAGGTCACATATGAGTGCACTTGGAGAGCAAAAATCCTGCTTGTGGGAGCCTGACTTTGGTCTGATTGATTTCATTGGGAAGTAAAGGACAAAGAGCAAGTGCAAAGTAAGCAAATGCTTTAAATAATTAGTCCTTTAAAACTTATTTAATTTCTTTTCCTGAAGATTTGAATGCTGCCATGTAAAGAGATAATTAAAAGGGGTTTTCTTTTCTAGTGAGGGGCTTAATATGTTCAATATGTAACAGCCATAAAGATGCAGACATAGTATTATAATATCTGAGACTGGAATGGCCAAGCACACCACAGACTGAAAGCATTTTCTGCTTAGAAGAGCAGTCTCCAATTAAAGGAATGATTTACTTTGTTAAGGGCTGTACTTGGGGTGTTCTCTCTCATGATATACTGGATTGCTACTGAAATACCCTGTTGACAAGCTAGTTGGTTTTATTTGAGTTAAACCTGATAATGTATTTTAACTTCATGTTGATAGTTAGGTTTCTGCCTTACTGGGTCATTTTGAGGTTTCATTTGCATATTCCACCCAGTTAAAAAATTCTGGATTAAAACAGCTTTTCTAATTCAGCTCAGATGGTGGAATATTTTCCTTCTTAACAAGCATTCTAGTTTGTATTAAAAAAAAAGTTCTCCTTCCCTTAGTTCCTTTTTAAATCAAGTTTGTACAGTAAGCTTGGCTCCCTATTGAGCTGGTTTAATCATTTGTTTTTTCCATCTGCAGAGAGCCAGTTCCCAAAGTAACTTCAAAGAGCCTTGCCTGAGTAAAAGCTTCCAGCTTTGGAGCAACAAAGATTACAGAAATATGCTTATGCAACTGCTTGAAACCTCTGGCTATCTTGACATGGAGAATACAACTGAATATTTCCCTCTATTATTCTGTTACTATAGACCTTAAATATTTGTAACTGAGAGTTTTGCTGCCACTTTGCTTTTGCCTCCCGTGGTGACTGCACAGTGTGATGTGTTACACAAGTGCACAGACCTGGCATTTGTAGGCTCAAGGGGATCACTGGTGTTCTGGGTCTTGAAATGATCTCTCGTGTAACTCCAACAAGAAAACAACCATAAAATTCAGCCTTGACGTAAATTGTGTATAGACAAGTCTGAAGACTTGCAGCAGCAGAAAATGCAGGCTATTTGTAATATTTTAGATTTGTGGAGGCTTTAATCAAATGATGAAGAGGCTTCAAGTGAAATGGCTCCTGGGAGGGTGGTAACTTCCCTTCTTAATTTTTAAAATTTCCTATGTTGACATGTGTAATCTCTGTTTGCTGCAAATGGAGTCAATCCCCTGCCCAATACAGGTAGATAGATATGGGATGCATGTTGTGTATCTAATGGATATGTCATGTTTTTGAGTGCAGCAACAAACTAAAGTAGTTAAAATTGCCAGTGTTGGTGAGAATCTGTTTCATGTTAAGGTTGGTTTCTTGCCTTTTTTTTTTAATTTTTTTTTATTTTTTTGTGACAAAACTATCTGAAAATCAGTCTAGGATTTATCCCAAATTAATTTCCTGTGGAGAGAAGAGTTATGAGTTTGGTCTCAGTACAACAACTCTTCTGTATTATAGTATCTGTCAGTGGAAACCCACTACTTCTATTTTAACTGAAGCTATTTCAGTTCTTAATTTTTGGCTTAATCAAATCCCTAGCACAAGCAAATCTAATTCTGGCATACTATTTCAATTGCACAGACTTTAATTTCTGACTAAGGATTGGAAAGATTAACCCAGATTTTAGCAGTTCTCTCCATGACTGGGTGGATAGGATTAAAATCTGTGCTGCTCGCTGTGGCTTTTTATTCTAGTTTTTGATTAGTTATGTCTGTTGACCAGGATAGGAAATTTTCTGAGGTTAAGACTACAGCTAAAAGAAGTATGGTGAATTCACTGAATTGCATTGTATTTTGATTAAAAATACAGCCCAAACATACTTCGCCTGTTTACAGGACCACAATTTATAGTTTAGTATATTCTAGATTAATTTTGTAGTTTTAAGTGTTAATATATATATATATATATAAACTTATCATCTTTGAGGCTTTGGAATACATATTTTAGAAAAGAATAATAGGGTAAAACAGGAATGGCATTAAGAGGACCTGACTAACATCTTGTCAAGGACTGGCTGAATGCAGCAGAAGATTTTGGGCCAGAAGCTGGAAGGATATTCCTGTATTTAACTTTTATCAGTGCAGCTATTAGAAATAGAGAAAATTTCACTATGCAGGAAATAGAGGAATTTCTGGAATACTGTCTGCAATTAGTCCCCCACCTTCTAAAAATCTCTGATCCTGTACTGAGTTTAGAAATTGAGCTACTTCAGTGACTAGGGAATGCCAGTCTCACCTCCAGGAGATGAGGAGAGTTGGTTTTGTTTAATCTTGTAAAAATGAGCCTGGGAGGAGGATTTGGTGGCTGGATGCAGGAAGATAAAAACTGATTAAACAATATGACATGAGTCAGACAACTAAAACTTAGGTGGGAAATTGAAAGTGGTGATTGGTATTTAGATGGCAAATGAAGAAGCTCAGGAATGGCAAGAAGCTGGCTGGTGTTATGATGGAAACTGGTCAATGAAGAAGCATGAGCATGTTCTTTCAGCATGTTCTAATTCTACATTCTTCTTTACATTTACAGAAAGATTGAAATTGAGAAAACTATGCAACACAACACTATATTAAAATTGCCTCCAAATCCAGTCAGGCTTATATAAATGTTAGATTTGGTAAAGATGAAGTGGGAGGAGCAGGATCCTGATGTGTTCTCCTTATCAGACAGTCAAGGACTGTGCTCATCAGCCTTGGAAAGAGACTGGCCTTGGGATTCTTGTTGGAATAAGGAAAACTATGTTCTAAAAACTTTAAAAGCCTCATCTCCTAGAAAAGAACATAACATTTTCCCAGAAATTAAAAGTACCTTTACCTTTTTATGTGAAGCGGGAGATCTTGACTTTGGGTATTTCTGCCTTTTTGTATTTTGTTCATTTGTGCCTCAGGCAGCAACAGAATTCTTAAGAGAGATGTGCTGAAGATGTACTCTCCACTTGGAAAAATGATGCTGTTGGCTGCTTGTCATCCTGGTGTGTTAGGGGAAAAGAGAACCCATTTCCAGCCCTGGAGCTGCGTGGTTGGAAGGCTGCAGTATCCAGAACAGAAGCCTTGTGCTTTCTGTGCTGTGGTCTCAGCCTGAGCTGGAAGTGATGATGTCTGCATGTCAGACATGCTGTGCAGTGCTTTGTAGGAATCTGGGGGCAGTCTGGGTTGCAGTTGCAGCTGGAAACCCAAAACATTACAGATTTTTAATGTCTGTGCTGGGTGTTTGTTGCCTTGGTGGTATTTCTGTCTGTAAATAATCAAGTGTTCTAGACCAACCATTTTGATTCTGGAAAATATCTTGATGAATATTCCGACTCTCATTTAAGACTTTGTTTCATGGACTAAAGTATTTTTTTTTTGTTTTTTCTTTTGCTTTGGAGAAAGGGTTTGTGGTGATTGCCATGACACACAGGGGAATGTGCCATGGGTAATATATATGTAGTGAATATAACGAGGTGATGATAATGTGATTATTGGAAGTAATCTGATCAAGGGAGTGGAAATTGCTGTTTAAGTACAATGATATTTCCACTCTGTCCCGAGGAAAGGATGATTTCAGGCGTCTGCTCACAGAGCTTGCAGAGTCTTCAGCTATAAAGGGTTCTTGAGAGACAGCATACTTTAACTGGCCTTGTTGAGCAACTGGAAAGAAGTGTCACTATCACTGAGAATTTGATTTAATTATTGAATAACTCTTAAGAAAGGCTACAGAAGGCAATGCTTTCCAGGATCTATAATTTTTCTGCAGATTGGAGCTGTGGAAGGATGGATTGTCAGTACCTGAGAGAAGCTCTCAGGTCATGATATACAGCAGAACATTAGGAAAGGAAGACTGCAAAACTTTAGTTATGCTGAATTGTTTTCTTGCCATTTTCTGTGGCTGTGTTTAAATAATTAAAATTATGTCCTTGCAAGAACAGAATACTCTTCCTAAAACACTTTAATGAAGTGGGCAAAACGTTTTTTCTGATGATTTGCTGTGGCTGGAGAGGAAGGTTAAAATGATGTGTTAATGAATGCTACATATGGTCTACAACACATGGTTAGAACTGTTTTTGTATTTTTTTCTTCCAAAAAAGGTTGAACAGTAAATTGGATAAAATTCTGTTTCAAAGTGACCAAGCCTGTTTCTTCCCTGAAGCAATTCGCAGTTTTTCTAGACTTCATTAATACTGGAATTCTAATCTCTTTAGCTCTTACAGCTGTTTCATTTTCAGGGACCTTCAGAGGCCAATTATTTTGCTAAAAAATGCTTATTAATGAAAATATGTTACCATGTAGAAAGAAAAGGCCAATGCAGATGAAAAAAAAAGGGCTTCAGAAAGTTTAAGGCCTTCCTAGCTGTGCTTTTGGGAGAACAGAAGAAAAAAAAAACTGGAATAGCATACTCCATTTTAGTTTTTGAGTGTTTTTGTGATGACCCTATTTTTTCTTTTTTTTTTTTTTTTAATTGAACTGATGTATAAAGGGTACATCTATTTTCTTGTACTTATGTCATTAGACAAGGAGGTATGAGATGCTGGAAAAAGTTAAGTGTAGCTTTGTGAGTCCCTTGCCAGGCACCAGTTTCTATTTGAAGCCTCTGTGTTAGCAAAGGCATTATCACTCAGTATTTCTGTTTTCACTGGTTTACTGATGAGACCACACAGAGTCATGAAACAAAGTTGTGTTGCTTAGCATGGAACTCCTGGAACTGCTTCCATGTCTACCAACAAAGCCACATTGGGATTTCTTCTCCTCTTGTTTCTTTTATTGACTGAAGTTTCAGTTTTTGATTTTGAGAGGGCCACCATCTGCTTTCAGCTTTATGTTCATCAAGTCAGTTGTGTCTCAATTCCCTGATCCCAGTGCTGCCACTGTCTCTTTGTTCTAGACCTTTGCTGGGAGAGCTCTGGAAAAGTATTCTGAGTTTGTCTCTTCCATTTCTTTGCTCTTTTGCTGCATCTGATCTAGTCTGACTGGCACACAGAGGCCCTCAGGGCCAGAAGAGTTGCCTATGGTTTGCCTCTGCTTTAAAAATGAGAGTTGGCCTCCTGCTTCAGTTTTGTTGGAAATTCCTTGGAATGGCAGCTGTGCTTTGTCTGCTGTTTTGGAGAGAAAACTTGCAGAATTTGCCCCGTGTTTTTTTCAAAGTGAAGATCAACATGCTGCAAGGAGAGCAAAACATGGAGAAACATCTAGCAAAGCAGCAAAGGAGCAATCTGATCTCTTATGTTCAATGCTGGTTTTGAAAAAACCTCCACAGATTCATTTTAGTCCCAGTTAAACATGATCTCAGGATCAGACTCTGATTTTCAAAGTTGGCTGTTCTCATGTAAAACTGTAAGTTTATAGATAACTGAATGGTTATGTAGGAAGATTTGTAAATGCAATACAGGGCAGATACAAGTGTGCAAATAGCTCTTGCTATAAGAACAATTGATATTTCTTTGGTGTCATCTTTTATTGTAGTATTTATTTTCTGCTCTTGTCTTTAAGAGGTGATTAATAAGCCTGTAAGTGATAAATTTACTCAAAAAGTGGTGCTGGTAATATTGAGGCATTTCTGTGACAGGGAGGAATTTGAAAGGTTGCAGGTGTGAATCCTAGAGAAGGATGATGTGGGGCACGTTCCTTTACTCCTCCAGGTACCAGGAGGTCTGAAGTTCAGGCTCAGACTTTGTCCAGAGGATGGTAAATCTGCTTTCCCTGCCTTTGTCTGTGTTTTGGGAATTACAGCAATTTTTACTTAATCACGATTTCAGACATGGACAGTTGAACTGTGCTGCAGTGTTACCTTACTCCATGTACTCTCTGCTCAGACACAGCTTTTGTGTATATTGGTAATATTTTAGGGTTGAAACAGCAGACATGAGCAAACACCCAGATTTGGAAGGAGAGACTAGCTAAAGAGTTATGACAAAATGAAACAGAGGATGCTATTACTCACGCTGTCAGAAAAATAGTTTCTGTAAATTATATGATTTTAGTCTTTTCAGGGGATGAGGGGAAAAGACTAAATGACCCAACACATTCCCACTCTGGCACTTGCTAACTTTTCCCATTTTCTCCTAGTCCAGTGAGTAGTCTGTTATTTATCCTAGCAGGTATATGAAAATCTGTATTTTCCTCTGGCATGTTGCCATGTTGATTAAAATCCCACTGATCTCATTCTCCTTGGGAACTGCCCTGATGAAGTTTGAAGTGATGAACTGTGAACTGTCTTCAACTGCAAAAAGTCTATCAGGTAAATTAGTTGGAAATCCCAAATGAGAACAAATTCCCTAATAGGATACTGGGCTTGAATATTAATTTTGTTACCAGCTATTCCCAGTAGACTTTTAATCCACTGGCTGTTCAAGTAACCTGATTTTTCAGGTCTGAATTATCAGTATGGCCACAAGTACCTATGAAATAATGTGTGGGTAATGAAATACTGTCCTTCTCTAACTTTTATTGGCCTTTCATTGTGGGTAATATACCTTTGATTACTGGGAAAGACAAAACAATAAACCGGGTAGTGTTTATTTCTCCTCAGCTTAATTCATCATGTACACACTTGCTTGGGCATTGAGAAGAAACCTAAAAATCTTATTTTCTCTGCAGGGATACACTTTACTAGGGTAGGTCAGTTGATCTGAGGTATATGCTCAAACATAATGAAGTGATCCCAGTGTGGGTGTAAGCTGTTTAGGAAATGCTTGCTTGCTCCTCTGTGAAAGAACTCTGGACGTTGCATTCATCCACTGAAAGTTAAATTGTAACTGCATTTCTTTCAGTAAAGCAGAAAGTACCCAGAATTTTGAATGATGCTTTTCTTTTTAAAGAATTTGTTCCTTTTATATTTGTAAGAGTATTTTTCTATCTATTACTATAAAAGACTAGAAATAAATCCAATACCAGATCTCCAGGTATTATCTTTGCAAAATACCAGTTTACTGAATTGTTTAGGGGAAGTTGCGACATCTTGTGTCACACAAAATAACATTAATCAGAAAATTTTACATGCTGGTACACAGTCCAATGCAGTGCAACAGCATTCACATCACTGGATCTCGTTCTGTTCTTTAGTTTGAGAGGGGTGAGCAGAGCACAGGACAACCACTGGGCAAAACCAGTGTGAGGAGAGATCACTGTGCTTTGAAATATGAAACAAAGCAAGCAGCCTTGGAAGGAGGCTCAGCAAGCTGAAGGTGGCTGATGCAGGAGTGGATGTGTGTGAAATGGAAAAGTAAACAGAGCTGTTTGTGTGCTGGCCATGCCTTTCAAGGAGAGAAAATTTGTGTTCCATCTGGGAATAATAACAAAGTGTGTCTGTAGAAGAAAGACAAAACTGAGGATTTTTGCTGTGTGCCAGTGTGCAAAGTAAGTCCTGTGAGTAGTGTGCTATTGAATGAGTTGGTCTTGGCCCAGAAATATGTATCTTGTTGCCTCTTTTTATTGGACATTTCATTTTTCCCCTTAAACTTACTATTTATTATTAATGATAAATAACATTAATTTGCCTTATAACATCAAAGTTAAAATGGCATCATTGGTGAGACTATTGGAAAATAATTGGTTATGGGGGAAAAATGGATATGTGAGTTATTGTTGTGGAGGGACCACAAGCACTGATATTTATTATATGCATAAATGCATTTTCTGATTATCACATGAATGGTATTATAATTGCTAAGAGAAATGTGTGTTATGTAGTTCATGCAATGAAATCCATTATTTAATGTAGCTGCATGGTGTATGCAAATGCACTGCAACCTAAGCAGCACTTCCTATTTTAAGGATATTTTCTTCTTGTTTATGCTAAAAGGTGAAAACAATGTCTATATAAGAGCAATCAACAGCTACTTATCAAAGAAGTTTTTAAGCAGGGATCTCGACTGATATTACTCCTGTTTGTGTGCTTGTGGCAGGAAATTTAGGTCTTTACAAAATATTGTTCTTGGGACATTGGGATACCCTTGAAGTGGTAGCTACAGTTAACTGTCCCTCTCTTGGACTACACAGTAATTTCCTTCTTAAAAGAAAGTAGAACAGTGCTTTGTTTAAAGATAACTGATAGATTGCCTCTTCCAAATTGTGAATAATGTCAGGATCCCCATCTTGGCATGCACTGCTGAGCTATTTTCAGAAAAGTGCAAATAAAAGCTATAATTCCTCCTGGCACATCAGGGGTGTAATGGAAGTGTCTGGCAGCCTTTCAGTAAAACAATTAAGTTTAGTGGAAAGGATTCCCTCTAGGCATGACTGTCAGTCTGTAAATAGAGGATGAGCACCTACTTCCCAGCCTTGGTACCTCCTGGGCAGCAGTTCCAAGCCAGCCAGCACAGGTGATACATAATGCTTGTCCCAAGGATTTTGGATTTACAGCTTGCACACTGACAGGCAGGGTGCTTGAAAATTAGACATGTGCAGTCTGTGAGATGAGGCAGAACTTCAGATATTTCAGTGCTCAGTTTGTAACAAGGTGCGTGGCAAGGGAAGGCAGCTGAGATGTGGCTAAATTTTGAGAGGAATTCTAGAATTGGAACTATTTATTAAAAATAAGTTTTAGAAGGAGATTTGAAACTCCATTTGGCTCTGGTTGCACAGGAGCACAGTGACATGATGATTCATTTGCTTGGTATAAGTGGACAATTGTCACTAGCACCTCCACAGCTCACTGCAGGCAATGTAACCAATGACACAGAAATGGGTACTTGATGCTTCCTTGAAAAGACGTGACCAGGGACATTACAGCACCTGGCCAGTGGGAATTTGGTTTCCAAAGTTTCATAATAAAGTGTTCTTCTGCAAGCAGAGTGAAATTTGCTTTCTCTAACTTTTATTTCTGGTAGTTCAAGTTGGTTAGATGTCAAAAGCACTCGTTGCAGTGACATTAATGGTGACAGTTCCTTCAGAGTGATTGCCTTCTTTTATCAGAGAACACAGGCAGGGCTGGCCTACACGGAGCTTGCCTTGAGGGCACAAGCTGCTGCTTTATACTGCAGATGGGTAGCTGGAACTTTCGTTGCTTAATTATTTAAAACGTAACAAAGAAAGGTGAGGATTATTATATTCCTAATTGAATTTGTAAAACATAATATGAGAGTCTATCCTTCTCTTATTTTGTATATGGGATTTGGCTTTTTAGATAGGATGTATAGAACAGAGCATGAAGATATTGGATTACTATTTTTTTTTTTTTGTGTTGCAGTGACTTTCCTTAAGATACTTCTGCATTTCTTGTTGCAGCATTAAAAATGTTTTCATTTTCTCTGCAAAATGGAGAGCCTCAGGGCTCTGTACTGCACCGGATTCCTCTGCCAAGGCACATCAAAGTGGGGAAAATTCCAATATTATTCCCTTGCAGTTAGAGTCCACCTTCATCTTGGACTCCAGTGCTAAGTTTTGCTCTAGGTTCTGCTAGTGCCCTACCTCCCAGTTACACTCAAAGACTGCACTTGCAGAGGGAATTTGGGCAAGGGGTCTCCTCCAATTGACTCCTGCTCTCTCCTCCCAGGAGCTCCAGTGACAGCTCTTGCTGGTGGAGATCTCCTGCAGCAGCATCTCCAAAATTCAAGCAGATCTTCATGACTATGTAAATAATTGGTTAAAGCTGCAAGGTCCCAAATCCAGAATAGAACATGCTGTTTCATTCCAGGCAGTTACCCGTGGATTGTGGAATATTTAGCTGATGGCTTGAAGACAGATTTTGTGAAAAAGCTCCTGCATCCTTTAGCTCCCTGCTGGAGATTACTGGGCGAGATTGCTTTAAGCGTGTTGAATTCAAGCGTTTTACATAACGGGGAGCAGAGCGAAGACACGCAAGCATCAGCAAAGTAAAACTTTTGGCTGTAGCTTTTCCTAGTTCCTGTTTCTTAAGGATTTCAAATTCTCTTTTTTATTTCAGGAATCCATTTTGGAGAAATGTGTCTGTGGTATATGGGACAATCTCTCTGGGATGTTTATTTTTTTGTGTGTTAAGATATGTAAATGAATCTTCATTTTGCCATATGCAGCTACCCTGAAGATTAATCAGATTTAGTGAGACTGTTCTGTGGCAGGTGTTGAGTTTAATTTTTAATGAGAATTAAGAACTTAAGTAAAAGAAGTTTTAGTTTTTCTCTCCACTAGTCCACACTATAAATTTTCCTAGCTGTGTTGTGTGCTATCCAGCCCACTTTCTCCACTGTTATCTGTTTCCAAATTTGATAAAATGCTGGTATAAAGCAAAGAGGTTATATGCAGTCCTGTCTGGTTTTTATAAAATATGTGAGTTCCTTTTTAGATGTTCAAGATTTTGGACAGTATATCAAGATGTGCTACTGCTTGCCTTCCAGTGGAGAGAGGGGATTTCTGAAAAAAATAACTCATGCTTTAGTTCAGACCAAGTACTTTTGATTTAAAAAGCATCTTTCCTTTGTCAGGTTTAATGTACATCCTCTATACTTAAAAAATTGCAATTGAGAGTGTGGAAGAAGAACCTCAAGAATAACAAAACATTGTGGATCAATATAGGTTTATTTTAAAAGAGAGGTTTTAAAATTGAAAATGGATGTTACTTTACACTTAATGTCAAAACTTAATGCCTTACCTCATATAAACTATTTTTGTATGAATAAATCCCATTTATTTGATGATTTTTAATAACTTTGATTTCCTTTATGCTATGATTAATGTTCAAACATAACTGCACCACTGGAGAGGTAACAAGTGAAACTGGAGGCTCCAGTGGTCATTTGGGAGATGACTTAAGCTGTGGGATAAACATAATAGTTGGGTATATTTACTAGAATGATCCATAGTGGTTGGAAGTTACAATTTAGAAATGAGACCTGCACTTCCTAATGATTCCTTTGAGATGAGAAATTTTGATTATCTGATCTTCTGAATACTCATGAAGATGTGTAATATCATTTTACATCTACTTGAACTATTACAGGATGACTGTTGGTAGGTGTGATGCTAACCATAAAATTTTTTACAAAAATTGAAATCTGGGACTTGGCTTCAATATTTTGTAGGAGATAAATTTTTGATGCAGAAGATTTCCCTTTGCCAAGAGAATGTTTTGCATCTTATGTGTGTTGAAGGTGAACAAAATGAATCCCCTGGTTTGTTCCACGGAGGGCCCAGTTTAGATCTAATTCTTTTGCAGACTGCTCGAGGTGTGTGAACGTGTCAGAGGAGTGCTGTGCCTGTGGCTCCAGCTTCTAAAGATGATGATTTAGTAGCCATCATTTCTTTGCTGCAGCATCATTTGCTGCCTGTATGAGGCTTCCAGCTGCAGACTTGAGGGACTGTCAGAACTGCTTGTCTCATGGAAAAACTAAAGTACTCTCCAGCAGGAACATCTGAATCAGTCTGTCTCTGTGAAGTTGTTCCTACTACAGCTGTAGCTGCTCAGGACGCTTCAGAGCCGTGGGATGTTGGTTCTGTGCAGCTGATGCAGTATATGGGTCTCATCTAGGAGCTTAAATAAGACCAGAATGGAAATCTCCAGGTGTGGGACCTGTGCTGGGCACCAGTTTTTCATGTTGGAGTCCCAGCAGTAGCAGCCCTGGCGTGTGTGTAGGGACAGGAATTCAGTCACAATGCAGTTACAAGGGAAACATTTGTGGATCTGTTTATATCAAGTCTTGTTTCTAAAACTCTGTGATTCATAACTTCATCAGATTCATACCCCTAGGAATTATCTTGTGTAGGAGTGTGCAGAATAACCTTGGGAGGAATTGTAAAGGTTTTTCATTTTGATCTGTTTAGAGGAATGCAATAAGAAAAAAAGGACTTGTAATTGTGATGACAATTATGACCGTTGACTTTCTTCAGAATTTAGCACCAGTAAAGTGCATCTCTTATATAGGGCAAGTTAAGAGTTGTGAAATGACAATGCAGCTTTGGTTGTTCTAGGTCAGCATTGATGTGCATTGGATTTCAGGATCTATGAATGTCAGTCTGCCACATCATTTATATTTGGATTTATTTTTAGTTTTTCTAGTTGAGTAAACTTCGAATTTGTGGAGGTGCTATAGACTTCAAATGCCCAGGAGACAGAATTTCAGCAGTTGCAATCTTGTGCCTCCCTGAAGAAGTAAATCGGCCTTGGCAGAGTGTCATGACTGTATCAAATGCTTGTGCTCAGAATTTGTTGCTGATGAATATTTTTTTGTCCTAAGATCACGAAGGCTGTTCCTGCAGAATATTACAACTTGCTGCTTGGTGCAGGCTACGTGTGGACATCCCACTGACAGAGTAAGATTGTTCCTGAATGATGCCTGAGTGCAGGGGTTTTGTTCAGAAGGGGTTAACTCACTGTGTAAGCACCCCTAAATGCTCAGTTACTGGGATGCTTGCCAGATGAGGTCATGGATCCAAAAACAAACTCAAAAGGTCAAATGTGTCCATCTCAGTGTAAAGCACAAGCTGGATTTCCTATCCATAATCCTACCAAACCTGGGACATATCTGGTTCTCCAGGGTTATATCCACTCTGCACATGCTTGGTTGCACAAGCCCTTAATAACTTCCTGGCAACCTTGCATGGGGCATGACGTTTTTCTTTGTGAAGGTGGGAGACAAGACAACTCGAAGAGCTGTGGGAGTTTGGGATTTGGTTTCTGTGAGCTGTTTTGGTGTGTGTGACAGCCTGCCTGGAGGCAGCCCTGCTGCTGCTCTGCTGAGGTAGAAGCCAGCTCAGGGAATGCTCTGTGTGAGCTGCAGTGATCCTCCCTGGACACTGGCACTTGGAGAAGGAGGAGAAAGTCCCATTGCAAAGTGTTTGGGAAGGTTTCAGGAGACTGGGCAAAGAAGAAATGAAGGAACGTCTGCCAGTATTTGGGACTGAGACATTTTGGGGTGGGGTAGAGAGCAGAGATGAGTAGTGTTGCTGTCTGTGACAGGATTGTTGTCTGAGGCAGGTCACACAGTGGAGTTACATGTACACACGTGATGAAGGGAACGAGATGGGAAGGAAAAGAGGAATGAAATTATTTGTCTTTTAAAAAAATAATTCCTGGACTTCTGAGCAAATGCTTTTCTTCAGTCAGATCCATTACAGTTCATGCCTAGAGGAGTATTTTTTTCCTTAGCTCATCGGTAGTTCTTCTCCTCAGAGCACCTTTCCCTGTGAGAGGAGGGAGAGCAGCTTGCTGCTGCGGGAGGAGAGCATCTGTGAATAACTTCTAGTCATGTTCCATTCTGAAAAATCAGTACAGCTGGGAGATTTCAATCTGAGGCAGTATGCTTGTTTTCATCTACAGCTCACATGAAACCTAAAATTTATGTGCATATTTCTCACAGAAGCTCCCATCTGTTACCTTAGAGCATGTTTTCACATGTATAAATAAGCTTAATTTGCAGTTGGGAGAACATAAAAAACTACCTATAGGTACTGTAGGAATCTCAGGGGTTGCTTCTGCAGGAATGTGGTGAAATTAAGACTGTCCAAGAGTTAATGATACAAGAAGGATCAACTTAGGTTGAGATTTTATTTTACAGTTTAAATCAAGAAAGGTGTTTTTAAGAACATCTTAGAAACTCTTGCTTTTGCTGAGAATTTGGAACTAGTGCAAACTTATCTTCCTTGTCTAGGACTCTAGTTCTTAAACTTTCTACCCCACACATACATATTCCATTACTACAATGGTACTTTTCATGTGTAATTTACATTGCAGGTGAAGAGGGTCCATAGCTTTAAAGGACTGACTGCAATTTCTCATGAGATCTTCAAGTTTTACAGACTCCAAGCCAATATAACATGTCATGCAGGAGAAATCACCTCCCTTCAGTTATCCTTCTCTCACAAAGCTTCCTTGCAGTTGCCTAAAAAATTCTCACCGTGTTCTTGTGTTAAATATCAGAGACTTTTGACCAATAGCCAGAGGCCTGTAATATTCAACTGGAGTGCAGGAAAGTGAATTGGGAACTAATTCTATTTGTATTTCAGAGATGGGCATCAACTCCAGGCTGTGGGCAGAGATGGGTGGACTTGCAGAACACTCTCAGTGCCAATCTTCTTTATATAATCATCTTGACTAGGAAGTTGGAGCCTTCCTGGAGAGAATGTCTTGAGTAGCAGATTGAAAGCCTTGTCTAGGCTCAAGTAGGAGCTGAATCCTGGTAGGACAGAGGAAGCCTGTCTAATTCTAGGAATTTCACCTGAGCTGAAGAAACAGCAAGAGAAAGGAAAGGCTATCTGCAGAAATAGCACAGAGGAACACTGGGAGGGAGATCACTGATTGAAACCTGTCACTGAAGGGCTTTGCAGTAATAGCCCTCAAAGCCTCTTCCATTTGCATGGCTAAAAAATGTCTTGCCTACACAAAATCTCTGTTTTTCTCTGTTATTTAACAGCAGCAAAGGTAGTATTTTCTCAAGTGATGCCCCAGTAAAGAAGAGACCCTGCTTTGCTCACTGCTCTGGCTGGGGCTGTGCTAGGCAAGCCTCTAACTGTACTCAGCAGCATCCCAAATGTTGCAGTGCCAACACCCACACCTGTCTGAGCTAGAAACTAGTTCATTTTGAAAACTTACTGAGATTGAGAAATAGTGGCCCATTTTGCATGAGAGAGCAAGTAATGAATGTTAATGTGCAGTGAATTTGTCAAAAAGCATTAATAGGAAAAGAGTGTGTGTTGGGAAGCAATTAAACCTGCACTGATGGAGGAAGCTCACTGTACTGTGAGATTACCTGCCAGATATGCTTAGACAAACAAAATGTGCATTGTAAGTAACATTTAATGTCTTAGCTGTGACCTTAAGTGATATTTTAAAGGGCTGTTTATTGATAAAACTCATGTATTTGTGCAAGTTATTTCTGAGTGGGCTTTGCAGACTTTAAGAACTGATAGAGGAGCAACACAAACCAGGTTGAAAAGTCTTTTTGCAATATATCACTGAAGTTGTGGGGTCTTGTTATATAATGAGTGATCTAGATTAAAGTTGCTGACATTCAAATAAAGTCACCCAGTGAGAAAATCCCAGAAGTTCTCTCACTGGTTCTTCTTACACTTCTAGAATGTATTTTACACTTTCTTGAACAGTTGAGATTGAGCTCTCTCATAGTGCCTTCTTTACTCTCTAAAGAAGTGTGAAGCAGCCATCTGTAGAGAAACAGGCTGGAGTCACTAGAGGTTCTCTGACACATTCTCAGTCTTCTCAATTTTCATGACTCCACAACAAGAATATGTGAGGCCTATTTTCATAAATTCAAGCTATGCATTGGAATTCTAATTTAAGTAATAGTTGCTCATTGATGAAATACACGAGCAACTTTATAAATATATCAGTGTTGGTTAAACATCCATCAAAATTGCCAGCTGGTCCTGTCCAGTTTATCATTGTAGGTAGGAAAAAAGCTCTGAAGACTGCTAACCTTGAGGCTGCTACAGTAGGTATGGAACCCAGAGTGATCCTGATGATTTGTTCCTTAAACTCTTCGTAGGATTCTGCAGTATAAACTGGATATTAGATGATGGCAAAATGGTCAGGGTTGAAAAGGCTATCCATTATCTCAAGAAACATTTAAAGTTAATTTTAATTCCATTCTTTTGGGGGCAACTATCTGGATAGGAAATAACTCTAGATATGTCAGATATAATTTTTTGTTGAATTCCTTGAAATACTTTTATTTTTTTCTCAACTTCTGTGTAAAAACAGACAGGAAAGTAAGCCAAATAATAATTTTTATCTGAACCCAATTCCCTATGTTTGAGTTTCCAGTGCAAATTTTCATCATTTCATCATTTCTTTGAAGAGAGTGCTGGGCTACTGTACTTGTGCAACGACTGAGGAAAAAGAGTTGCTGACAAAGAAAGACTCATATCTTTATAGCAAAGGAGCTTATGAAAGTCTACATCGGAAATTAGTTTAGATCTTGCCTGTAAATAGAAACCGTATTTTTCAAATGAAATTTTGTTTGTTTCTGCCCTTTGCTCTCTACTTTTGAATAAGACATGAATCAAACATTAATCCACTTCTGCTTCTGAGATACGAAGATAAAAGAATGAGGGGATAATTTGAGTGACCCAAGGAAAATGATTTATCTTCCTATTAGGTCTGCTGCTAAAGGTAGTTTATTGTATTAGATCACCCCAGCTGGTGCACATGAAGTTCTAATTCCTGTCTCCAAACCTCACCAGTGAAGCTTAACTGCATCCATAGAACATGGCTTAATCAGCTCAGTAAATACTGAGCCAGTCTGAAATTTGCTGGATCCTATGTATTTAGCTGCAGATACATTTGGGAATGTGGTAAATAAGTCTCACGTGGTATTCTCCATATGTTTCCAGAGAAGAAAGAATTCCCCAGTATTTGGATCTTGGTAAAACCAGCCATTTTTCTGATAAATCTTCTATGAAGAAAGGATCTTTTCATGCTTCTTGGAAGCCTTCCCTTTCCTTCTGTCTTGCCATGCAAGCTTATAATCTCTCCTAGTCTTCGCCCCCTCGGCTGGTTTTGTACTTGCCAATTCACATATCTGCACTAGGAAGGAAAGAGATCTTGAAATCCAGTAAGCTTCAGTACTATAAATTTCAGGTCTAACTAATATTTATAGTTCCTTTATTTTTCTTGTACTTAAATTAAGAATTCATGTTCCCTGAGCAGCTGAAGGTCATTCAGTGGACCTATGTCAGACTTGGTGCAGTGTCTGTGTAGGAAATGCAACCATTTAAAATAGATGTGGAAAATGATGATGTCAATATCTTTCTTTCCTGACCCATTTCAGTAGATAATGTATATATCATTTCTACTTTGTATTGTGAGTTAAACTTTTAATTCTGTAACTGCATTTAAATGCAAACCATTTCTTTTCAAATTTGAGTCTTTAAATGATATTTTTCCAATTCGAATACCATGGTAAAATATATTCCCCCAGAGGCTTGGTACAGTGTGAAAATGTGCGAATAATGGATACATGTGCAGTGTACATCTTCCTACCAGATGGTGCTGTTCAAATTTATAGTGTGTTGCATAATTGCTTTAGAAGAGGCTGAATGAATTTGCTTAATTTTAAAATTTCTTTTGTAAATGTTGAAGGATTTTTCCTGCAATGTGTGATGCTAGTTCATTGCCAGTTTTGCCACAGCACTGATCTAGAGCACAGACACCTGAGTTAAAAGAAGATTCAACATTCTACCAGTTGGAGGGCAAACAGATTTTGATTTTTAAAGAACTAGTTTAGCTTTTGATTCTGGCATGTCAGTAAAAAAATCCTTTTTACCTTTGAATCTACAATTCTTTTGAGTCAATGCATTGGTACTAGGAATGATTTTGATTGATTATTACAAGAGAGCTTGGAAAACTTATTTTCCTTGCTGCTTCCCTCAGATTTCTGTTAGGACATTTATTGAGTGTCCAAGCTGTGGTCTTGTTAGTGTACAGCATTTAGCTACTTGTAGTATGTATATTTCCTAGTGAGTCAGGAATTTCTATGGAAGCTGAGTGATGTTAGTGTTGGCTCAGGATGCTATCTTAATGGAGCACATATTCCTTCAAATGTGCTTAACAAATATAGAAAAATTGTCATGTTTCTTAACATTGTATAAATGCAAAGAAAACCAGTAAAGCTGTCTGGGAGAAAATGCTTGCAAATTATGCTGGATGAGTCACTGTACAAGCAGATGTCTGCACTGCTTGAAATGAAGACCACTTGTAAAACATACACTTAGAGACGAATTCTCAGACTTCTGCCATTCTTGACCTCGGGCAGAATTCTGTAGATGACCAGGAATCCATTTGCAAATATAATCTGTGCATGATTTCAGCTTAAGGAGAGTTTACACTGGATGAGGAAGGAAGCAAACCTGAAACACTGAAGGAAAAATCAAAAACTTTGTTTTGATTTTCTGTGAAGCTATTGCTGCTTTTTCTAGAGGAGTAGAAAGGAATAAAATCTTGTTTCATCACCTGTTTCTGCCCAACATTTAATACACTTTTGGTTTTGATAGAAACATTTGGATCCTTATAAGTCTGTGGAATCTGATGGGAATCATCCAAGAGTACTCAAGGAGCTGGCTGAGGCCTCAATGGTTGTAGTGGCTTTGGTTCACCAGTTTGAAATTTCCCAATCCAGAGCAAAGCAAGCTTAAACTTGAAAGGTGTAAAGAAAATTTATTAACAGAACTAAAAGAATAATAAAAATCAGAATAGAACCTTCAGAACACTCCCCTTCTCCACACCTTCTTTCTTTCCTACTGACAACATACAGAAACACTCAGAATTCTCAGTCAGTTTTCCCCCTTTAGAATAGTTTTTCTTCAGTTCACTTTGGGAGAGGAGCATCTCTCGCTATGGAAAAAATTCTCCATGAACAACAGCCACCTAGAACATCTGCATTCTTGAAATTTCCTCCCACTTTCACAGCCTCTCATAGCTGTGCCTCTGGGCCATGTTGATGTATGGGGGTTTTATTTTAAGAATAAACTGTTCAAAAACAAAGGTTCTCTTGTTCTCTTCATCTTCTTTTGTGGCAAAAAAGGTCATCATCACTCATTTCTCTCCTTGTCCAAATTTCTCATGGAATTATAGTTGCTTCAACCTTTGCTCATTTGCACTGAATTCCTTTGCTCAGGTCTACAGTTTGAACTTCCCATCTTCCCTACATGTCCCCATGGTTTAAAGGGAATATTTAATCCATCACCATAGCTTACAAGAGAATTTCAGCCTGAAAGGCCCAGCCTTTCCCCCCTGCCTGGCCCCTGCTGCTGGGAGTGGGGTGGGGAGGGAGGAACTCGGCCCGGCCCCGCCACACGAAGAAGCAGGGCTGTGGCTATTACCTCTCCCAAAACGAAATCAGAATGAAAGATTTCTGGAGTTCTCATCCCAAAATGTATATTCACAAAGGCATACCTACCCTTTTCATTAGTTTAATCATGTGTCAGTATTAAAAATTGGCCAATCCAGGCCAAACCAGGTCAATGGTATTTGAAAGGTCTTAGGAATTTGGATAAGTACCAGTTTACTAGAAGCTGGCTAATGTCCAAATTTTCAAAAAGGGCAAGAGGGATGGTCCTGGCTACAGGCCTGATGATCTCACTTTGATGCCTGATAAAATTACAGAGATTATCATTACTGAAAATCATCTGAAAGACAGCGCAGTCATTTGTCACAGCGAGCACAGGTTTATGAGGGGGAAGCCCTGCTTGACAGATTTAGTTTCCTTTTCTAACAAGGTAACTCATCTAGTTGATCAAGGGGAGGCGGTTGATGTAATCTTTCTGGATTTCAGTAAAGCTTTCGATACTGTCTCTCACAGGATCCTTCTGGATGTCCAGCCCACAGCTGGATAAACAAACACATCATGTGATGGGTGAGAAAATGGCTCATGAGCTGGGCAAAGGGGTACAGTGATTGGGGTGACACTGGGCTGGTGACCTGTCCCTAGTGTGCTTCCACAGGGCTCCATCCTCGGTCCTCTGCTCTTCAATGTCCTCATACATGACTCGGATGGGATACTAAGTTTTCTGATGATATAAATTGGGAAGAGCCATTGATTCCCTTGAAGACAGAGAGGCCCTGCAGAGAGATCCTGACAGAGGGCTGGGCAGTCACCCACCATGTGAAGCTTGACAGAGGAGTGTCTGATTCTGCACCCTGGATCTATGTACAGACTGAATACAGTCAGCAGTGGCTGATCTACAGGAGGGCTCTGGGGGGCATCAGGCATTGCCAGCTGGGCAGGGCAGGGCTTGTCCCACTCTGTTGTGCACTGGGGTGGCCTCAACTTGAATGTTGTGTGTTCTGCAGTGCCACATACCAGAAGGATGTGAACTGTTAGAGAACATCCAAAGGAGAGCCATGAACCTGGTCTGGAGGGGTAGCCATAGGAGGATCAGCTGAGGTCACTTGGGTCATTCATCCTGGAGGAGACGGAGGGGAGACATCTTTGTGGTCTTCATGAGGGGAAGAGGAGGGGCAGGCACTGGTGCCTGCCCTCTGTGACCAGCAACAGGATTCAGTGAAATAGCTCGAGCTGAGTCAGGGGAGATTTAGGTTGGATGTTTGGAAAAGGTGCTTCCCCGAGAGGCTGGTTGGGCACTGCACAGGCTCCCCAGGGAAGTGGTCACAGCACCATGGCTGCCAAAGTTCCAAAAGTGTTTGGACAGTGCTCTCAGGGTGTGACTCTTGGACTGTCCTGTGCAGGGTCAAGAGTTGGACTGGATGACCCTTGTTGGTCCTTTCTAACTCAGAATATTCTATGATTCCCAAGCATAGTTTTTAGATGAAAACTCTCTGCCTTTTATTTGTGTTTCAAGTTACTGTGCAAAGTTTTTGAATTTTCAGCCGTGTGTTTAATATGTCTTCCTCTCATTGAGTTTATAATTCATTTTTGTTTTGCTTTTCCGTAAATTCTACTATAACTGCCACCACTTGTCTGAAACTGAGTAAGAACTGAGAGAATCTATTTAAAATGCAAATAGAAAACTCTAATATTTGAGTATTATTAAATGATGCTCATCTGGTTTGAAATCTTAAGTATAAGAGCCCAGAATAGTGCTAGACTAGCTGTCCTGTAGTGTTGGTTGCTACTGAAAGTTCAGAGAATCTGACAGCATCTTTGTAGTTTTTCTCTTCAGATGAGAAAGAAATGTTTTGGTTGGTTTGGAAAATCTTTGCAGTATGGCCATACTCTCATGGTAAATATAACTTTGTTTCCAAGCAGGCTGTGACTTACAGTGAAAAAACCTCTTTGCAAAGGTAGCTCTTTACGTTTTAACTTTATTACTTATCACCAATTTTTCTTCCTGTTCAACAACTCCACTCAACTTTCATCTCAGGAACTTCCTAACAAAATTCCTCTCAAACTGTAAAAATATTTCAATAAATACTGCTTGGTGCACACAATGTTTCTTTGAAAAGGCTGATGTGTGATATGCTCTTTTTTTTCACGATTAGAACCCTTTCACTGTTCATGAACCTGTTCAGGGCTTGCTCCTACAGACTGACTGCAGGCAGCACTCCTAAATTCACTGTGGCAATGCTCCTCTTCCATCCCCTCCACCCAGCACAGGAGTCTCTCTGTCAGCCTTTGTTTTGCTCCCCTGAACCAGACACTGGGGTGGGTTCTCAGGGTGCCCTGGTTCCTGTAACCTCTCTCTGCACTTGCACAGTTTCAAATATCTCTCCTGAGTGTGAGTAACAAGAATTGTACAAATTGTGTGTTTCATCTCTGTGTTCATTGGTGCTTTGTCCACCAGCACTAACATTTCTGCAGCTGAGCCGTGGATACAACGCATGCATCCTGGGATGAACTTTTCACATCACATAATGATCAATGATTTGATTTGATTTAATTTAATTCATGCCAGGTTATATCTTGGGAGTGAAATAGCACACTAGTTCAGTGATATGTAAGGTATCTTAATATTATTGACCTTGTCTACCAATACACAGTATTTATTTCTGTAATAAATATTTGCAAGGAGCAGCTTTTATTCCGCTTAAAAAGCATGATTTTTCAAGGTTAGATAGTGTTGAATCTACTTTTATCTTTTGAATTCAACATATGATCCAGGAAAATGGTCATTGTTAGAGGCTGTGGATCTTTTTATGTGCTGGGAGCAAAGTGGAAGCCTGATTCTGCTTCAGATTTTCCCCTTTTTTCTATGCTTACAATGTTGCTCACATCCTTAATCTTGAAAAACAAAACATCTTTCAATGCATTTTGAGTGGTATCCAGAAGAATAAATAAAGAAGGCCTTAGGTTGAGACAACCTGTTTACCACAATTAAAATACTGTAAATTCATGGTACCTCCATGGTTCTAGCTGAACAGCTAGAATAAGATGATGGTTTAAAAGCACTAAATGTAAACCATTCCATTTCATTTAGAACAATGAAAGTTTGT
Source organism: Thryothorus ludovicianus (assembly GCA_013397245.1). NCBI lineage: Eukaryota > Metazoa > Chordata > Aves > Passeriformes > Certhiidae > Thryothorus > Thryothorus ludovicianus. Next base: position 1,177,172 of record VZTB01003968.1, on the reverse strand, counting down.
CTGTTTCTTTTTATAACTTCTGAGAAGCTTGTGGGACATACTCATCCCATAAGGTCTGTGGGTTTGTGCAGGGGGGATTTGTCAGAGCTATAAAATTAGCAGGATTGTGTCTGTCCTCCCTTTTCTAGATGATGAGACATAAGTTCACATTATTGAAAAAAGCTAGTTAGGATGTTTCAAAAAGACATGACTGCTTTGTTCAAACAAGCTAAAGCCATTGAAAACTAATTTAAACTTTATCAGTTTTAATTTCTTAAAAGGGAATCAAGGTGACCTCTTTCACTCTAAAATGTTGACACAAAAATACTACTGAAAGGGCAAAGTGAGTTACATTAAAAGCACAGAGGTGGCAGCAGCCACCACTTTGCTGCTACTAATTTTATGGATTTTAGTATAATAATTTCTTTTGTAAGATTCCCTAAATAAATCTGGGAATGTTTTAAAAAAACCAAAAAAACAAACAAAATATCTAGAACTGTGTAAAGGTTGCAAGAAAGAAATAATAAAAAAATAAACAGCTGCTTTAATAAACTAGTGTTCGTATTCTGGTCCAGACAAGATCTGTTAAATTAAACTCTCATTAGCACCAAATTAACTCTTACTTTAAGCAGTATCTCTTTTGGTCAAACTCTCATTGGTGGCCAGAATGCTACTAATGACTGGGTACTGAGAATCTACCAAGGACTATCTCAGAACAGTTCTCCACATGCCAGCTCTCCATGATCTTCCTGGCACTCTGATAAGTGTATAACAATTGAAATGATACCTGTCGTTCAATTTGTCTGTATTTTGGTAATTGCACAGCTTGCTGGACTTTGTTCTGAACCTGTAATTAGCTACTTCTAGCAGAAAAATGAGTTACTATTCTAGTCTACCCAAGACTCATAATTGGCTAAATTTGGATCTTCCAGGAGTCAGTATGTCTGTCTGTGTTTTAGCCTCATCTATAACTTCACGGAAGACTGATCTTTGCTTTGTACTTCATGGCCCATTGTGCTCCATAAGGTTAAATGTAGCCCACTCTATGTAACTGTTTTATAGATCTAAAATAATATATTTGTTTTACTAATGGTTAACTTTTAAGAGTTTCAGATGTTCTTGCTCCTGCACTCCTGGCATATGGGTTTCAGACTAAAAGGTTTGTACTTAATTGTATGGACTTTAATAAATCTAGCAATCAAGCCATGCAAAGGAGAATGGATGTGTTGGCAATGTAGCCAGACTGTCCAGAATTCAAAGTGATTTAGGAAGAAAAGCAGGACCTTGGATGGGGGAAGGCTGTGCTGTAACTTTTAAGCTTTCAGATATAAGATTTATATATCCTTTTTTTTCATTTTTAGTATGAGGATAAAAGAATAATTTTGTTACTAGAGTAAGAGGCAATGGGTTTAGAGAAAATATTTTACAGTTGCACAAAAAGAGCAGGTTTACATGCATTAGTAACAATACCATGCTGGACTTATATATGGCCCTAGATATTTGTGGTAATTTTTGCTGGAATTTCCTATCTGTAAAACAGATACTGAGAAGGATAACTCTTTTAATGAATTTTCTTCTTTGATACTGTTAATTTTGTCTTCTCTGCTCAAGATTTTAATTAGTGGAGGGTTATTGTGTATAACAGAACCATCACTGAGTTTTATCCTTTGGAACATTACAAAATTTCCTTATTACTTGGTACAGAAATACTGTTGTCCAATCTAGAAGCAATAAAAACTGAAGTCACAGGGAAAATCGTGTCCTAAGAATGTGACAGTTGCCTTGAGAGATAATTTACCAGTGTAGGGAAGTTGTGCACTGTTTTGATGATCTTTGTTCACAAGTCAAAGGATGTCTTGAAGTAGTGGAAAGAGGGATTGGCACCATTTGTTCTTCCTTCCAGACGGTCCTGGTGACAATATAGGTTACATCTGCTTGTCTGGACATGTGATGCTGGCTAGTGGTGACTTTTTGAAGTCTGGCATATGCGTCAAAGCAAAGTGATGAAGTGCTGAACAAGGCCAAACCATTTAAGGACTTTGGTGCAACCTGGAACAAGGCCTGGACTATTTTGGTTCCTGGCCTGAGCGAGATCTGCTGTGCACGTCTGCACCTCAATCAGCATTACCAAAGCGTGAAAGAGAGCCAAGAATAAAAGAGTGAGAAATTGGTTTCTTTCCAAGGCTGTGGGCAAAGCTGCCTTGGTGGAGAAGCAGCTGTGTGGAGAAGGGGCAGTGTGGGGTGGGAGTGCACGTCCTGCTGGGCTCAGCACGGCAGGCAGGTGCTGCCAGGAGGTGCTCCCCTCCCTCTGCTCAGGCTGAGCCCTGGAATGGTTCCTGAAAGCTCTCCATGCTGCAGTCCCTGGCCCTTCCTCAGCCTCTTTGTAGGGAAATGGTGAAGAAGGCAGAATGAAATGTTACTGGAGAGTGTGTGAAAATGTAAAAATCTGTATATGTATATACATGCTTGTGATTAAAAAGAAAAGCATGACTTTGACATGACATCAACAAATGCGAGTATTATGTATTTGGGATTTCTCACTATGCGTCTGCCAGATTTACAGGGGGAATATCTAAGTCAACCTGAGGCGGAAAAATCAAGAGTAGTGAGTTTCTGGCTCAGTGGAGCATATTTCACCTCCTCCCCGAGGGGAACTGCAGAACATTTCCTTATAATTCAGGTGTGTAAATGAGAAGCACTCCGTGTGCATTATATCAGTCTTTGCTCATGGCTGCAGCTTACTTACAGAATCATTTTTTCAGCAGTGGTATTTAATCTGTGGTCACTCTTCTTATAAAATTAATTTGGTAGTTTTGATTGATTTACATCTGATTTACATGTCAGATAAGAAATTTAGATTATAGCTTGGTCATTTACATAGTTTTATACATTGTAGCAGTGTGACCATCAGTGTATATAAGATATTTTTTGGAAAAGATTATACTATCTATGAGTACTGTCTCTTTAGACTTCTGCACTGTTCACTTCAATTAATGAAGATGGCTAATTTATTAGATAACAAAATATTTTTGATGCTTACATTTCTAAAGAATCCTGTAAGGTACATAAAAAGTGAGTTTTGATCCAAGCTGAAATGACAGCACTGTCCTACCCTTTTATTCATTAGAGACGTTGAGGAAATAGCCTTTGACACATACATCTCAGAACAAATGTATTTTACCCTATTATTGACAGGCTAACAGCCCTGTATAAATCAGTGTTTCCTGCAGTTCAGCTCTTAGCCTCATTTGCTCTCATAATAAGGTGCCCATGGGCTGAGGTTGCTGTACAGGGGACTGATTCCCTTTTCTGGTCGAATAATATGGCTTTCAGCAGTTGCAGTTTCATTATTTCAATACTACTGCACAGTTAACCAGGGAACATTCATGGACATGCACATGAGAATTGGCAGAATTTCTGGGATCAGTGAAACAAAACCTCAGAATGTGTTGGAAGGAACCTCTAGAGCTCGCCTGGCCCAAACCCCAGGCTCAGGCAGGGGCACCCAGACCAGGCTGCCCAGGACTGTGTCCAAAGGGATTCTGAATATCCCCTAGGATGGAGACTCCACAGCCTCCCTGGGTGAGCTGTGCCACTCCTCAGTCACCCTCACAGTGAAAAAATGTTCCCTGGTGTCCAGAGGGAGCTTCCTGTGTTTCAGTTTGTGCCCTTCTCTTCTGATCCTGGCACTGAGCACCACTGGAAGGAGCTGGCTCCATCTTTGCATCCTCCCTTCAGGAATAGCAGTGACAGACAAGGAATGAAAGGACAGAGGAAGCTGTCATACCACTTGCAGCTAATTCAGAATTAGTGTGGGAAATGTTCAGCATTTCAGGTGAAAAAACATTGCCTGCCTTGAGGTGTTTACCTGGATTTGTCTCTGTGGTTGATACAGATGGCAACACCTTCCTTAGATTTTAACATAAGAGCTGAATGTATTTTTATCTTTTTTGCTATTCTGTTTATATTGAGATTATGGTATGGAAATGATCAAGTGTTACAGTGTCCTGGTTTTCTTGTCTGAGCATTTTCAAGGATGATGGGCTTTCCATGAGAGACAGCACAACAACATGAGGATTGAAATATGGTGAGTGCTGCAAGTCTGCATAAAAGAAAAATAATGCAACTGACTGGAATAAGGTATTTGCATTCACTTCCTACTCTTGCCTGAGAAAAGAGTTTTCTCCCTTTGCCTTTAAAACAGAAGTTTTCTTTGAAAATGGTTTTGTATAAACCAGGATTGAAAATACAGTGGACTGCAGGTGACTTTGAGAAAGTTAATCTTACAAGTACTAGAAAAGTTTTGGATAAGGATGATGCAATCTCTGAGGAGGAAAAAAAAACCCAACAAACAAACAGCTTTTTAAAAGTAGCTTGGAACCATCAAATTCCAAATAGGTCAGCTTACTATTCTAGTAGGCTCTGCAGGATATGCCAAGTAAAGAAAGTCTGCATATATGTGAATATTTGTTAACAGAAACAGTAAAGAAAATTCCTTCCTTTGTTTTACTCAATGAAGACCTTGAAACTCCTTTCTAGTATGGCACAAAAATGCTCCAGTTTAGCCCCTGAACTTCCTCTCCTTCTCTCCCCATGTGCAAGCTGATGTGGAAATTACCTAAACTGTAAAAAAAAGTGGGCTCTGGATATACTGAATATAATTTTAATAATTTGGAAAGTGTGAAGAGGTAAATGTATAAATAATCACAACCACAAGCTGAACTCTAAATGTTTTGAAACAGGGGCAGAGTATAATAGAAACTCAGCAAATGCAGTGTGTTAGTGTACTTGATTACTGAGGCACAAAGAAAATCCAATAATCTACTAGAATCTAATTCAGTGTTGTAACGTTTTATTGGCTGCTAGTTTGCATACGATTGCAGTGAAATCAAAAGTGGAAAAGTCATATTACCTTTTTTTCACTGTTTATGTTTAGAAATGCTTTTTTGTGTTCTCATTGCTGAATGTACAGCTTGAAAGAATTTTTCTCTGAGTAGCCAGTATTGGTTTTTCCTGATAGAAGGTTGTATTTTGCAGCTTTGATAATGATCTGAAAACACTCAGAAAAGCTCCATTTGGTTCTGCAGTGTAGTACATGAAACACATTGAGATACAAAAAGCAGTTAATCAAATTTTAGTTCCCCCTTGGCCTTTTTATTATCTACAGAAGTATAAATGTGCTTCTTCAATATATTCATCATAATTTAATTTCTTTAGCCATTTAGGTAATTTTCTGTTCTTTAAGTGCCTTTTTTTATCTGACACTTCTACCAGTGTTTTGAAATGGCAGACAGTTTTATAGGTGAAATCTTAGCAGTGCCTCACAGAGATCATCTTGATTTGTGCCAAGTCTTTAAAGTGGCACAAAATGATAATGGCTTTCTCCTACCTTTGGTACATTCTTTTATAGCTGGTTGGAAAACAGAAAGCTTCTTAAGTAAGGACTTCTCTCTGTCATTAAGATTCAGATAATTCTTTTTTTTTTATCCTTTCAGTGATAGTTTTCTGATGGGCCACTATTTAAAATGGCTTGCACCTGCTTACTGTGACAATTCTGTTGCCCGTTGAATTGCTCCAAGTTTTATGTTTTAATCTCACTGCTGCATTGCCCAGGAGCTGTTGTCCACCCTCTGCTATTCTGCTCCTGTCTTTTGGATCTACAGCCAGGTGCCCTGATTCATGCTGAGGTAACACTTGGGATGATACTGTTGGCTTTGGGTCTAAGTGAAACAGCTCCTGAAAGACTACAGTTTTCCAAAAGCCAGAGTTTAATCTTTACATTGTGTTGAGAAAGCAAGATTCATTGCACAGCTGTTGGCATGATAGTGAATGTGAGCACTGGAGTCCTAGACTGCAAACAAAAGGTGTGTGTGTTCCCTCTGTGGAACTTTTCAACATATCCCATTGACCATACAGTAAACCTATCTCTGTCTTATTGGACAAAAAATACAATGAAGTCTGTGAAAATGTTTTAGTGGCATAAATCTGAACAAACATTTACTTCTATAGGCCCAAGCTATGGTTAAGCTTTTGTGACTGGGAATGATGCATCAAAAGCTCTTCAATCAGAAATAAAGGTTGAAAAGATCTCCATTCTTAAAAATTCACTTAGAGTCCTTAAAATAGGCAAGCAAATAATGAGACACCTGACTAAACTCACTGTAAAAATGCTCCCTTTTTGTTAAGGCTAATGTAAACAGCTTGTCCTAGCACTGAAAAAAACGTATGTGAATGCACATTTTGGATGTACCATAGGATTTGCGTTTGTCACAAACTGCAGAAATATTGGCTGATATAAATCCACAGCTGACAGAAGTCAGATCTCTGGATGGTCTTCCAGGACATTGTCCAACATGAGAACTCAATAATCAGCTGTCAAAACCTCTCCCAGTTCTAATAACTCAAAAATTTTGCTATTCATTTTAGAGAATTTATGTAAGTCTGTTTCCCAGTGTTGGTATTCCCATGATTCTTCAATGTTCTCATTTAACTTACGAGTTTGCAACCTGCCAAAGATGAATCTCTCTGTAGCAAAGGTAGCAACATCTGCCAGTATTTATATCAAAATCAGGAGAAAATTCCGAGTGTAGAGACGCAATAGTTTTTTTTACAGAAAGGACAAACATCACCCTACACAAGCACATGCCCTGGTGTACATGCAGCCAGTTGTGCAGAAGTGAGGCTCCGTTTGTGAAGATGCCATTTCCAAAGCATTGGACAATGCAAGTTTGCTTAATCTTTAAGCTGTCTCTTGGAATTAAAACATTTAACCTCTAAAGCTGCTTCCATGTGGAGCAATCTCAGAGATTTGCCTAATTGTTCACAAATGTTAGTCATTATGTTTATCTTTAAAGATAAGTAAAAAGACACAAATTATTCTGAAGGGGATGTGGCTTTTCTACCATCCTTTTCTTCTGAACACTTCTTACTTTTGAGCTTTTTTCTTACCAAAGAGATTTCTGGTGGGAAGTATTTTCCTCTTCCAGATGTATCCATTGATACTTATTTTTTAAAGTGTTATGCTTCTTTGTGGTACCTTGGCAAGCCATTCCAATTTACATGACAAAGGAATGTAACTGCTGTGTGCCTAAAACACACCCTCAGGTTGAAGAATTCTGGGTGCATCTATTGAGAGGCTGAATCATAATTTATCATACATTCATACAGCAAGCTTTTAGAGAAATCTCTGCCCTTCCAGAGACATTGCTGCAGAGTCTCCTGACAAGGGAGGAGTCTGGTTCAAGACGTTTGCAGCTCTAAGGAAATCCAGTAATACTTCAAGCAATGATAAATAAAATATGAAATATAAAATATGAAATGGGAAATAATTCCAATTTGTATTTCAGTTGGAAGATCCATGGGGGTCTGTTTACAGTGCACAGGCGACAGGATCCCACTGGATAGGAGTGGTCCATGGTGAGAGACATAGGGAATGTGATCCTTTCAGGATGAACTGGAATGTGCTTTCCATTGCAGAATGCATGTTTTCAGACACATTCATGGCTCACAGTAACCTTGTTTATAAACCCTGGGTGATGGGCTGTATGCTCTGTTTTGCTGTATTGGTCATCCATACAAAAACTCTTCGTGCAGAAGGACGTTTGCACAACGCTTGACTGGTGATTGAGAAGGGGAAACATCAGAGTGAAAGGATTCTCTCTGCTTCTGCCCTGTGACAGCCCCGTGACTCGTGTGCTGGACTGGCCTGAGGTGTTGGGGGGCTTCAAGAGGCCTGGGGCTTACAAGCTCTTGTGGCAGTGCCTGCTCATTCCTCTGTGAAGTGAAAAGGAGGGACCAGGATTCTTCCTCTTCAAGTCTATAAAACAGCAGGCAGCTGTCACTGTGAGCAGACAAGCCTTTTTTGGAAGACTTTGGCTGCTTCCTGGTTTTTCTTTTCTTTTTAGTGACACTGCTCTTTCCACCTCTTTGTCCCTTATGCCTTGGAGTGTCCAGTACAGTTTGAGTTCTAAGTAATCACAAATAGCATTTGATTAGCAGACAAAAAAGGAAGATACTGAAGACAAAAGGGTTTTGCAGGTCTTGGTTCAGGAGTTCTGTGATGCAATTTTTATATTTTAAGGCTGAAGAGAGGGGACAGACATATATTATTCTGAACCTGTTTCCTGCCTGGGCACTAGTGGTGGGTGGTTAAGCCTCATCCCCAGTTCTAACTTGTGGCATTCTGCCACTGTGTTAATACTCAGTGCACGCTCACAGTGATGAAATATGAAAGCATTTTGATGGTACTTAGGAACAGGACATAGCCATAAAATTTGCTTTCTGCTGTGCTGTCTTGCTGCTGTCTCCTGAGCAGCATATGCCAGTGCTTTGCTTGTTTACTTCATCACTGTGCGTCAGGCAAACAGGTTGTCACAGGTAAATCTGCAGATGGTTTTCTTAGCTTTGATCCAATTTGTCTAAATTGTAGATTCCTTGTGACTTCCTGCTTCTCCCTAAACTGTGAGGCATAGCAATATTGGAGCAACATGACAACACTACACGGCTCATTTTCAACTAAATTACCCCGAGCATGTAATTACAGCAATTAGTTAAGCTCCCTCTATCTTTCAGCATTCTCCAGAAAACACCCTCCTCATGCAAGTTAAGTAAAATGCCCTAGGTCAGTAGCTACACAGACAAGTCATTTAAGAATTGTCTTGATGTGACCAGGATAGAGTTTACTGCATGTAATAAAACAATATATCAGCTTGGCAAAAGATGTGTAATGATATTGTTGTTTGGGATTTGGAACTGGAAAAAAATGAACTCTTTTACTGTTTTTGTAGTTACCTTTTTGCAGTGTCCTCATCCATTTCAGTACTGAGGGAGATCATAAATACCATTGGAGAGCATTTGAGGTGTTACTGAAAATATCTTTGAAGACAGCATCATTCCAGGGATATAGTTACTTGTCTACTTCATGCTTTGAAATATAAACTTCCTTTGTTTGGGTTTTCTTTTATTGGTACTTTTTGTGGTGTGTTTTTCAGTTTGCTTGTCTTGATTTTTTTTTTTTTTAATTTATTTTTGGTTTAATTTAATTTCATTTATCTAAAAAAGCAGAACAATTAAAATTGTTAAATACACAAACCACTGGGGTTTAAATTCTGTAAGGAAATAAAATATATATTTATGGCTGATTCTGTGTTGTGGTGAGATCCTTCTTCCTTGTTGGCTTAGCTGACAGTCCACATGGCTGTGTCAGAGTTCAGCACTATTGAAAATTGGCTTGATTTAGAACTTTGAGGAAAAGACCATTCTATGCCCCAGGAAAAATCTGTCCAGCACTATGGAGAAAACTGAGAACACAAAAACAATGCAGCTATATAAATTACTTCAGTTCAAGACCTGTGTTATTTTCAACATAACCTCTATCATGGCTTGGTTTAACTGTTTTATTGCTTTAAACTCTTTTGGACTAAATCTCTTAGCTGTGAGTTCTGTGGAGGACTGGTGAAGAGGGTGCTCCATGGCATGGTTCTAGGGCAAATCAGATTTGGGAGTGTTGCAAGGGGTGACAGGATGGAGAACTGGTGACTCCCTCTCACATTTGTATCCTGCCTATATATATAGATATATATATAAATGTATATAATTTACTAATTTACTTCAAAGGCATTCAAAGCAGAGTTTAGTACTGCAGCAGATTTCTTGCAAACTCTTGGCTTTCCTTCTGCATCTTTGCATGAGATGATAGGGAGTGGGCAATTTTCTTCAGCAGGATATTTATATAGATGCGAGCTCTTGCAGCCTGTATGCTCGTGTATATTAGTTCCTTCTTTTTATAGACTGGTGATCTGAAATAGAAGTGACTGGCAAAGAGAAATGTCTTGAGGCACTTGAGCATCTTAACAGAATACAAAATACTCCATTAATATATATTTACTTACCTAAGCAACAAACCTTTTTCACAGGTCCTCTCTGAGGTTTAAGTGGAATTGGTGATGACTCTCACTGGTTTTCTCTCTCCAGATTTTATTTATTGTATCACCTTTCCTTACAAGTTTTCTCAAGATGATCATTGCACAGCACAGTTCTTTTAGTATAGCCAGTATGTCAAGAAGTGTTTGTGTAATCTGCCAAGCAGTGTGTCCAATGCACCTGGCCTGGCGTTTTATACAAATCTCACCTTTTGAACTCAGGCTTGTAATAGAAATGTGCTGGTCTCTGAAGGTGCAGAGGTTCACATCCCTCAGTGGCAGCAGAGGGATGGACATTGTCGTGCACTTGCCACCTGAAATATGTTATGAAATGTGAGCATGTGGTTTTCCTGCAGGGGGATCTTTGCATAGTTTAAAGACCTGGAACAGGGTATCAAGCAGAAAATAGAAGCAGCTACCCAGGTTAAAAACAAAAAATAGTTTGTTTAACAGGTAGAAAAAAAGCTTGCCGTGTTTTGTCTATGCAAAAAACCAATTGTATGCAAGGAATTTATTAAATCAAAGTTTTTAGTTTGCCGAATAGTGACGTTAAGATTCTGTGAAAGTAGAACAAGCTTTTCTCCAGGACTGCACTTGCTCCATATTCCAAAGTGCAGGCCTGAACCTGGTTTTTTTTCAGTTGGGTTTTCTTGTGTGCTTGATTACCAGTCTTCTCAGGATCTTGTGTATCCATAAATACTGTTTTTATTCCTTATATCCTTTGCATGATTTGATGTACATGGAATCTTTACCTGTCCTAAAGTCCAGGATAGGATGATGCATGCAGAAGCCTGACAGGTAAGGGATAAGTTAATGCTAATGATTGAATTTATAATATAGTTTGGAAACTTGTTCAGTTTCTTCTTTTTTTTGACAAATGAACCTATTTCTACAACTTTCTTCATCTCCTCTTTTCCCTTGCTCCATGGTTTGCCGTGTTTTCTCTTCTCCAAAGAGAAACAAGTCTTATATTTTAAGTTTTCTTCTGACCTTTCCTGCTCAGCTCCTGAGCAATTCTGTGTTTTGATGTGTTTGTTCAACCACATCTCTAAACAGCCTTATAACTTAGAAGAAATATATTGTCTAATTACATCTGTGAGCCATAGGTGATTGAGAATACTTACTTGAGTGCATAACTGGCCAAAATATTTTATAAGCATCCCTTATTTATTGTGCTAAGCTTCACTACAAGAAGATCGAATCTACATGTTTTAAATAAGTAATTAAAAAAATGAAATTCCTTACATTTATAAAACAACTCAGTTTGCATCTGCTTTTGCATCAAAGCTTGCCTTGCTGAACAGGATGCATGACATATACAAGCCACACACAGTTTCATTGCCACAAAAGTATGAACAACATATTTCCAAACCATTTTTCTTTCTCCTTTAACGCTGGTCTCTGAGTTAGCTGCCCCCAGTTCTGCAGGGGAGGCCCCTCCTGTGCTGAAGGCAGCAGCAGAATTGTCCCTTTCCCTGGCTGTGTGACCCCAGGGTGTGGTTTGCCCTCCTGGCTGCCAGGACACGCTGCTGACTCCTGTGGAATCTGCTGCCGACCACCACCCCAGACCCCTTTTCTGGAGCTTTTAGTTGTCTAGATTCTGTGAAACCATGTGGTGAATGAGGGATCTGCTGAGAGCTCTCTCCTCTGCCCAGGCATGGCCACTCACCCTGGCTGTCCGTGGAGCTTTGTTTGCCCGTGGATTGTTCCTTGACCTTGACTGAGGGTTGTGCCTGTGCTGTCACCAGGAATAGCTGTGAGGGGGTGCACACAACCTTTTCATCAGCCAGTTTGACCACAGGCAGATGCTTCTTCAGTGCAAACCTTGGTGACCTCAGCAGGTCTCTGTCGTTTTGAATTCTGTTCACGGTGGTTGTTTTGGGCTGTTTTAAGGTCCTCTGTACTAAAATAATAGCAGGATCAAACTATTCAGCAGCTGCAGTGTACTTGTGTTATCCGCATGGGAAATGCACAAAGAACTGTGCAAGGTGTGCATGAATCTACCAGAAGTAATTATCATGAGATTCTTAGTCCAAAGCTCCCATAATTATTATTTTACTTTTATCAAGAGTTTAGCTGTGTATATCCTGTTGAGCAGGTGGAATTTTTTGTTTTTTTATAAAAGAAATTTAATAAAAACAGGAGTTAGTTTTTAATGTTGACATAATCTACTTTGCCAAGTCCTCTGGCCTTGTTATATGTGTATTGGCCATTAAAAATAATTAAATAAAAAAAAATTTAAAACAGGGCCAGTTGTAGTCTGGTCAGAATCTATCTGTGGCAAAATACAACTAAAATATTTGATTCAATAAATAATTCTTTGTGTAGCTGGTCACTTCTATTGTTGTTATCCTCTTGGAAAGAGTTTCTGTTCTGACATGTGGGTTTCCATGTAGGGCTGCAGCAACATTTTCCTGTTCAGGATAATGATGTGACAAACCACTAGTGGAATGATGTTCTTGGGTTTTTTAATGCAGATTTGCTGGTGTGATCTCTGTGAGAAGATCAAAACTAATCATGCTGGTTTTGATAAGCTGCAAATGTAGTGAACAGTCGTAACTGTATGTTTTCTTACTTCAAAAAAAGAAAAGGTTGCTATTATAAATATAATTGACTGTTTTGAGAATCCAGATCTCTAAGATCAAGTCTTTAGGATAACACAAAGGTTTTGCTCAGTTTTGTCACCTGACAGAGATAAGAGAGACCTTTCTACTGATCTATCAGTTCGTGTGTGTCGGGCAAAATGAATATCCATAATTAGGCCTACTGTACATAGGATTTTCAGTACCTTTCTTTAATATACAAATCTTGCTAGAATTGAAGCCTTTGGGATGTTTGTCCAGGCTACCTGGAAATTCTCGATATATCCACTGAATTGTGCAGATGACCTGTTCCTGTACACTAAAATAATCATGTTTTGATGTGTTAGATTTCCTGTCCTGGTGGTTAACCTGTATAATGTGTACAAGTTTGTCTGGGAAATTCTATAATATTCTATGCTCTCCAGATTGAAAAGCTACTGTAGAAAGGTCAGAGGATATTATCTCTTTTTTCTGAACTGGGAGATGACAGTTTCATTTCAAAGCTTGTTTTTTCTGCCTCTTTGTAGTTAATTCTCACATTGTCGGAAACACATTAAAGATCTGCCCTTACAACAGCGAAGATAAAAATGCAGAAGAATGAATGTGGAAACCACATATGCTACACAAATGTATGGTGTATAAACGTTATGTAAAGAAAGGTATTAAATCTTTTATTTTCAAGGAGTTCACGCGACGGTGAAATGTTGAAAGTTTCTTAAAAGTCAACACTTAAAGTGAGGTGATTTTTTATTCAGCAAGCCATTGCTGGGAAGCATACCCATAGCTATTAATTATATAGCAGTTCTAGTAACCTTGAAAGTTGTGTGTAATGTTTTTCTTTATTTTTAAGGGGGAAGGCTTTTCTTTCTCCTTATGACAGAAAGATAGAGTACATGGTTATTTCAGAAAAAAAAGAAATGATTAGACAAGCATGATCGGAGATGAGGGAACACCTAAGGGACAACTTCACAAGCCTTTGCTCAGTCAACCGTGCAATGAAGTGCAACCTTGTGGAAGTAAAGGCACCCGAGAGGCACAGGCAAGGCATGGCCCTAAGTCCACAGTCTCTAAGTCTTTTGCAGGTGCAGCTTCATGCTAAAATACTTTAAAATTACTCTAGATACAAACTGTGATTTGTCGCTGAACTTGATAAAGCATATATATTCCGCTTGAAATCAAATGCATTTTTATTATAGCACAAAGATGAAAGTCTACACAATTAAGATTATTGGGTTTCATTGCTCTGGCAAATGAAATGGTCACCAGTCTGAGCTTGCTAGCTCTAATACCTTATAGGGATCACTTTATAGGTTAAAAAAACTAAACCATTTCTAACAGAAGATGTCCCATTTGATTAGATATTTTCTTTATTTCTTGAAATTAATCTTAACTAACATATAAGGAGTTGCAGACTAGATCAAGTAACAATTTTTTTTAGTGTATCATATAAACCCCCTCAAACTATTTTCTCATTAGAAAGACTATTTATACTGCATCTATTTATATAAAAGGCATTGATCCCATGTACCAGGAAAATGATTTGTTGAAACTTGGCTGGATTCTAGCAAGTATATTTTTATATTCTTTGGGGAAGTGGGCAATGTGAATGTGACAGTGACTTGGAGGAGTGGTGGTTCAGTGAGTGCTGGTGGGATCAGTGTGAGGTAAGTGTTTGATAAATCTTGGGCATGCAAAGGCTGTTTGCTCACTGTGTTTTCCGTGTGGGCAGTGATCCTGCAGTGAGTCCCTGCTTGTGTGCCGATGTTGTGGGACCTTTGAGGGAGCTGCAAATGAGTGGGAAGGATTTGGCCTTACTGAAGTGGTGGGAAGTGATCCTACAGTCCGGAGCAGAGCTGAGATACATCCAGCTCCAAGGGAGGCCTCAGCAGTGTCAGCAGTGAAAGTCCATCGTCCTGCAGCGATGCTGCTGCGGATAGTTGGTTATGACTGAGCAATTATAGGAGTTTTGCACTGGATGTCACACTGAATGCAGCAGTCAAATGGCAGTAAGTAGCCAGCTTCCCACTGAAACAGGCTCAGTGTTACCCAGGGAGCTGCAGAGGCTGCTCTGCACCTGGCATCCCCCTGGATGCTGGATGCTCACCTCATTGTGCACTGGTGCATTAGCCATTTCTGTGCACACTTTATCTCTGCAGGCAGATGGGAGTTCAGCAATGTCAGAGAATTCATTCATTAATTGGTGCTGCTACTTAGTTTCTTGAAAAAATGAGTCTTTAAATTTATTTTCAAGAAGAATTAGATGCAGGTTTTTGCTACCTGCTTGAGATGTCGTGGGCTGTATGATGTTATTTATATTCCATATAGGCTTGGGATTTTGGAAAGATTTAATAATTTTAATTGCATCTTGTAATGTCTTCAATTCCTGTATTCTGCATTGACTAGTGCACCCAAAAATTAATTGGAAATACAACTGACACGTGGGAGGTGGATCAGAAGCAGCATTCAGTCAGACATAGATATCTTTAACTGTTTGGTGGTTTTGCTCCAGACTTCCAGCAAAAAGATCTGCTTTTGCAGCTTCCTTTGCAATTATAGTCTGATACACAGATGGAGCAAAATGATTTCACTCTGTGTTGCAATGCTATTGGTAACTATTTAAATTCTTGTGCTCTAAGCCTTTTAAAGGTTAAGAAAGATTGCACATGGGCTTGTGTGGAGGAGTCTGTGTTTGCTCCGAGGGATGAACTGCCAAAGGCCATCCTTTGCTGTAAAATTCAACAATTGAGAATAAGAATGGCTGGCTCACTCCTGGAGTGGTTTGTATAGTTAGAGCTATCATTTTGTTGTTCCATTGTAGTTGGAGAAGATAAGGAAAGGGAAATGTTGCTTCTCATTGAGCTGATTACATAAAATAGCTCCCCAATGGCTTTCATTAGACATTCTCATTTTTAACATTTGTGCAAGTTAAAAAGGGAAGCAAGTAAGTAAAAAACAAGGAAAAGTTGACTGAAGGCCAATAACAAAGGTGAGATCGATTTTTACTGAGAGATTTCCTCTAGCAATGTCTGTTGCATATGTGATATTTGGTTAAGGAATTAGCAGCCATACCTTTTTCAAACACTTGCCCCTTTCATCCATGTCATGTCGGTATGTCAGCTGAAAAGTTTTGGCAGCTTTTCTTCTTGCATAACTTACATAAGACAGGTACTTGCTGTGTAGAAGAACTTGCTGGTGAAAACCTTCTAATTAAAGTATCCTCTGTGCTGGTAATTTCAGAGCTGGCTTAGCCAATTCTGCTTTCAACAGATTTTTTATTTTCAGGCTCAAGATAGGCTGTCTAAATCTTTGGCTTGTAGATAACTGTTGTCTTAAAAATAAAACTTAAGTATTTGAAATTCATGTGAATCTAGAATAGAAGCAGCTTCTCCCCAAATTATGGTTTGTACAAAACTTCATATATAAAATTAAAGCAAATGCATGTGTGCTCGTTTGAGCTTGCTGACATGTTTCCCACACGGTGCCTGGTGCGTGCTCAAGGGAGAACATTTTCTGTCCTCCACTGTGGCTTGTGCTCTCACGTCCTTCTGTCTCATGGTACAGCAGGAATGCAGGGCCGTGGGCTAGAAATGGAGGTTGAAAGGGACTTTATCTTGTATTTCCTGTTTCACGTTTTCTTTAAAAATATGGGCAAATGGTTAAAATCTGCTCAGTGCCTGTTCAGTGTTGCGGTAGAGATACAGCCCTGTGTGCCAGCTGGGTTATGTTTGTTTACCTGCACCATGGTCTGCAGAAGCACCTTTCACACAGGCCCAGGTATGTGGTGCTGCAGCCAAATGGTAGAAAAATTCACCTGATAGACATGGTAAGTTTTATTTTTGCTACAAACAGTGGGCAGATATCAATGTCCAGTGGCTCAGCGTGTGTGACAGCAGCATTATATTTTGGTGTGTGAGAGTACCTCAGGTCCCTGACATATGCCAAGGTCTCATTGCTGTACCAAAGTGACTGGAATATTGCTGCCCAGTGGCTGAAATTTATGAATTACTGAGCATGAGCTTTGAAACTTATACAGCTGTTAATGTCAGTCCTTTTGTTGTCAGGTTCTACTTTTGTCTGTCGTTTTCTGCAAACGCTGGCCGCTGAGAGGGCAAGTGTGTGCCCGTAAAACCACTGCCTGCCTGCTGGGTTCACTTATATTGTGCATTGTAGGGGCTCTGCCAACGTTTCCATGAACTCTTTCAGCTTCTGAGGTACATGTGCTCCCTGCAGCACCCTGCTGACTTCCCTCTTGGGATGGATTGATGTGGAAAATCGGGGGCATTGCTGTGCAGGCAGTTAAACCTTTGCATACATTTGCAAGTGATGCTATTAGCTGTCAGCTCATTGTCTGTTTAAGATGCCAGTCAGCAGGGGAATAGGAACTTGCTGCTATTAAAAAATCCAGTATTGGGTGAGGAGTGGGCATGGTGCCTAGAACTCAGATGAAATTTTTGGCAGATCCTGCATGATCCTGTGACCAAGCATCATAATGACCGTGTTACATCTTGAATATGAGAGTCCCTCATGGTGGCAGTGCAGAGGTGGTTGTTCTGGGAAGGTCTGTGAGAAGACTTGAACTGGAAAAGGCAGGGCCCTTTAATTTTTGAGAGATCCCTAGGCAGGTGTAGCTGTTGATGGAGAGGACAGAGCCAAGAGTGCTGCTGGGAGTGCAGGACATGTGGAAACAGCCTGGGCAGCACCAAGCTCCTGTGGCTGTGCTCTCCCAGCAGCATTCAAAAATGTTTTATTGCAAAGGCTTCATTTTCTTTCCTGGTTTGCAACCTGCTCTGGCAATGTGCACAGCTTGAATAGCCAAATACACACTGTCAGGAATTTCAGACAGAAGAAAATGAGCCCTTTCTGCATTCAGTTACCATTTCTATAATGGACTGGCAAGATGCTGGAGCAGGGCCAGCTCTCTCTGCCAGAACAAACATTTCTGGAGCTGTGGAGCTACCCTGGCACTGTGTATTTAGTTAAGGGTTTAGCACTGGAAATACATGAACAATTAAGACTTCATTTCCTAAATGGAGTGCATTTTGTGATTACAGAAGAGAACACACCAGTTGGGATTTAGTGTATTTGGGGCTGAAAAATGGTCTTACACTGTGAAACCTGCTGTTTACAGTAGAGCTGACTGAAGACAAGAAAAAGCAAAGTTTTCACCGTAATTTTAGTTTCAAGAGTAAGATCTGTCTATATCAAAGGAAGCTGCCTGATTTTGTAGCAAATTTAATTCAAAACGTACTTTCAAATTATAAAGGTTACTGCCTCTGTTGTAGAGCAAGACAAAATGTTGCTGTAGAGAAAATTTTATCTACTTTCATTTGCATTTATATATTTTTTTGTCATACTCTTAGGTACACTTAGGTTTTTCTATGTAGAGATTTCCTTATACCTTCTAAAGTTGATAATTATGACATCAAGCAGTTGTAGTTGTAGATGAAAAGCAAAATGTCACATTTTAACATGGAATGCATTTATCACAATGAATTATTTATTTTAATCATATCTTTATTTACTTTTGTGGAGAAACAAAGGAAAGGTGAAAATAGTTCTGAGTACACCGAAGGCTTTTTTAGTTGTATTTCAGCTGTTTTTGTGCAAATCTTTCACTGTTCTTTCTTGATTTTTATATTCCCTGTAAAGTGCTGAAGAGAATGGTGCATTACTACTGCAGGTGACATTAGCCACAGCAGGGTGAACAGATGTGTCTCTGAAATTGTTTGGAAATCATTGTTATCCCCTGCTATTCCCCCTGCCCCCTCTCATAGACTATAACTCTGTTTGGAGCTGCTGCAGTGAGGGACTGAGGTGGAGAATGTTTGGTTTCCCAGCAGTTTATTATGCAAAATCTCAAGGTCTTTATCTTACAGAGTGCAAGTCCTTTAGCTCTGGAGCAGTGCTCTGTAGATGGCAGCATTGGTAGGCCTGACTTCCCTCTGCTCTGCAGTGCAGAGCAGAGAGTGGGTAACTGCAGGCGTGTTCTTTGCTTCTGTACACAAATATAGAAGTAGCTCTTGGTATTTTACTTACATAATAAATTGAGGTTGCTTCAAAGTCCAGTGACGTAGGGCTTAGTTCCAGGCTATACGAGTGTGCATGGATGTTTTTTGATTATTTACGCTTTCCCTTTTAGTGGGACACACTTTTTTTTCCCACATGTGCTTATTAAGTTTTATTTGTGAGACTGGAAGCAGGTGTTAACTAGATCAGTTATCAGTTCTCTAATTTGGTCAGATATATAATATTTTGTGGCTTAAATTCCTTACATTTAAGCCACACTCCCTAAATGCTCTAGATACTACATGAACACAGGCATCACTATTGCTCTGCTTAATTACTTAGTACCTGGTGTCTTCTGGCATTCACGCATCCTGTTTTTTTTGTAAGCGACAGTGAAACTGATTCTAAAAGCCTGGACCTTCAAGATGCTGTTCCCCTACCTTGATTAGGATATTTTTTCATGCTAGGGATCAAATAAGCTTTACTAGGAAAAGAGAATTCTTACTTAGTAATGTGGAATCTTAACTCAGAAGCCTCAAATGATGTAATTGAAACTATAGGTCCTTGCAGTAATTTTAATTTTCTCACTCCTTGTTTGTCTGCCCTGAACCTTGGTTTCTATCTGTGCTGGTCCTTCTTGAAGCAGCCACAGGACTTTGTTAAGGGCATTAGGAAAGTCAGGTTTTAAAGAAACTTACAGCTGAAAATATGTTGATTAATTAAATAAATATTTACTTAAGAGGTCCGTGACACTGTAAGTTGCATAACACTGTGAGAAGTCTTCTTTATATGTCTTACTAACTTTTTTATTCCTCTTGATGCTGCTTGGTTGTAATGTCAGTGAAGCATCCAGCATTTAGTGGAGGCAGTGATGGATAATTCTCTGCAGATTGAAGTCAGTCAATTTTCCTGTCCTTTGTGAGAAACAGTTCCATTCTTGCACGGTGTCATCTGTTTCTGTCTACAGAGTAGGGAATCATGGTTTGATGTTTTTGAGTCACCTGTGTACCACTGTTTCCTTAATATTATTTCTAAACATAGTGGGGTCATGTCCTGGTTTAGGGTAAATTGGGAAAAAGCCTCCAAAGGGGTTTCTTTAGGAAACAAATTTAAGCTGCCCCTCCCCCAGTTGGTTCAAGTTGAGATTTCCTCGGAGAGAAGCAGGTAAAGCACTGCCCAGCACAACAAATGAGCAACCCTGAACAACAAACCCTCAGTGTGCCCCCAGAGATGCCAAATTCAGAAAGTCTCTCCCGGGGCTGGAGCTCGGCTCAGTTGCTGTCGGTCCCTCAGGGCTGGGAAAGGCCGGGCCCAGGCCAGGCCCGGTGGGACACAGGTGGGAGCTCCTGGGGCCCTTTGGGTGTTTAACCAGAGCAGGGTCAAACAGTGCCAAGGAAAAGGAAAAAAACACAGTGTGGAGAACTTCTCTGCCTCAGCTGGCCAAAAACTGCCAAAAAGCAAAGGAGAGCTCTCTCACTGTCCACACTGCAGCCAGCACAGGCCACGTGTGAGGGAAAGCTGAAAACTTCTATGTTTTGAAAACAACTACCTCAGATATTATTGCTTTTCCTTCTTCCCCTTCACTCTCAGACCAGTTTTAAAGTGCAAAAGTGATTTCTGAGCTAAACAGATGAACAGCATCAACCCAGGACAGGTCATCAAAACCCACAGCTGCTTCTGTTCCTCTGGATGCTTGGAACTCCAAAAAGCTGCACCCTTAGGTGTGTGTGAGAAAAAATACAAATGATAAAAAGATGAAGCTAATTTTTTTTTCTAGTTTCAAACTTCCAATTTTGCATCTGCTTCTAGTCACCCAGTTCTGTTTTCAAGGGAGAACTTAATTACTGGGCATTGGCAGTTATACTTGCTCTGAAGTACCAGAGTGAGAATGCTAATGAAATAACACTTAATGGAGTTGGAGATAGGAAAGTGCTCAGAGTTTTATTATTAAAAAATTGTCACTTGGCTGGGCATTTTTAATTAGTTTGATTGTTTTTCTCTATCATTTCTGATTTTGGTGAATGAATTAAGACATAAAGGTCCTAATACCCAGCATTGTGGACAGTATACAAATCCTAAACCATAGCTGGAAGTTAATTACTGTCAATTCTCAGGGTTTGCAGTCTGGACTTTGGGTCAGTTTGAACATGACTGCATTTTGCTGAATACATTGCTTTTACCCCCTGGAAAACAAAGATACTTCTGACCTTGCAGTGTACCGAGAATTAATTTGTGTGTATCAATAAAATGCTTTGGAACTCTAGGCAGAAGAGTCAAGAAATTGTCAGAAAATTGAGAAGTATTAATTGTTATTGCCATATAAGCTTTAATTCTTTAAGCACTGATGAATATGCTTAGAGTGTGTGACTCCCTGAGAATGAAGTAAAAATGTTCTCAGCTTTCTAGGATGTTAACATGCTGAACAGTCTGCTTGTAAGTCCATGTACAAGTAAGATAGCCTAGATATTTTCTTCAATTAAGCATAAACTTGGTTTTATGGCTTTTCAACCAATGAGACAAAGATACAAAGGTCAAATCAATGGAGTAGCAGCTTCTGTACCCCAGCACCACAGAATGGACTGAGCAGTGGCGATGTACTGATTAAAAATGAAAAGCCTCTTCAGATATGTAGAAATCACTGCTACAAAAGGTGTTAATGAACTTGTATTAAATAATAAAACAGGACTTAGGGTTCATCCTAGTACTGCTTTGATGCCTACATGGGCTTTCTGACAGTAATTTTGAGGAAAGATTTAACTTAGAGTGACTTTTTTTTTGGCAAATTAGATTTAACATGATTTGGTAAGTCATAATATCTTCCAGTTCAGAGCAGATATTGGATGGATACTTCATTTGCTGTTCCATTTCTATCAACTGCAATGAAGTCATATTATAAACTCTGCTTAGTTTCTGCTGTTAGTTTCTGCATTATGCAAACTACTAAAAAGCCATATGAATTAGGGAAGAACCTTTTATGCACAGTTGAAGTGACATAAATGCACAATCTAAAAATAAATGAACTTCAGTTGCTTATTGTCATGTTAACTTTTAATTTTTACATGCTAAAGTCTGAAATGTTTAATTAATTGTAATAGGTCTTGTTTTTTTGCTGGTCTGTGGCGTTCCTTCCTGTCTTGGAGAGCAAAGGTCTTTTTAGGTGATTCTATATATGCTGACGCAGAAATTCACACTCCTGGCCTTTTCCTCTAACACTCCATTTTAGTTCAAGTCAATTTTGGAGCATAAATTGGGATCTGGATTTTTCAACCTCAAAATGCAGTAGCATCACTTTCTTTGCATCCTGGTATACTGACCAGGTACAGAGGAGACATCCACAGACCATGTTTTCTCATCCAACTTGGTGTATTTTCCTTAAGTCTGTCCTGCAAGGCGCTTTGCTAAAACTTATGAGATAATAAGTTTTGGGACCATTGTTTTGCATCTTGAGTGTCCTCATGAGAATTGCTCAGCCCAAGGGATGAGGTGCTTGGAAGCACACTGAGACCTTCAGAATTTTCCAGTGCAAAGTTCTGGTTTAATTGTCATTAAAAAAATGGTTATGTTTTATCCAATGAGCATTTTTCTAAGATAGTTTTTATAGCATGGCTGAAGTATTTTAAGTAAGGTTATAGGCTCTCTTAAAGCAAGTGTTGCTCCTTGTACATACCTTGCATGACTTTAAGGCAAAAGAAGAACCTGCTGATATTAGCACAGCTAATTACTTTAATCAATTAGCATGGGATTACCTAAAATAGAAAATTACATGAGTGTGATTAGTACCACTTTCTTTAGGCACTGACAGCTTTCTGCTATTGTTTCCTCAGTACTGGATCAGTGTTTTGCATAAAAATGGAGAGCTTTTCACTGTGGTGATGCCTGTGCTCTGTGGTGTAGGGGAGGTGCAGAGGCTGTGGATCACCCATGTTCCATGGGGCAGCTTGGCTTTCACAATGCCAGTTTGTCTGTCCTGAGATGGACTTGCATTGTCTTTTTTTTCATATTTTTTTTTCTAATCTTTCTACTGTGACCACATTTTACATCAAGCTTGTTACTTATTTTACCCTCCCAATGATTCAATGAACTGCAGTGGGCACCAAGACCAGGAGGCATTACTCTAAGTGACAGACCATTAGAATTTGGATCTAGGTTTTTAGCTCAATTCTCAGTCTTTTGAGTCACTACTTTTTCTTGAAATATGGCTTAAAATAGCTATCAAATGAGGATCAAGACAGTAAATGTAGATATTTAAAGCTCCTTTGACACGGAGAAGAAAGGAAATTTGAGCTCTTTGAAGGTGTGTCACTCGTTGTGACACATTTTCCTTGGATGAGTGTGACACAGAAGGGCTGCTGAAGCCCCAGTGGCAGACTAGGCAGTGACAGGGCATGTGAGCACCCTGTCAGAAGCAAAGGTTTTGTCCATCTGTTTCTTGTTGTCTCTGAAAAAAATTTGGAAAATTACGGATTTTTACACTTGATAGGGAAATTGGTATAAGAGAAGCTAAATTTTGTGGTGAAATCACTCATTGTCACAGCACAAAGGAGGATTTTTATGCCAGAAGGAGCTAGACACGGCCATTTCTCAGACTACACAGCTTCCCTTAATATAAAATGATGCATGAAAATGTTATATTCTGATAATAGACTCTACTTCAATGTGAAATGTGTCCTTGGAGCTCATTTTTATAGTGTTACACTTTTTTTGCAAGAAATCCTTTTGTAAAATAGCTCAGACTTCCATTACTGCTTCTGAAGCTTCTCTTCTGGAACAATTTTTGTCACATATAAAGCATGACTTCCGTGGGATGGCAGAGATGGGATGTGGGATACCTTCACTTTTAAGTACATGCCATAACACACTGACTTGAGTTTAGGTATTGGCTTGTGTTTAAGCTGTTTTATATCCTGAGCACTACTTATTGGCATCTGTGGGGATAAACACCATGAAATAAGCACCTTTCTATTTGAGCAGCTTGTTTAGGAGGACAGGCATTGCTGTGCTTATTCCACAGCACAGTAGGTTGAAGGATTTTGTATGGAATTCTATGAAGGCCTCAGTCTATCATGTGTCCTTTAGAACAAATGCTCTAAAACTTACATCTCGTAAGGAAGGGATGGTTTAATGTGATTTAATAAGTTTACCATGGTGAATATTTTTAGATGTTAGTTTTCATCATCTTTTTCTGTTTAGTTGGACAGCAGAATTGCTCCTTATGGGTTGTCACAGAGGCTGCTGAAGTTCATTTGGTTTAAAAGGCCTCATTTTTTTTCACATGCTTTGGCTACATCCTCGATAGCCACACTCAACACTAAGACTCTTTAATTAATTAGTCAAATCAGTGAAGTTCTCATTACTTACAGCAGTGCACAGAAGTAGGTCAGGGTTTGCATGACCTGACAAATGTGTTAATTATATCTTCATTAAAAGAATTAAACTTTGGTGTGTATTACCCAGTAGGAAATGGACAGTTGAGTTGATATGTGTCTTAGCTTGCAGATTGCATGGAGTAACTTGGAAAGAACAGAGGAACTCCGAGGATTAAGGAGCTGAGGTTTTGATCTTGTTCTTGTTCTGGACCCTCCCAGGTGATTTAGCCAGCCCGTGTAGGTTGGTGTGCTAGCAAAAGCATGTTTGAATACAGCAGTGGGAAGGAAACAGTGGCACAGTGGCTGGATTATGTTTTGCTGGTGACTCCAGACCACTCTCCATTGAACAATTGCTCTGCAGGGTGGGAAGACTGAACACTTTTTGGTGTCACTATTTGCCTTTCACATCAGTGAGTCCTGAAAAGACTCCTACTACAGAGCTGACACTGCTGAATCGCTTCCAATTAGAGCTGATTATGATGTTCATTAGCCTGATGCTGCTTAGTAAGCTGTTTAGCACTTTTGTCTCACCTATAATATGTGCTAAGGGAACTGTGGCTTTCCTTTGAGTGAGCCAGTGAATTTCTGGAAGTAGAAGACTGCCTTGAGGGTCTTCGTGTATTTATGTGAAGACTGATTTCAGAAAGGCAAGATTTCTCCTCCTTGGGTATTTTGCTTGTGAAGCTCTGTGATCCATAGTAGAATCCTTTGTTTATAATCTAAGAGGAAATATTCAGTGAAATTGTTCACAAAACAGTAATGTATTTACCTATGTGTTTAATCAAGAAAAAAATGCATGTGGAACTCTGCCTGCAAAGCAGCTGAATTAATGATGTTTTCATTCCACATTTTCTATGCTTTTAGCTATGTGAGTTCAATACAGCTTTAATTGCTATGTATGTTTTGCATATATTCCTCCTTATGGAGGTGGTGAGTATCTTGGAGTTGATGATGTTGTTGCCTACTGAAGAAATGTCAAGTGCTTGAATATTAAACCTTTATATGGTGCAGAGTTTTAAGGCAAAAAAAAATTATCAAATGCTATCAAGTGTTCTTGTTCAGCCTGGTAGTTGAACAAGAACACTTGATGGCTGTTCTGTCAATTTTAAAGTGCTATGGTTTGGCCTAAACAAGATCATAAGATTACTCCTAACAGAGTGCCCCTTCTCATTCTCATATGATCACCTGGAATGCAGCTAGGAAAATAATCTCATACCATGTGAGCCTGCTCTCTAAATCTGGGCTGATAGATTGACATACATTGCTTCAGTAAAAAAAGAAACTTGAATTCCAGCTGCGTCTACTAAAAATGCAAGTTCCCTTATCCTCATTTATAATTTAATAAATATATATTTCTATGTTCTCTGTATGTAGTGGCCAGCAGCTGTTCCATATCTTTAGTATGTGATATGTGTTTTTTTTATGCTTTTCTGCAGGTACTATTAACAAGGCAGCTTCAGTAGTTCCCATTTGATTAATCTTTCCTGGGGAAGTGTTTGCCAGTGCTGTGTACTCAGCCTTCTGAAATGGTGCTTGGGTTTTGCTTGGAAGTTCAGATAGAGCAGAAACCTCATGTGATGTGTCAGCCCTTTTGTATACATTTTTGTATGTATTTTAGAAAGCTGTCATGTCAAAGGAAATGTGGTTTAAATATTGGAAAGCTCTATCTGGTCATCAGCCAAATCAGTATTATTGTATTTTTAATAGATGGATGTATGAGATCAAAGAGTCTCAGCTGATTTGTTAATTCATATCAATTTGTATGTTTGCAGGTAATTTAGAAAAGTTTGGTAACGTTAATGGAAATGCCTCAGTAGCTAAGTGTGGTGGAAGCAGCATCCTCAGCAGAGTACAGAGTGCAATGAATGTGGTGGTTTCTATTTAATTAGCTTTAAAATGTCTGTCCCTCGAGGGAGCTGTGCAAGAACCAATAAAAATATATACTTGATAGATTAATAGAGCTCATGAATTTTGAATGAAAGGACATTGATCCTAAGGTGCCTATTTTCTGAAAAAGCTTTATTAAATGCTCAGGAATGGTTTGTTAGCACTGACAAAGTAATTTATGCTCAGTAGGTATTTTTGTTTGGCTTGGCATGTCCCTTGGTTTAGGCCTGTCACTGACTTGCCTGGTGAAAACGGGAACTGCCATTTCAGGTGACCATACTGATAACTGTGACTACAACAAAACAATTATTTTCACATTTCCTCCTTTCAATTAAAAAATGTTACTAATTAAAAAAACCCCACTAAAATCTTACAGAAACTCTTCATCAGTTGAAGAGTATAGTCTACACAATCATTGATGCTGATGATTAAAATTTTTGAATTACAGGAGAAAAAGCTGTAATGTTTCCCTGTTGTGGTGACACTGTTCATTGAACCCTTTCCTCCTACTTTTGAGAATGTCCAAATAGAATGTTTGTTTCTGTTTTGTAAGAGCTAAATTTTATAAAATTTCATGGTCTCCTTGGTTTTGAGAAAATGGAACGCTCCAGGTGATCAGGGCACAGTCAAAACTTCTTGAGCTCCAGTCTGGGTACTGCTGGCCTGGCAGCTGCCTTGACTGCTGGTTGTTTGTGGTACTGAGAACTGCTGCATTTCTAGGTGGAGACCTCATCAGAAGAGGACCAGGAAGCCAGGAAAGCAGTCCAAAGGGCATTACTCCTGAATATTTGGGAATCTGCACATAAAACACGGAGACTCTAAAATTTTGTGGTGTGGTAACAGCTACATGTGCTGTATGCGGGTGTTGAAGATGGGCTCTCACTCTTGGAGCTTTATTAAAGGGGAAGTCTGTGATTCAGGGAATGCTCACTTTCATGGCAGGTCTGATGGTGGCTGCTGTACAGAGCCATCCAGCCTGGTGCACAGAATGGTGAGAAAATGGGGCTCCTCAGGGAACTACCCCTTTTCAATAGATCTTTGTTGGCCAGACAATCCTCTAAGCAGCGGGGCAGGTTTTAGTGGCAGAGCAGAAAGTGAGATTTGTATAATATCAAGTCACATCAGACTCTTGTCAGACAAAGCTGGGGAAGGCTCCAGCATGACAGATGTTGCAGAGATTTTATCGGGTTCTCAGTATTAAGTTGTGGTGTGGAAGAAGGGATTACAGGCGACCTCTTCCCTGATAAGTCACAGTTGTACTAATTACCAAAGAAGAGGAACAGCCTTGCTCTTAATGGGTTGCAGCTGTGACTANGAGATAACCAGAGTGTGCAGCTGGACCCTACAGCAGGAGCTTGCTGTAGTCAGAGTCAGGGTGGCTGAGCTGTAGGGAAGAATGAACTGGGATGTCATTCACATTGTTAAATGTCTGTGCCTTGGCTCATTTCTACCCCTCATGAGAGGTCCACTGCAGCATTAAGTGAGTTGGCACTTGCTGGCTGGGAGAGACAAACAATAAATAGAGGTGGTGAATGCCCAGAGATACTCCTATCAAATTCAAATGGAGTGAGCAGTATTTGCCAACTGAAGATACTCAGTGGCAAAGGAGGGAATGCTTTTCCATCTCCTCTTTTCTCTCAGGCAAAGCTCTTCATGTTTCCTGCTGATGAGTGTCAGATACCTCCATGGAGCCTGGAGAGCAGGAGCTGGTGGGTCCTGTCCCTGGCTTAGGGGGGCTGGGAAGTGCTCAGCTCTCCATGGGGACAGGCAAGGCTGAGAGTGGCATGGAGAGGGAAATGAGATTGGAACATAAAAGGCTCGTCCTAATAATTTTCATAGGAAATATTGTCTGGTTTTCAGCTGTCTGCAGCCAGAGCACGTGTCTCTTCAGTGTGTTGGGGAATTTTTGTGAGAACTTGTTAATGGTATACAAGTTGGGTGAGAAGCGTGTCTGTTTTTGTTTTTATTTTGTTTATTTTTTCTCATTTAATGCTTGAGTGAGCTTGGATGTAATTTGTCTTTCAATTTCATTAATCTTCTTTTATATATAAAGGAATTTTCAAGTCTGTCTGATTGTTGTATGTTGGAGATTTGCCAAAATAGATTCATTTCAGTGTCTCCAAGACTTTTTAATTACAGTAAGTCATTCAGATACCCTTTATTACAGCATGTAGCCAAGGCTTTTTTTTTTTTTCCTTTTTGTGAATTAATTCTTATCTTTCTGGAGACAATTAAATATGTAATTAGCTAAACTTGGCTTACAGGTGCTGTACAAGAACTGTGCACCAAAATGACTGGTTAGAATTAGGGCATTTGGTCTATTTTCTACATTAGGGAAAAAAGTACCTGTTTTTTCCTTTGAGGAGCTGTGAATGGCAGTAGCTGAAGGTGGAAAAAACCCAAACACCTTATGCTTTTCCTCCTCAATAAGGCCTTCCATGAAGGGACTCAGTGTTTATTCCTCCTGCCTTCTGTAGCTGATTTTGATTTACTCTTGTAATTGCAGTTAAGAAAGCAGAGAATATTTTAGGTCTTCTATCATTAGGAAACAAACATAGGGTTTTCAAGAGATGTTTATTCTTAGTGGCTTGATGTTATTTACATCTATTTTTGCATAAAATAGATAGGAAGTTAAACTGAAGTTTTCATAAAGCTGTAGTCAGTCAACACAGGAAATTATCAATAGAGAATAAAATGCATTTTATGTAAATAATGCATTTTATGCTTGAGGGTGCAGAATAATTAAATAAGAGCATAAAGTTTGATAAGTGAAAAAATGCTTTCACTGTCTGAATCTATCAAAGGTCCAATTATATCTAACTAGCACCTGAAGCAAAGCAGGGCAGTGGAAGCTTCCTGCCATTTGACTGTCCAAAAATCCTGTGCCATATTCCCATGAATAAAGAAATATTTTTAAGTAGTGAAATAATTTATGTAGGAGGTAGAACCCGAGTCATGAGGATTTAGTTAGTGTATATAAATTGCATCTGTAAGTGAAAATCCTCCTTAGTTTTTCATATGACCAGTGTATGTATTGGCTATAATCAGTTGCTTATGGATAAAGGAGATCACATGGTGGACTTTACTTCCAAGAGGTGCACCTGCATTTCATTTCTGCTTTTGGGCATTTAAGAATTCAAAAAATGAAAATAAAAGGACAACACTCTAAATTTTGGGTTAAAAAACAAGTGATTTGTATTAAACCTCCTGCTTGAGCTGATGGCTGTGTAGATATTTTCTTTCATTTAGCACATCACTGTAGGCAGGCTTGGGAAGTGGGGGTGTTTTTGTCCTCCAGAATGTCTTTTCTCTTTTCTAGTCAGCAGTCAGTATCAGTAATAAGCAGATTTAAACCATAGCTGCTTAAGAGTCTATTTGCCATTATATGTAAATACTTTTGAGGGGCTGGACTGAGTCAGTCTTGTATTTTGTGTATTTTGATGCTGGAAAAATCTACAGCAGCCAAACCATTGCCTGAGGTGCTCTTACACCCTGTGAACTGGG
This sequence comes from Thryothorus ludovicianus, assembly GCA_013397245.1. Lineage (NCBI taxonomy): Eukaryota > Metazoa > Chordata > Aves > Passeriformes > Certhiidae > Thryothorus > Thryothorus ludovicianus. Next base: position 1,147,928 of record VZTB01003968.1, on the reverse strand, counting down.
CATGTCAACAGCAGGAAGATGAATGCCTTTCCATGGCTTTTATCCAGAGAAACTTGTATTTGAGATGATTAGATGTTGTGATTAGCCCTGTATTTTGAGTAATTGAACAGAAGACTGATAAAAAAGCATGTAAATAAATCTCATTAAAATCAAAATAGGCTATGAATAAAATTGTAGTGTTTTAGGGTTTCCTTTCTATCTGGAACTTGAGGCATGCCAACAGTGAGAAATGGTAGAATTAGCCAGAAATTTAGGCTTTGATTTTGAAAGATAATTTGGTGAGCTCATTCATATGAGCTGTATAACACTTACCAAAAAATTTACAAATTAATAGCTCTGTGTATCTGATAGTTGAGAAATGGACGAGGAGTTCTCCATGGTGTTCAAGCTGAGGGATTTTTTTTTGTTTGTTTTTCCTTGATTTTTTGTTTGGGCTTTTAAAATGAATTGTGGAACACAAAATGTGTATCGAAGAGGCCAAAGAAAAATGATCTGGGGATTTTTCCCATCAGCCTTCCTTTGAAATAGGTAAAATAGTAGAACAGCTGATATGGGACTTAATTGATAGAAAATTAGCAAAGTGACATAATTAGTGTCAAAGTGAAAAATAAGCTGCTTTTGATTTGTAATCAAATTAGAAATAATAATACTACTGAAATATATTTCTGGAAGGTGTTTAATTTGCTTATGCTTGATGAGTTTTTGGGAAATTTGCATAGCCACTAGCAGTCATATGTTCAATTAATGAAACAGTATTGATAACCTTCAGAGTCCCATAACAAAATATATTTCCAAATGTAAATCAGTATTCAGTAGTTGTACTTTTAACAGGCCTGGGGTTAATGTTAAGCTTGGTATCTTAAAAAAAAATTATAGGCACAGGTTCAGAGTCTTCAACTCATAAGACAATTCACTGATTATCCATCCATGTGAATCTCCAATGTTTTGATTGAAAGAGCAAATCCAGTCTTTTTACTGCTGGGGCAGTTCTAAGTTGGAAGAGTGAAGCTGTTCTGGCCAGGGGTAACTGCTCTAGGAACTGAATGTCCAGTCCTGGTGAGAGTCATAAAGAAATCTATTGGGCAGGTGGACACCAGCCAACACCTTTCTCTCCCACAAGGAGACTTACAAAAATCAGAGACAATCCTGTAACAAGAAATTTAGATGTTTGATCATTTTGCCATGATAAAGTCAGACACTGTCTTGGCCACAGTATGTAATTAAATGGACAACAATCTTCTCCTCAGTTGAATAACAAGAATTTGAGAAAATGTATTTGAGCTTAAATTTACAGAAGACAAGCAAGTCTTTAAGGCAGATTGATTATCAGAAGAATTTAAGAATGTTGTGGATAGGCTGAGATGGATACTCCTTCACAGAAAGTGTGAGTCTAGGTTTGTCTCCTTCCAATGTAATGTAATTCAAATAGGCAAAAATTCAAGGAAGGACCATGTCTGCCAGAGAAAGCCTGTGAGGTTCCAGTGGCCTTTTCTGAGCTTCTGAAATGTCTTTACAAAATAAAACCAGGAAGTTCTTTGGTCCAATCTTTGACTTGAAGGGACCCTGTTTAATATCAGTGTTATATAATGGGTTTGTATTCAAATCACTTCTTATGTGCAGTCCTGTCACATTTTTTGGTATGATGCCTAGGGCAGTGCTTATGCTCCTGACTATAATGATAGGATAGCATTTGGATCCTCCTCTCCCCCTGTTTTTTTTTGTGTAGGTTCTTTTGATGTAAGAATCTAAAAGAATTAGATTGCAATTCTTAATTGCAAGCTCGCTATATTTGGACAATGGACGTTATAGATAACGGAAGATTCTAGAGAACTTTTGCTTTTTTCTCTGTAAGGTGTTGGGAATTTTTCAAATGACTTCATCTTGGGTTTGTTTGTATGTTGTTTTATAGAGAGGCTATGGCTTCATGGTAAGTTGTTTATGATTGCAAGACAACATGAAGCATGCCTGTTTCCTCACCTTCCCCCAGACATCTGTTGTGCCAGCACGTTTGTACGGCTCTGCCCTGATCCAGAGCAAGGAACTGATCTGGCTTTCAAAGCAGCACTGCCAAGTCTATCTGATGTATGGCCTCTTTCCAAAATGTGAATGGATTTCAGAAGACAGCAACTGTGGGAAAATGTGCCCATATAGGTATTTCCTGCACAGGATGTGAACTTGTTTCATGATCAGACTGAAAGCTCAGGATCTTCCCTTCCAGAGCATTTCAGATCTCTGCCTCCACATGTTTGGGAGAATTGGTGAGTGTTGGATGAAGATACAACTGTCAAGGAATCCATTCACTTCTACTAGAAGAGTCTAGATCATTTTGGGTGAGAGCAGTGAGGATGATCCAGCCCATTGTTTTGAGAAAATTCCTTGGAAAATGTTATGCTCACACAATATACTGCAATGCCAAAACCCACTGATGTCACAGACTACTGCCAGTTCCAAAACTGTGTGAGCAGAAAATAGGTTAATTTTAGATCTTTGAGTGTGTTGGTGGATTTTGACCCTTCCCTCAGTTCCTCAATCAAAGTTTCATAGCTGTTACAGAACCAATAATCAGTTTTTGGTTTGAGCCCCTTTGTATGGAGTGTGACATAGGCATGGAGTTGGATTTTTTCTTGTTTTTTTGGATTTTCTTTTTTAGTTTTTAATATATAGCTATTGTGGGAATTGATAATAGTGTAATACTTTTAAGAATGCAGTTCTTAATTTATCAGAATATGCTGGAGGCATTGCTGCAATTATCTACTTAAGTTTTCACTCATTTTCCAGAGTGGATATTTTCTAAAGTCCTTAGGTGTCCTCCCACACACCTAAAGCTGCATTTGGCAGACAGAAAACATTTTGGCAGCTGGCTTTTTGGGGTCAATTAAAAATAATGCTACATTACTAATGATGATTTCCTCTTTTCCCTAGTAAGATCCAGCAGTCCTGAGGGAGCTGATATCTGGATGCTATATTCAGTTTTTCATAGTAGGATGATAGATACCATTACAAATCAAATTTACTGTGCATTTGATCCAGTCCACATTTTTAAAAATACTCTTTTCCTACCACTGACTCTCTTCAACATGGTTAAAACTTTGCTCACTTGCAGCTCTTTACCAGAGACAGTCTCCTGTAGTCCAAAACCTCCTGCTTAGACTTAAAATCAGCTGGGCAGTGCTTGTTTCTGGTGTCCACCACTGCTCTGCTCCTCACTGGAGAGAGTGTAAAAGCAGAAGTTAGAGATTTGTTTCCAAGCACAGATTTTAGGTTGACATCAGTCCAAGGAACAGCCTTTGGCCATTCTTGGCTGCCCAGGTTCACTGCACTGAGTGGTTTAATCTGAGCTGGATGGGGTGAGGCTGAGTTTAAGGATGTTCCACTGAAACATTGTTCCCTCATGGACAGCTCACGAGGGTAAAATACTCTGAGAAGATCTCAAATGCATCAGATTTTTCACTACTTTGATTCTGACTGTTTCTCTGCCTCTCTGTATGAGAATGTTAAGGAAAGTAATTATTTTTGGGCCTGATTATTTGGTAGTGATACAACATATGCAACAGTTAAGCAGTATCTTTGCAGGTCTAAGACAGGTATTTTGATGCATTTTTCATTCTCAGCTAAGGTGTTGGATTTGGCAGGTTTTTTTCTTATGGTGCCTACCTCAGGTACAGTTGTATTTTTCCTTCCAGTGATTTTTGGATGGATGTTGAGCCATTTAGATCTCTGATGAGTAGAGTACTGTGAGCTCAATATCACACAATGATTAGGAACTATTTTTGCATTTCATTGCTTTCCTGGGGAGTTCAGCAGTTACTTTTATTATAATTACTAGACTTCTTAAGTGATTTTCCTGAGCATGCCTCAAAACTAATTCTGACCAAGATTGGAAGAATGAAGACCTTTGGAAGCTGTGGAGGCACATAGCTGTAAAAATCTAGTATTTTTCAGCCAAAAAAGATAGTTTTAGGCTTTAGGGACTTATCCTATTTGGGGCTTCATTGTGTGTTGGCACTGCAGATGATTGCTGCATCACTGGGAACTGAGCACCAACCTCCTGAGCTGGGGAGCCTTGTGTGCCACCTCAGTGACAGGACACTTCTGCAGAAAGCTTGCACCCAAGTATAGTTTAATTGAAATTCCCATATGCTGAAAAGGCTTCCACAAATCTAAGTCAATGAACTAGCTCAGTGATTGGGAATTATGGATGATACACCACTTCTTGTTGATATGTGCTCCCTTTATAAAAATAATTAGAAATGTTGAAGTAACAGAACAACTGCTTGGGATGCATTTTGGAGTTCATCATGAACTGATTTTTCTTGTGCCATCCTCTGAACATGTCTGTGTCAGCACAACCAAACCTTCCTCAACGAGGTAAATGTAAAACTGCTGCAGGTTATTTTTGAATAGAGTAGTATTGGACTATTTTGAAGCCGAGTACTGCAAAGGCTCAAGACATTTGGGTATAAGCATCAAAATTGAACAAAGTATTGTTAGTCACAAAGGATTCCTTAGTCTGTGAATATGTAGATTGAACAATCAAAATAAAACTCAGCTTCCCAATGGCCTCTGGATGTCTGATGACCTGCACAAAGCAAAGCTGACTCTGGAGACTGGGTGCTTTGCAGCCTTACATGGCTTTAGTGTTTTACCAATGTTCTATTTTCTCCATCTAGATAGTTACCATGGCCGTACTTGCCTGTAAATGAGTCCCTGCAGTTTGTCCATAGCTCTGACTGCAGTGATCTAAGTGTTGTGACATTTTTTATTTTTGCATAAACCAGAACATCAAGGTTAAACTGTTCACTGAAGGTTTAGGATAATGAGCAGGATAAACACCTCTGCTCTAAGCATCCAACTGTGGGAAAAACAGATACTGGGCAGATTGACTTTTGTGGAACTTGCAATATCAAGTATTTATTCCACTGCAAGATGGTCTATTTAAGTTTATAATCACAATTGCTCTCTGCACAATTTATTTCAATGAAGTTAATTGAATTTATTATTTTGAAATATATGAATAGGGGTGAATTTTACGCCTTGTGCAGTTAGCAAACTGTACCCTGCATGACAGTAAATCAGATGCATCACACTGTTTCCTTCTTTCCTGGCAAGTTATGAAGAAACAGCTCAAGAAGTGTTGGCAGCTAGTACAGCCTTTTAGGCCTAGGTAGCTGGGAATACTCTGCCTGGTTTCTTCAGTTCTTGCCAGGGAAAAGAATGAAGGTTTGGAGCTGTATCTGATCTGGGCTGATTGAAGTTCTCTGGCTTCTGCTGAGGGAGCAGAATCTCCTTGTTGTGGTTCATGCTTCAGCCTGGGAGCAGCTCTGGCCTCAAGGACCTGGAAGTCTGAGACTTCAGAATTTGTTCCTTCTCTAACTATCAAATATTAACCTCCTGGTGTGCCTGCTTGTGAAAATACCAATTATCTGCATTAACAATAGCCACGTAGCCTCAGAACCTGTTGAATTTAATCTCTAACAAAAGTTAAGCAGAGATGAGGTAACTGAAGTTTGTTCAGGTAATTTCTGCCATGCACCTTCCACGCAGTCCTGCATCTGACTTTTCAGACATATATTACCCTTTGCTTAGGGCAGAAGCCCTTAAGTGGCAGGTTCAAAGCAATTTTTCCCTCAACCGTGTGCTGCTTTAATGGTAACCAGTGGGAGTGGGGGAATGCACCTTTGTTGCTCTGTTAGAAATTACTTTAGTTCTTATTTCTTCTTTCCTGTGAATGGGCGTCCTGGTTTGGGATAGCAAAAATAATTAGAAAATCCAAGAAACAAGATGTGTGGATGATACACTTTGGTATTCTTTGTCTCTTTAAGGTTTCAGAGAATTGGGATGAGATAAGAAAAGCTTCAAGTTGTTTATATTGCTTTCAGAGGAGTTGTTTTGCCTGACTGGAAAGGTTATAATTTAAAGGTCTGCTTTGAGGTCCTGGCTATTTAGTCTATAAAGTATATTTTCTCTGCCTCCCAAGGAGGGTGTAGAAACCTTAAAGACTTGTTGTAATTATTGAGTTAGCCATTTCTGAACTCTTGAGGTTTATTGCAGGCCTTCCCTAGGGCTGGTCAGCACAGAGGATGGGGAAGAAGTGTGAGGCTCTAAATGCAGATGATAAGGACTGATTAAAGGGATGGACTGTGAGAGAGGTGCCTCAGCACATGTTTAAGATACAGATCTGTGGCAGTGGTAACTGAGGGGACAGAGCAACTATTTTCCAAAAGCATGAACTGCCTGAGATTTCTCTTTGTTGGAAAAATGTCCAAATGTTTAGATGGGTGTGAAGCTGTGCTTTGCTTACAGAACTGCATTCAGTGAACAGCAAATGCTTAAAGTAAGTTTGAAAACTTAATGTTTCTGGTGTCTCTTCTCTCTCTTCCTTTTTTTTTAAACTCTTCTATTCCCCCAGAAACTCCTGTGCTTTTTGTATATGTTAGTGATTATTTTTCTATAGAATTTTTATGGTAATTTTTGAAGGTTGTTTGGCAACTCTGGTAACTTGGTAGTTCCTAATTCTCATTTAGGAGGAGCTTGCATACCACAATCCTGGGCTTTAAAGTGTTTATAACAATCTTAGATGAGAGTTGTCCAGAAAGAATCCTGCCTTTCATACCAGGAGGATTCTCTTCTGGTTAGAAAGGCTCTTCTGTGAGGATTCACGTTAGCACTGCTGACCAAGGTAGTTCTTGCATAGACAAAGATACATTTTCAGTATTTAAAATGATTACAGTTGAATCAGAGGAGTCAGTGAGACCCCATGCATGATACAGGGAGTGCTGGATTTCTGCTCTCTCTCTTCAGCCCTGTGGCACGAGGAAATGATTGGGACTTGGCCCACATAGCCATGGCTCCAGTTTTTGTTCAGTGAGAGCTTTACTGACTGCTGGGAAGAGACTATGCCCTGCCTTTGGCTCAATTCCAACCTTCTGCTGAACCATTTCTCCCTGTGAATGGCTCTTGTGCTGACTGTGCTCCCATAAGAGCAAGAAAAGCTGTTTCCTGTTTGTTTTAATAACAAAGAATTTAATGTGAATTCAGTTTTGACATCAAAAGAGCATAATTTCAGTTTCCTTGGTGGAGATACGTGTTGGTACCTCAGTGGTCTGTCCTTATTTATTTCCCTCACTCCCTGCAGTTGGTCTGACTTTCACCCAAGTTGGCAATGGTGAACTGGAATGTTCCCCTCTTTGGTGATACCTGCAGAACACAGTAATGCTGTTTTCCCTCCCTGTATACTGATTGGTTTTGTCATCTCATGGTTTCTGTAATTCTCAGCTTGTGCTTCCGTAACTTGTACCAACTGTCATATTTCAAACTGATGAGAGAACTCTTTGGGGCAGTATGAAAACAGCTATAATTAATCATGTCAAGCATCTTGTGTGTGTTCAGTAGGTAAATGACAACATCAGAAGGTGACAGTAAAGAATAAAGTGGGATTTTCAAAGCAGTATACAGATCATGGATTTGCTTATTCCTACCCCTCTTCTTCTGAAGTTTGCAAGGACATCAAGGCTCTGCAGTTGTCATTTGGCAACTCTCAGAAATGCTGTCTCCACTCAAAAGCAGCCAGCTGTGGGATTTGCCTGTGATCTGTGCCCTTTGTACCCTTAATTCCCTGGCTGCTGCAGTGTAATCCACAGGATACACAAGCTCTGGCAGTTCCTGTTTTTGTTGGCTCTGTTGCAAGTGTACATGTAGTTGATGTTGGATAATTGTGATCATTCTCTCAGAGCAATACCAACAGCTATTAAACACAAAGCCCTGCTTGAAAGTATGGGATGTGTTAGGAATGTACCAATGCTTGGATCCCCAAGGAATTTGGGCTCTGATAGTGCTTTGAACTTAACTGGACTGGGCATCTACCTGGACATCTTCAAGAATGTGAGCCTTAAGCCCACAGGACATGTTAGTCCTGCAGTGTGTGTGGCCTTGTGAGCATCATTGAGCTTTCAGAAGATCTTTTCTGTGGAATGAATTAAACCAAATAATGTTTTATTCTTGTAAGAGACTTTTTTTTTCCCTGAAGGAGAAAGAATTTAAAGCCTTTAGCAGTGCTAACCATTAGAAGAGTTAGAAGTATCAAAGGAGATAGATAAGGATAGATGGTTTCTTTGACAGTTCTGTCTCCCTGCTGTGTCAAATGACAGCCAACATCTTATTTTAGAGGAAAGCTTTCCAGGCTGAAAATAGTGGTACAGAAATTCTTTCCTTTGGTCTCATTCAAGCACAGCTGATCTTTCACACTGATGACACTTTGAAGTGTTGTGCATCTTAAGAAAAATTTCATTCAAGGGTCATCATAACCAAGTGGGATCAATGGGAAAAGTTAGATTCAGTTTTAGAAGAGCACAGCGGAAAGAACTCTTAATGAAATTAATTCTCTGTTCTCATCTGGCTGTGTATCTGGAAAAACTGCTAAATTCAGCATTTAGTCATGGGAGGCTAAATTATTCTAATTTTATTTATTGATTGATGCAATGTTAGGTTAAACTAATATCACATTAAATTCTTGCCCTGTTCAGCATCGATGTAGCATTTTGCAAAAGCATAAATAAATATGTAGGTGTCTTCTGAAAATCTGAGAGATCAATTTTTTGACTGTTTTACAGACCTTGCCAAATTAATTAGTGCAGTCATGAAAAGCTTGCAGAGGCACTTTTCATTTGGACTATCAATGAAGGGTCTAAAGCTATAAAAGGACACTTACTACATCATCTGTCATCGGGTATTTTTCACAAAGAGTGCAGTGTGTACAAAGAGGGATGCTGTATGTAAATATAGAATATATGAGTAGGCAGTTTTTGCTGGTGGACAATTAGAAAACTCCATGGTTGAGTACCCTGAGACCCTAAAAGAGAAATTGTGATTTTTATGGAACAATTTTTCTCCATGTCAAAAGCTCTCCAACCTTGCTAATGCCTATTTAGATCCTGTAAAACTAAAAGTCAGGTTTTTCAGTCTGATTTAGATCTGCCAACATGTTTATTTTAAAATTAAAATAATAATGTTAAAGAAAGAAATAAAAGACTGGGATGCAGTTGTTGGAATTGTCTTCCCTAGAGTTGTGGTGAGGCTGCTGCTCCCCAGAGCCCTGTGGAGAGGAGCAGGAAGGGCTGGCTCTGAAGGAGGCAGTCCTGGGGTGCTTTGTGCTCCCTCTGGAACCTGCTTTGCAGTCAAAGCACTGCCTCGTGCAGCTTGGACAGTGCATCCTGAATTTAAACACCTGCTTAATGAGGAGAGCTAGGAGTGATACAGGACTTGCTCAGCTTTAATTGTGGACCTGGTTTGTCCTTTCCTTGATCCATGAGGCAGCCTGGCTCATCCAGACAGGCTGGCACAATCAATTCTGAGGAGAGAGCTCTCCATGGATGTGCCACAAGCACTGCATCTCTGGCTGAGCCACTTTGTAATCACTGCCATCTAATCAGCACAGCTCTTCTAGTCTAAAAATGAAGGTTTCCTGTTTGCTAAAACATTAGCAATTCCAGTCAGGCATTTTTTCTTAACCTACAAGGATAAGCATGTGGCAGGTTTTGGTCAAGCAAAAGCAGTCAGAAAATTTATTATGTGGTGTGGGGTCTCATTTGAGCTGTTCCTAAGGTAGATGTCCTCAGCTAAACCTTCTCTTATGCAGTGAGCTTCCCTCAAAAACTAAAATGGCTTTAAACTCTATTCTAATGATTAGATGTTTTAAAAAGTGTGTTAAGCAGCAAAAATTTGAAACATTTCAGAGAGGACAGAAACAGGAAAGGTTTATGTGGTAATTTCCCAGGAATAACTTCCCTAAGATATGATTACTCTGTCTGCTTTGCTTTCCTGCAAGGATAATTACAGACAGACATGTTGGTATCAACTCTATGTTTAGGAATCATTGAAGCACTGTAATGCTGTGTTTATGGAAAGCCTGTAAATTAGCTATGAGCACTCCAGAAACCATCAGTGTGCCTCAGCACACGTGGGGTTCAACACCCACAAATAGGCTTTTCTTTGCTGAAAATGACATTTTTGTTTGTCTCAGCTCCCAAGTGACCCACAGTGCATTTATGTCTCTCTTCCACTTCTAATTAAAACAACTCATTTAAAACAGGAGGAATTTAATTCTCTCTTAATTATTTGCAAGAAGCCCAAAAGTGATTTCTGTGACAGCCTTTTAATGACAGAAGAAAATGCCTTCCACAAAACATCAAGGCTCTTCATCCAGGAAAGCACTACGCCAGGAGATTTTTTTTACAGGAGTCCTACACAGATCTGGAAATTAGGGATTCATTTTTTTTAATGTGAAAAGAAAGGGATTTGCACCCTTTTTGTTCCAAGGAAATGGATACTTGCTTTCTTTTAGCAAAAATGAATGTTTTCTGTTCCTAGGTATCAAACAGCTAAGCACACAGGTACTGCAAGTCTTAAAATTTAAATTCAGAATGTCTGAATTTTCTAATCTGAGATTTGCCATTGTATGGATAACAGGACATGCCAGACCTGCATAGATGAAGAGAAAGTGTTAAGTTTTGTGGGTTTTTACCACTTCGCAATGCTGGTAAAAATCTGAAAAAAAGAATGGTTCTATATAATTTTATTTCATAGATGAATCATACTGTGCTATTTGCTATTCAAAAAGCCCTAGAATGTGGTGGGGTTATGTTTGGAAGTTATGACCATATGCCAGTTCAGGTATAATCCTGTCACTAAACTCTGGCAGTCCTCACCACCTCCTGAAGACAGTACCTGGGTTTTTGTATAAACTTTTTTCTGAGCCAGATTTGAGTAGTTGAATACTTATGTGACTCATTGTTAATGGTGAAAAATGTGATATACTGATCATAAGAAAAAGACCTCTGTGTTTTGGAGAAACATACTCCTAACATGATAACGACTCTACTGGGATCCTTTGTGGATCTAGAAATCAAGAAGCTGTTCAGGTTAAAATGTTATGGGAAAAGCCTCTGTAATTTGTCACAGATGGTAAGTTGGGTATTTGCTTTCCTTTCATTATGAGGGCAGGTTTTGCAGCCGTGGATGCTGGCCAGCTGTAGAATCATTTGTGATTTTGGATCAGGCCTTTATTGTTTTGGGATTTTGCTTCTGAAAAAGCAAAATCCACAAATATTAGTCTGGAAATTGATGAAGTCTAAAGGGAAGAACATCCCTGCAATCTCTGTATGCTTGATCTGCATGATGTGTTATGAAATTTGCTGCTCCTTTCTGTAGTGTTTCATCAGTCTGCCCGTGTGCAAGTGTAGTAAAGCTAAGTTAAATTTCTGTGGGTACACAGAGTACTACTGACATGAAAGACAAGCATGAAAGTGCTGTGGAAGAATTGTAGCCTGAAGAAAATCTCAGCCAGTCCACCTTCATTAACTTTAAATGGCCTTGGCAAGTCTGAGGTGTAATCAGAGAGAAACTTAGAAGGCAGGAGGACTGCAGAAAGGGAACTGGGATGTGAAGAGAAATTATGGCCTGGATGGAGAAGGAATACACACAGAGCTCAGAACATGACCTGGGTTCTGAACAAAACAAGCAACAAAATGCTTTATCTCTGCTTACCTTCCATACAGATCTTCAAAACTTCCATCCAGATTAGTGTCACTTCCAGGGCTTAATTTGGCTGATGGTTATATTATAGGTAAGCTTCTTGTAGTTGTAATGAACTAGAAATCACTGTTCATACCCACTTCTGAAAAACTACTGAAGTAGTTCTAGCAGTATGAAACTTGGTAAAAATCAAGACTGATACTTCTGCTGTTAATGACTAAAGTAGTCAATATCTTTGTTTCTGTAGTGGCGTCATAGTTTCTTCAAATTATTCATAAACTCTTCAATCATCACTATGTATGGAGTGAGTGTGACAGGAGGAGTATGTTGTTGCTGTGTCTAAATAAACGTTTTTTTTGTATCAGTGAGGATTCTTACTGTGTATTGTGTGAATTAGGCATGTTGTTCATATTTTTATATGCAATAGGTGTATTACGTAACAAACAGAACCCACAAATTTGTTCTAAACCAGGTTATTACATGGCCTCCAAATGTTGGATGGAGCCTAGGAAAGCATAATGATATGCCTTGGAAAAGAGAGAGTATCTGCAGAGAACTGAACAGCTTCATGACCTAAAATGTAGAATTTGGTTGAGAAACTGATTATTCCAGAGGTTCTTGTAGTTGCAATCATTACCTTTAATCCTCTGGCTCCAGTCGGTTGGTGTCACTTACCAATAACTCTGAAACTAACTGGGTTCTGGTGAGTAGGATTCTGTGCAGGAGGTAAAGATGCTAATCGTGCATAATGATCTGTTGTGACCTTATGTTTGGAAAGTGCATGCATTTTGTCATCTGTTTTGATGGAAATTACATATTATTCTCTCAGCTTATTCCCTTGATGTAGTTATACTCAGCATGTTCAGTTGATTGCACTGATTAATTGGTTGCACCATTAGTATTTGGTTTTAAATGTACAGGTTTTTAATATTTTTTTGCAAAGTCATAAAAAAACCCCCAAAGACACAACAAAACAACCAAACCCAAAAGAAATAACAAAACAAGGTGCTTTTGATGCTGGCCTGCACAGCCAGATGAGGAGTACCAGGGGATGGTCAGAGGGCTGTGTTGTCTTCTAGTGCAGTGACATGACTTGGACTGCCTGTTCAAAATGTGGGAAGATAATGTCATGCTTTTGTGCTGGGCAGGAAAACCAAAGATGAAATAAATTAAATTTTTTTTTTTTCTGGTTTGGGCAGGAATTCATCCTAAGTCTTGAGGCAATTGCTTGGAGAGGGTGAGAAGAGGTCTGAGTATAACATGTTAAGGAACTGTGAAAATGTTTAAATATATTGGGAAATTACCTCATGTTCATTCATATGAAGGCATGGGCTTCATCATGTGTCTGTGTGCACTTAGCAATTTTTTGAAAGAAACTGAAGAGATGACAAATCTCTCTCAAATTCTCAGATAGTGATGTTAGCAATCAGGCCCAGTTTGTATCTCTTCTGCTTGTGTGTTGAAAAAATGAGAACGTTTTTAGATTGTCTTCACAGATTTCTGTCCTTGTTGTATTGCAATTGATATGAATGAATTGATGGGAATATCCCTTAAGCATCCATTTAATTTCCACAGGCACCAATGTACAAATACCATTGCTCAGCTGAGTGCTCATTTTGATTTGGTAGTATCATTTTCAAGTAATAATTTGAGCCCTTCTTTATGGAGATGCCATACTTTTCCATATATGCTAATTTCTGCTATAGCTTCAAATATCTGTATATTACTTTAATTATGTTATGTTTATTTATACCTTGTTCTGTGCTTAGTTTTGAATTTTGCTCATGAATGAATAGTTTATAAAATCTGTTCTTCTCAGGAGTTTAGGTGAGGTTGTAAGAAATAACAATTTTTCATAGAAAAAACAAATGGGATATTGTAACTGATCACCACAAGCTGTCTGATATTTTCATAGAAACCAAGATGTTACTATGTCTTGTTTCTATGGAATGACTGTATAATAATAAATTTAACTCCTTAATGAGATTGGTTGGGCAGAAAATTACAAGGGAAATGTGCTTCTTAATCTTCTGGAGGGAATGAAACTGCAGAAGTCTTTTGGTGTAAATAATTCTACACATGTAGTGTAAAATTTAGTATGTAGAACATAGTTTATTTTGCCGGCTTGAATTTTTTATCAGATGTTAATAGAATTTACAGTTTTTTCAGCTTTAATTTTTATTCCACAATCAGATTATTATCATTTGGGACACTAAGATAATTTAAATCAAGTTGTATCCTGTATTTTAGTTATAGCCTGTATTATGGGCGTGAAAAACAACATTATCATCCAAATGTAGAAAAAAAACCCCCACTTTTAGACCAGACTTATGATCACTCAAAAGAGATTAGAAACTATTTCTGTATGGATGTGTTTAAGACATTTTATGAAGTGTGGCATTGTGAACATGATTTGTGCTAAACTATTTCATCTATTGTTGGGGATAAGTAAATCTTCCAGGAGGAAAGATTTCCAAGGATATACATTATTCTGTCTCACGCTATGGCTCACTCCTTATTACAAAGGAAATCTGTTATGTCTTTGAAACAGAGAGCTGTTAGGATTCAGCTTTTGTGAAAATCCCTTTTTATGATCCAGTCATTCTAGAAATGCAGTCTGAAGTGACAGACATTAGTGCTGGCAAAGTTACATTATGGAGAGTAATGGACAATTATTGCTGTAATTGAGTGAGTTAAACTTTTATTGGCCCTCACTAATTTTTTTTTAAGTCATGTTAATCTTATTATTTGTTTATTAATAAGGGTGATTAACTTGAGGAAATGAGCTCTTGTAAATGGCATTCCTTAACTGTTTGTGATTTGTGTCCGGTCACCTGTCACATTGCATTACTTCTGCTCTGTGCTTTTCTATATTTTCTGAAAAAGAGCACAAATTCAAATGATAGGACTTCCTGTTTATGTTTTCAAATGGAAGTGTTTCATTTAGAATTCGATAAAAATTTCATATTTTATATTTTTGAGAACCAGTGGTTGTCTAAATTTTTACGAATAATAATCCACAACCAGTGAAAGGAAATATTTGCTGCAACCTGTGATGGAGTTAATTTGTTTTGCATATCTATTTCCAACATGCTGAATGTTTGTCTCTGACTCTGGGCCAGCTCTGGACACTGGAGCTGGTGTATGTTGGAAGCAGCTGAATTTTCACCAGAAATGGTTTGTAGAGGCAGTGTTCCAGATAAAATTTTAACTGAGCGGGGGTCAGGGCTCACCTGACTCCTTCTGTATTGTGGTGCTTTCTAACATCTGCCCTTCTTATCCAGGCCTGTAATGGGGATCTGCTCCCTTTCCAGTGGGTGGAATTTTGCTCCTCGCCTCCTCTCCTGTTGTCCAAGATCCTTTGAGTAGCTCAGGGATCTGAATTCCTTGCCAGTGATTTTGCAGTCTGTGCCAGGCACGCTGAGCAGAGAAGATCCCTGCTGTGGGATGTTGGCCCACTCCCTGCAGCACGTGTTTGGTAACACAAACATGGTCATTTGTTCTGTGCGTGGTTTATAGACACTTTTGTTCTGGGTATCCTGCTCCTGACCTGATCTTTAGCAACCCAATTTACTCCCATGGTCAGGCAGGAGCAGAAGGGAGCTTTCCTCTCCTGACCGTGTTTCTATTTCTCCGAGGTTTCTCATGGACTGACAGACTGTTGCCATGGAGCAACAAACGTCTGTCCATCAGGAGGAAGGGCAGGGCTCACGGGATTATCCAGGTATCCATCTCCTGAAGAGCTTCACATGGGCCAGCAATTCAACTTTCTGAGGAATGGAGCATGTCAGGCAATATGGCAAAGATTTTANTTTTAAAATCATCTGTTAATGTAATGTGAAGTATTACAATCTGACAAACTTGAAATGACATTGCTTATGTACAGAGAATTGAGTCATGGAGGGGAAGGTCAGAACTGCCTAGTGAGAGCTGTGCAGTGAAGTCTTGCCCTGTTCTTCCTCATTTCACCTGCATTTCAGGAATTCTTCTGGAATATATTGCAAGGAATCAGGTCATAGTTTTTATCTTTTCTGGTAGTACATCACAGTAAGTCGTTGTGTAGATCAGTCCTAAATTACTTAATGACATATTTAACAGTAGTGAAATAATATACCTGCTGTGAACATCAGGTATGGGATGGAAATGGCTGGGATGCTGCTTTCAAGTCAGTAATTTTCAGACTGGATTTTGGACAACAGAAGGTCCATAGGTTATTTCTAAAGGACCTGCACAAGAAGAGCAGTCTTTGTACTTTGTAAACTTAAATTTGCTGTTCCAGAGTGTGGCACTGGGGGACACAGGAAAATTGAGATGGAACAGTTTGAGGGGAAGCACATTCCCTTGTGCTGAGATCGGATCTGCAACTGCACCTTCCTGAACAAGCTTTGTTACATAAGGTCCCAGAAATGTAACCAGTACTCATCTTTTATGTGTGGAACTGAAAGCTTTTAACAACTTGTAAGATCAAGTGTTTTGTTTGTTAGTCATCTCCCACAAAAGGGTTTTTTTTTTCAAAGGAACCCAAAGGATTGGCATCTAAATCACTTTGTTCTGTTAATGAAAATGAACCAAAACTCCCACTTTGTGTTTGTAGAGAAACGATTTCAGTTAATTGAGCATAAAACTCTTGTCTGAGGACACAGAGTAGCGAAAAAACCCAAAAACAACCAGGTATGGATGAACTCTCACACTTGGCAGATATTCCTCTTTGCTTAAGCAAGCTCACCTCTGAATACTTTTAAGCACACTGAGCTCCCACTGAACTTAGATGTTATGGCATTTGCAATTTAATTGCACAATGGATACTTGAAAAAATCTAGCTTTTGTAGCATGTACCAAAGTTAGCTGCAAATCATTTTTGTTTCATACCTAGGTTAGAAAAACTCAAAAGTATAATTTCATATTTTCATAGGAATCCATGGAAGTAATTTATATTTTTGGTGTTGCACCTATCCAGGAAAATGCTGCATGCTTTGTGTTGTCAAATGCAACTAATAAAAATTCCTGGCCTTAAAGCCATCAACCCACATGACTTTTGTTACTTATTTGTGCAGGTTAAGGAAGATGTCTTCAGTTCTCTTCACATTGTAAAAACATGTTTTTTTTATAGCTGGAAATGAGATAGTTTGCTGAAGCACTGCAGCATTTACAGTGTGTGGTATGACAGTTAAATCTATAATAATTTCTAGAAAGAATTACTATGCCTTGTAGGGAGATAAATAGTATTTTGAACATTTCCTTTCTTGAAGTCATGTTTTCCCTCTGATATTTGCTGTAAATCAGAGCCATGCTTAAAGATATTTTGTCTCTGCATAACTAAGGAAAAATAACAAGCTAAGCTATTTCACAGAAGAAATAGTTTTACTGCCCATGTAGTCCCAGTAATTTGAATATATGTTGGTAAAGCTTTTCTGCCTGGAGTATTATTTGCTTATGGGAATAATGCTTGGCAAATCTCTGGATGTGTGATATTCTTACGACTAAATAAGTTGGTGCATCCTTAAACAGAATGCCAAAAATAAAATGTAGATTTAAGTCAAATGTGTGGAACAGTGTGGGTAGAGTCAGAAAAAGTAGGTGCATTAGAGTTTTAGTCTGCACATTTCTGTTACATTACCTCATCCTCCATCACAGAATGCAATGAATGCTTATCTGGATTGCACAGCGATGGGGGAAACTGTTGGATCTGCCTGCAGCTGAATTCCACAGCCTTCCTCTGTCCCTTCTGCTGTGGATGCAGTAGCTCTGAGCACTGGAGCCCTTGCACAAGTGTGGTTTTTGTGATTGTTCAAAGGCTCTGCAGAGAGTACCAGTGAAACACCGTTCATTGTTGGCGTGTTTTGTGCTACCTCCTTATCAGTAGGATTAATTCTAGGATAAGCAGTTAGTCACCCTCTTCTCTTGAGCCAGGGCGATATGAAAGTGGATTTAGATCACATATCAGAAATTTTGTAAGTGAACTCGCTTCTGACCTGCTGCTCTTAAGTGTGCAGTGGAAAAGGAAATTCACTTCTAGATTGATAGGCTGATCCCTCACTCTGAGGAACCGTGTAATATCTATTAGCATAACACAAGAGCAGCTGCAGTTTTGCCCAAGGGCTGAAGATGGTGCCTGGAGCAGAGAATATAAAGGGTAAGCATAAATGGAATTTCCCCTGAGTACAGTCCCTTCTTCAGATGTGCTGACTGTACCTCAGAGCAGAGGAGCATCCTGAAACGCTTCCTCTGAGAAGAATTTAAAAGCAGTATGTGTGCTTTGGGTGGGCTACAAGGGTTTTGTCACTTTGCTTTCCCAAGGCAGGTGAGTTTGGCTTGCACCTCTTGTTTAGCATCCAGACTACCTGGGGAACCAAAATGCCTGTCTTCTCGATGAGATTGAGAGTCTTCAATCTCTTATCTTCCTCTGATACTTAAATTTATCCTACAAATCTCTGTTGCCATGGAAAGAAGCTTGGAATGGCTCCCTTGAACTCTGCTCAGACTTCCTCTTAAAAAATTCCCTTCCCATCTGTCTGTTTGCCCTCTCCAGCTTGTCCCTGGCTCTTGGGTTTCTGTCTTTGGTCCAGTGCTGCTGAGCACACAGAGGTGCTGGTCCAAGACTTCTGGCTCATCAAGGAAAAGCACGTAGTTGCTAACACATGGTAGAAAATTAAATTTGCTTTATATTTCTTTTATTTGCCTAATGTTTTATACTCACCATTTGGTGAAAGGGAGTGGAGGAGGAGGTTGTTTGTTACCTTCATTTTTACTTGTTAAGTGGAGATGTATGGAAATGACTTAGTTAATGGTTTTCTGGCTTCTCTTCCTCAGCATAAGTGAGAAGTGTTTTAGCATTCAGTTGAAGCCAAATGTTTTCAGATAAGGAGATGATGTCTTAAGGCATTTTTACTGTTATTCAATTATGCTTATCTTTCTATATAATATATGACATTTATGCACATGTGTAATATATACTGTAAGTAAACAGCCTATTTGGCTTAATTCAACTGCTGTTAAATCATAAATTGTTACTCATTTTGGATTTAATGCTGAATTCTTGCCCATAGTATATTTAAGCGTTATTGTGAGTGTGTAAGGTTTTAATTCTGTTTACAGGATTAATAAGATTGGATGGTGTTATTTTAAAAGCTCCTAATGGCAAAAGCTGTAAATTTTCATAAATTTTGTTGATGTGTGAGCTGTGATATGATACTGTAAGATTTTGTTGTGCAATACGTGTAGTAGATAAGAGATTTGAACAGGAAATTATACTTATCCTCAACCACTCTAAATCCTTGTTCTAAGCAACTTTTCGTATAGGTTGGGTACACAATACTCACAAAAATGACACCATATTCAAAATGCTTAGTATGTTGCATACTAAATACCTGAAATGAAAATTGGTTCCAGGGAGGGATTATTGCATAGCTTTGAATTTTGAAAGTTTCCATAAACTATTCAGATAACTTATGCTTTTAGATTGCACAGCAATAGTAATAAATGCATCCAATTTTTCTTAGCTAAAATATAACTGCTACATATTTTAGTTTAGCAGATACCCAAGAAGATGTCAAATAAATTGGATTCTAGCATATCCTGTGGATGGCTCACTGTAACTTGTGTGCATGTTAAAACTTATGGCTGTGGCAGAGTGAAGTCAATATGGGTGACTGATTCTGAAAAGAAAATGCATTAGGTTGGTGCTGTAAAAAGCTGTTAATCAGACAAAATGTGACAACTGTGCTTTTTCAAGACTTATGGTATAATCCTTTGGGGCAGTAACGTATATAAGTCTTAACTGTTACAATAAAATTTTATTTACTGAAAATCTAAAAAATATGAATCGGCGAATTTCACTTTATATTTACAGAGAAAGATAAAGCACTGCTTTTTCATTTCTTTCCTTTTGGAGTTGCTTGGAAATTTTAGTATCTTCCTTTGTATCTGAGAGCCATCTGACTGTACCAAAACCTGGCTATTGGAGATTGATTTTGAAACTTCTTAAACCCCATGTACAGGGTTGATTTCAGGGAGCATAGCCTTTATCAGCAGGATTGTTTTCAAGATTTATAATTAGACCAAACTGTCTGCTCCAAGAAATAATGTAACTCACTATAACCTAAATGCTTGGCTTTTACATCCATTTAATTCCCCAAAATGCCTGTGAATCAAGAGAAGCTCACCCCTGATGGCATTGTGGGAGCAGATGTGGTTCAAAGTGAATGAACTAATTGATTTGATAGATAATTCTCCAGAGTCAGAGTGCAACTGGAGGAAGGTGAGGTATTCCCCATAGCCCAGTGTGTTGTTTTGGTAGTAAAAAGCAGAGTGTCTCAGTAGTGATATGAAACAAAGGAAACATTGGTAAATAAAGTGGAATATGAGAGATAGTGGGGATGGACAGTCTATAGACAAAGCTTTGAGTTCATTTTCCAGAGATCTGGCTGGCTTGTTTGGTTGGTATCCTTCATACATCCTATATCTTTATGGTATTTTATTTCAGGAGATGAATTATGTGAGTTACAAGTACAGGAAGGTTACCTGGACTTTTCCTTTTTTACATGCCTGTGTGTATCCCTGCTGGATTTCCTTAGTCTGGGTCTTTCACTGGGCTAATTCAGAGGCTCACTGATGCTCTCTTAATGCTTTTTATTTCTGATACCGGGTGAATAGCCTTCTATGAGGTTGAAAAATGAGGTTTTTTTGTTTTGTTTTTTTTGTTTCTGAAGATGCACCTAGGCTTTCTACCTTCCAATAAGTGCATTTTGATAGTTTTGTGGTAAAATCACGTTTTGGGGTTGGGTTGCATCATTTCATTGCTTCTTTTTCTCAGCCAAGTAGGTAACTTGGACTTTCTCATGTTGCCATGAGGAGAGCTGGAACAGGACTCTTTTTTTTTTTTTTTTTTT
>VZTB01003968.1:1076883-1127498 GCA_013397245.1 Thryothorus ludovicianus | reverse complement strand
TTTTTCCAAATGTTTCCAAAACTTTGTTTTGGTGTCTCAGATATGAATTGTTGGCAGGTGAACCTTCCCACACAGCAGAAAGCCAGTTAACTTCCACCAGTATTACTGGAGTAACTTCACAGCAATTGCTTTTCCTGTCTTTGGAAAGTCCTTAATTTTCCTGATTGCTCTTCCATCATTCATGACAGCTGCTTGAAGCAGTTTCACTGAAAGAACAGACTCAAGAGCTCTCCATGTGCATTCAGATGTTCCTTGAGGTGAAAGATGTGCTCTGTGGCTCATTTAAAGTCATTTTCCTATGGAAAATGAAGTCTTCTTGGGTTCTTCAGGAAATTATTTACATCAGTTTAGTGATGTCTAATTACGTGAACAAAGGAGAAAGGCACTGCTTACACAAACCATGAAAAAATCTAAATTTAAAAAATGGCAAAGCATTTATCTGCAGTCATAGCAAGGGGTAAATGGGAAATGATACTCAGCTATAATCCATCCTCCTAGCTACCCAATATATTTGGTCAAACACATTTTTTCAATATTTGTTTTCTGGGTGAAATGCTGACAGGAAATCAAACTTTCATACATGTCCCATAAAGGTATTTTAGGATAATGCTGATTACATTGATGTGCTGAACCACATGACCCAGTGTGGGTTAAAGATTCAATGATTTATATTCAAGAAATATTTGAATGTACAAAACAAATATTTTTTTTTAAATACTTTTTATTTTCCCTTTTACTCTTTGAGGCACCAGTACTCTACTTCTTCCATCAGGGTTTTTTTTGACCCTAAAAGCTGCACAGTAGCTGTTACTTATCCAAATAGCAAAGCAGCTCCATATTTCTGTTTTGTAGACTCACAAATTACCTTCCTCATTGAAATATTCACAGTGTAAAACATTTCTGTAACTGTGGAAACAAAAGTCTATCTACAAAGGAGGCATCCTTATTAATAAACTTTCCATCAAATACCCCTGCTGATTCATGTGAATTTTGTCAGGATTTTATTGCCTGGTCACAGGCTTGTTGGCTCATGTAAGCCTTTGGAAACATTTTTCACCTGTCTGCCCTGGTTAATTGGGCGCTCCACAATTTCCAGTGTTTGAACAGTCTGTGAAAGAAAACCCAGATGTGTTGAAAAGCCAGATGGTGAGTGAGCTCCAGCCCAGGAATGGCTCATGAGCTCTGTGCAAAACTAGTCATTGTCCATAATTATTTCACTGTAATCACATATTGAATTACTTCCATTAGACATGATGCTGGTATTTGAAAATGTAAAGGATCAAACCCAGGCAACTCTGCAATGATCTCTAGAAACTCTGTTCTCATTCCTTTCCTCTTTGTTTACTTGCTATTCTGGTACCAAAAAAAATGAAAGTGACAAACTTCAGCTCTTGATCTTCAGCCTAGATAAGTCAAATAGGTAGTATAACATTAAATGGATATATTAAAAAGGAAAAAAACCCCACAAAATCTGTTATCTAGCAAAATTCTTAGGTTGAAGCCATGACCTAAAAATACAGAAGTCTTTGTGAAATGAATTTCTGCAGACTCCCTCTGGAAATGGGAAAGAACATGCTTGATTAAGCCAGTGCTAACCTTTTGAAATCATGTTTCTCTGATATTTATTCCGTGAAGTAATAAAAGGGGACATCTCAGATGTTGGAAACCCATAATATACTCCCTTGCTTTCTACTGCCCTTTTCTAACTTCAGTGTTCCTCTCCTAGAGCAAACTTTTAAAATAAAAAGTAAGGCCTCGGTTTGTCCTTTTAGTTGACCTTTACACATGTGGCTGTGCATTTGCACCAGTTAAATTACAGAGTAAGTAAATTTCCACCATTTCCTGGCTCTGGTTTCACCGTGTGTGAGGCCAGGTCCTTGGGAAGCAAGTATTTTCTGCTTTTTGTAAGAATGAGTAAATTATTTCCACCCTCACATGTTGGTATGCTCTGTACAAAAGTACAAATTTTTTGTATAATCTCCTCCAATTGGTCCCATGGTGATAATGGAGGAGTTTTCTCCCCGGGCACCTCGGTGATCTGTTTGTTTTGGGAATTGCGTGCTCGGTCTCTTAATGAATGGAGGCGGAATGTAATAACCTAAGAATTTAAAAATATGCAGGGTGTCTTGGAGGAAAGGTTTTCCTTTCAGCTCTTCCACTTCAGTGCTTGCACTTACAGAAAGTTTGGCATGGATCTGTGCCCTTCTACAAAGGAAAACCTTGTGGCTGGGGCCTGGATATTCATGGCAGAGAAATGCAATTCAATTCATGTTTACCAAGGAATCAATGCACCACTTCAAGTAATCCAAGAAAAATGTTACCAAGTTAACACCCTGCAAGATGCATTTTTCTACTTACATTTGAGATCAGCACAAATAATTTTATTCAGTATATTTTTGATGTGATGCTAAATTATTCAGTTGAATTCATGACTCACCTTTGGCTTTCGTTTTTTTCCCAGTCTTTATAAAACTGACAAATAACTACTATATTTCATTAAACAGGGAACAGCTTGCACTGTGTATGGAGACCTGGCACCACATGCTGTAAAGCTTTATTAAAATGGAATGTCTGATTTACAGTGGTGTAGGATCAGAGAAAAATTATTTTTGCTGATCTCTGTGAAAGAGAGTAAAAATGAAGCAATTAAGATAACTTTAAAGTCCTGCTTGTAGTCCTGTCATGATAATCTTGTTGCTATTTGAATAAAATAATTCTCTGGATTGCTTTTTAAACTCTTTCATATTGGTTTTTCCTTCCTTTCATAATATTGTCTTACCACAGAAGTGACTGTCCCTTGCTGTCTGTGGAGTGGAAAATTGATTTGGTCTTGAGTTGACCCAGGGTTTTTTCTGGTTTAGAGTTTAATTTTCATTTAATGAAAGCTACACTGGTTTAGATAACAAATATTTCTTTCCTCAACTGACCAGCTCCTGCAGCCTTTTCCCTGGCAGGCACGAAGTTCCACCAGGGCTTACTGCAGCTCTTACAGTGGGCCCTGCTGAGCTCGTGATAAAGCCAGAGCAGGGAAACTAAGATGTCATGGAAATTGCTGAGGATGAGGTTTCTAGAGAAATATTCCTGCAATTTGCTGGACTGGAATTGGGAAGTGAAATGTGCAATTCTGACAACAGTGATAGGTTTTATAGACTCAGTACACTAATTAAAACCAACTTACTCTAATATATTAATCTATCAAAGGACAGCAGCAGGGAGAGCTGGGCTGCTTTGTGCACACGTGTGGGAATGTTGAAGTGCCCCTTCTGCAATGACAGAATTTTGTCACACAAAATTCAGGAATAATGTTAAGCAAGGAGCAAATTGAAGAATTACTTCCTTCTGGTGTGAAACATATGGGGAGATGTTTTGCTGTAAACTGTACACTCGTGTGCAAGACAGAAATAAAAAGTTTTCGTTTGCTCTTTGCCTTTCATTGCTGTTTTTGGTTCATGTGGATGTGGTGGAATCTAGCTAAGAAGTTGGAAGAGAAAACTACTTCTTCCAGCTAAATTTTTACTCATACCAAGTGTAGCATCCTGGGATTGACATGCTTTGAGATTTATCTGAGAAATTCCTCTGTAAAAATTTTCTTGCCCTGGGTAAATTGTACTCCTTTCTTGAAACCTCCACCAGTAATCTCAATAGCTGGGGACACTGAGAAATGAAAAATAAATATTTCTGGTGTGTATTCAAAGCAACTCTGATATTACATCTGTATTCCTACTTCAGCAATGATTTAGATGGATGTCTGAGTACATGACAAGATGACAATAAAATGAAAGTACCTGAATAATTTTGGTTTTTTTATAAACATCACTCTAGTTTGCATTTGAATATAGAGAATTGGAACTTAGTATTTTATTACACACATGGAATTTAAGTCTGTATAAAGCAGAGGAATAATAATGCTTTTTGAAAAGAACATGAAGCTTAAAACACCCCAAAATGAAATGCTCTGTAGATGCTTAAGAATACAATAGTTGAATCTATTAGTTTTATTTATTTGCTGTTTCTTCACTAAACTTCACCCTTCCCCCCAGTTTAATGGATATGTCCTTGAATATTCTCCTTACAGTCATTTAAGTATCTGCTGAAGTTCCTGAGGCTTCAATTTCCTTGTGATCTTCCATCTGTTTCAAATGCGTTGTAAATACACAGATCAGTCAGATCTTCAGCTCTGTAAAAGCTTTCAGTGAAGTCAGGGCAGTTACGTGGAGTTTCTTCAGATGAGAATCTCACTTGTGATATTCGTGTCTCCATTTTTCCTGAGCCTAAACTTCTTTTTGCTGTATAATTACATTGTTTTCAGCATTTTAACCACAAATTGATCATGAGTGCCTGATTTTAACTAGACTTCCCATTTACAATTATAGGAAATGGATTCTTGTAATATGGGTGTGACCTTAACAAAAATGGCTAAAACTGTTTCATAAGCTGTTTTTCTAACATAATGTTTACAGAGGGAAAGGATTTACTTTTATTACTTTTCGTTGTCAGCCTGCTGCAATGATGACATAGAGCACTGTGCCCAAGACTGTTCTTAATTGCCAGGGAAGATGCCAAGGACTGCTCTAGGTTAAAAACCTGTATTTGCTAGTTCGAAAGGTCACACTTGAAAATGTCCCTGTGATTGTTTTTTGCCCTCAATTACTTCAGTTGCCTCATTGGAGAAATTCCTTGTGATGCACAAAGGACCAAGGTGTATGCATTGTTTGAAAGAATTATTCCATTGCTATAAAACATATAGAAATAGGGAAGAGTGAAAGGATATAATAGATATAATCTACTTAATCTACTGTAAAATATTTTACTTTTTACTGTAGTTTAGCATAATTGTAAATGGAAGCCAAGATAAGAGAGAAGAAAAATGAAGTGATTGGCTTTGCATTGCAATGTTTTGTATGCTTGGTTAGGAGCTGCAGCAAAGTTGGATTCATGGCACTGTCTCCAGATATCTACTTTACTCTGTAGTAATAAATCAGTAATTAAATCATTAAATGCTGACTCTGAGAAGCTTTTCTGTATGCTGGATTATTTTAGCTATGAGAGTCCCCATATGAAAATCTTGTTTGCTGGTTTTTAAGTGTCCAGTGTAGGTCACCAGGAAACAGCTCCTAGAAGAATTCAGCAATTAAATATTCCTTATTCAACTCTTCTCCAAAACATACTTTATAACATTTTTAATTAACCCAAAAATATTTCAAATCTGTCTCTGGCATTCAGAATATCATCACTGAGGCACTAAAGAGGCCATGGCAGATGATTTCATTACCACCAGCAGTGTGTATTTTATACCTTCAATATCAGTCTTCAGGGTCTGACACAAGTTGTAAGACTTTTATTGCTGTCAAGGTATATAAAATCCTGGTGTCAGCTTCTTAACACTTGGAAAGTAATAACACTCCTCATCTTCTATTAAAAAAAGTACAGACTGTTTTCCTGGAGTAGATTTGCAGAGCTTACAGAGCTGAGCCATCATTCTCACTCATATTTGTATGTTTAACACCACCCTGCCATGAAACTCAAATCAATTAATGCAAGTGTAAAATAGGATAGCAGTTTGTGACCATGATCATAAAACTCTTTAAGTTAAAAGCACTGGATGTGTTTTCCTTCAGAAGCCTGCATAAGGAATGTTGAATGATTCATATCTTATTTTTAAATCATATGCTTTTTTTTCCACCAGGAGTTCATGCTTTGTGTCTGAAAATGATGCAAAGAAGTTGCCTCTCCTGGTCAAGAATAAATACAGAAGTAAAATAAAAATTATATGGCTTCCCATGTATAATTTTGGCACTATTTGTTGTATGTAAATGTGGAACGCAAAATTAATAAATTTAGATCTTATAGCGACTTAGTAAAAATAGATCAGTGAAAGTGTTTGGGAATTTAATGTTAACAAAATTAATTGTGCTGCCTATTTCTGATGATGTTAAAATAAGCATCACTTGCCCTTATGCTGTGTAAAAAGGTTGTGAATTTTGTAAATCATAGGACAAATATTAGAAACAAATCCGTGTTGGGCAACATTACAGGCAATTCCAGACTCTGAGGCCATTGTTTGAAGTTATTTGCATTTAAGTCATTTAATGAGGACACTGACAGATTGCTGGTTGTCCTCAGAGTCCCATCCTGTTAATTCTCTATCAGGCATCAATGGGCCGTGTGCTCTGAATGGAGGAGGATCAGCAGTGAACTCAGTCCCTGGGGACAGAAAATCCACTTCTGCAGAGTCTGAAAGCTTCCACCAAGTCTGGTGAACCTTGGAAATGAAGTCCCCCCCAGACATTAGTTTGGAAGTACAGAGCTCCTCCAGCATGCATGCAGATTGCAGGTTATTTCCATTGTAACTACAAAGTGGTGTGAGTTTGTTGGGTTGCACTCCATACATTTACAGGAATGTAAAACTTCCTGCTGGAGAGTTAACTGTGGATAGCTGTCCCCAGGGAGCTTCCTCAATAGCTACTGATTTGAGTTGGTGTCTTCAAGTGATCCAGCACTTGGAAATTTCTGTCAATATCAGTTTGTTACCTTTTGGCAAATATTTTGATTAGCTCTAAGTTCCTATGGTCAGTGTTGTTTACTCATTATCTGAAAATGATAAACCACAGAAAGTTACTGGAATGCAATGGATGTTTGGCATTCCAGTAGAACAGAAAGCAGAAGAATTAGAGATTCTGTTCCCTTTGGAGTTGCACCAAGTTAATAATCTTTTTTTTTTTTGTTTGGTATTCTAGGATGTCATGTCCACGTTCTTCCAGTTTGGGGCTTCCATCCAGCAAGAAGCCATTATCATGCTGAAGATCATGCAGGATTATGACTGGCACGTGTTCTCTCTGGTGACCACCACTTTCCCTGGATATCGAGATTTCATCAGTGTCATTAAGACCACTGTGGAAAACAGTTTTGTGGGCTGGGACATGCAGAACATCATCATACTCGATACTGCCTTTGGGGATGCCAAGACCCAAATTCAGCTGAAGAAAATCCATTCCTCTGTCATCCTGCTGTATTGTTCCAAGGATGAAGCTGTCTACATCTTGGATGAGGCTCGGTCCCTGGGTCTCACTGGCTATGATTTCTTTTGGATAGTTCCCAGCCTGGTTAGTGGTAACACAGAAATCACTCCCAAGGAGTTTCCCTCAGGACTCATTTCAGCAGCTTATGATGAGTGGGACTACAGTTTAGAAGCTCGGGTACGGGATGGCCTTGGGATTATTGCCACTGCTGCATCAGCCATGCTGGAAAAGTACTCCTTCATTCCTGAGGCGAGAACGAGCTGCTATGGACAGCTGGAGAAAAACGACCGGCCCTCTCAAACCTTGCACAAGTAAGGATGATTGCTTTGGGTTATTTTAACCTACACAGCCTTGACAATTTTCTCTTCTATTGCCACTGTGTGTTTCTTGAAGGAGAATATTGTTTTTTGCTAATCCCACTGAACCCTTTTTAAGCAATGGTTTTCAGTTGTTCAGGAGAACGTGCAAGAGGGCTTGCTGCTCTGATGAGTGTACTCCTGGAGATAATGTGTGCTGTGGAGAACAAACACTGCTCTGAATCTAGTGTAGAAGATGACAGAAATTGGTCTTAGAGGGTATGAAGCTGAGTTAACAGAATTGGATTGTTGTGTACTTTAACTATGAGGTAAAATTGCCAAAATGCTCTGGAGGCTGTGCCTGTATCACTTGCATCAGCAGGAACCTGGTAATATTTTAGAAGACGAGCAATGTGCAGCATTAAAGCACTGTCCCTGGAAATTACAGAAGTATTAGATTAGTTAGGCAGCTTTTATCACATAAGAATTGAAATCTGTCCCCTTTACTTGTAAGGGTATATTTTTGTCACCTCTAATAGAATAACTGTAAAACTTAATCAGCATTAATCCAAGCTGATGTAGATGTTTTCTCTAAACAGTTTGTCAGATGGGAACTGCCAAAGTTTTTTTATTATTATTATTTTCCTTTTAATTATCCCTTTTAGACATGAAACTCCTGATTACTTCTGTCCAAAATGTTGCATAGTAATATATTTCTTTATCTGGTCTGTGAGAAGAAGTAGGGTATCTTGCATATTTTTAATAGCTCTTGACAATATGGAAGCTACTAAGCAGTATTTGTGACATTTGTTCTGACTAGATAGTGCAGATGAAGCACTTTCTACAGAAAAGCAGGATAGAATTGGCACGGGAAGTAAAGTTGGTGCTGATTTCAGAAAGGAGACTTTGGAAAAGTTTTAATCTTGAGATGTATTTGCACATTTAGATTAGGATGTCCTGGAACAGTTGTTTTCCATAAAAGCAGCATCTTTGCACACAGCATTCTTCAGAAGCCTCCTTAAAAGCCAAATGCAACCAAGTAAATGGATTTTAACATTTCCTTAGTGAGAACTTCCCTTTAGTATGACACTTGCAGGTTTTTTTCTGCTCCCCTTCCTATTTTTGAGCCTCTGCCTCTAAAACTACAGATTCCCTGGAGACGTTGCAGAAACCCCTGATTCTTTTCCTGCTGCCCGTTTTGCCCCTGGAAGTGTCTGTGTGGCCCAGCAGGGCTCTGGCAAAGCTGTGGTGTGCTCCTGGTGTCGGGGCAGGGCAGTGGGAGGCATTGCTGGGGGACTGCCCCACCTGCACCCAGCTGGTACTGAGTGCCAGGGAACAGTGGAAGCAATCTTGTTAACCAAATCCTGTGCCTTAACAGTAGGACCTGACCTGCAAACAAAGCACTCCACTCTTTTTAATAATTGAACTCCAGTTTCTGTGAAAGTTGTATTCTGTCGTAAGTGTTGGAGTTTAAAATACTCTTGGAATGGGCAAAAAATCTTGAACCTGTTTTGAAAAATGCTCCTAGCCTGTTGTTTGGCTAATACACTAGTGTAGACTTGAATTAAGTATTTGGTAGTGAGCATAAGCTGTATTTCTTTAAACAATCTTTATTTTCTCATTAAACCTGCATGAGTACAAGAATAGGGCTTGTGAGTACTGGGGTGATGAGATTGGGCTTCACCAGGGGATCCTGCAGTGTGCAGTGCATGATGCACCCAGGAATTATTAATAGAAGCTGTAGTGCACTGTGGTTAAAAAAGTCACTTCCTGATGTGAAACACTGAGCTGTGAAGTAAAAATACCTTTTCTGTACTGGAGATTCTTTGAGCTTCTTCAACACCACAAGAACAAGAAGCAGGCTGGTTTTAATTTAGAAATGTCAGTGATGTCACACATTTAGAAATTTAGAATTATACTAAAATGAATAAACTTTAAAGAGTCTTATGTAATAACTCCCCAGGACTATTCCTGTCACATATAGTCTGCTAGCAAAGCAAGTATATACAAGCTTTTACCAGTCCTAAGTAATCTCAGGGAGCTGACCAGTCTCTCCATGCCAAGGGGAATTACATAAATTCATTCTAATTTCTCATCCTCATCACTAAATTGTGCTTTTCTACTTTATAGGACAAATCACTGTCTAAACTGGGGTTTTATTGGGAAGTGGAACTGTCACAGTCTCAGGTCCCAGATAGTGTAGTTTCATATTGTAAACTACAAGATGAATGTGTATGTGCTGTATTAAGGAATTAACCTGAAGAAAGGATTTTGGAGCATGTTCCCAATGGAAAGGGCTAAAGTAACTGTAAATAGCTTATGGGATCTGCTGTGTTCTGCCCCCCTGTCCATCTGGGAATCAGGGCTGCAGAAGTGGGGTTGAACAAGAGGACACTGCTGCAAGCTCAGAAGTAGAGAACTCAGTGGAAGTCAGGGAAAAGGCTGTGTAAGGGGATATCTGAGCAAAACAAAGCTCAAAGTAGAGAAAAACCCCAGGATTTTTAGGCTCCATCTATTGTAATGACAGTCTAATTCAGCTTTAAACTCAGTATAGTATTCTGAGGCTATGCTATAATAGCTAATTTGCTTGTAAATGGAAGTTAGTAATGCTTTATGTGTGACTTCCCACATCTAGATAGCAATTTTATCTCTGTTTATGAAGAAATTCTATGTAAAGAAAGCCATGAAGTAAAAGCTCCTCCTCCCTCTTTCTCAAATCCTTCGAGTATTAAATTGGTTTGAAGATATATTTGTTTTGAAGCACACAATTTATCCTTCCCCCATCACTGCAATTCTAAGATGCTTTTATTGGCTTCCTAGACCCTGAAGAAAATCAGGTTTGCTTTAGTTTTTGGAATGATCTGTTCAATGTTCATTTCTGGCGCACATGGGAAAGCCAGTTTTTCCCTATGAATAAAGGATTTATAATAAAATACGTGGCTCATTTTCAATGCATTAAAAACACAGATATATATGTATATTTGCATCTGTATTGATTCAGATAATCTATCTGTGTAAGACCCGGATCTCCCAAGGCAGAAAACCACTATTGTGTGAAATACTGGCACAGCAGGATAAATAGAATTAGCACCTCATTAATGCCAAGTCAGTTGGACAAACTCTTGTTCTCTCTGGAAAAAGGAAAACACAGAAGCAAACAAACAGCAAAACACAATAACCCTGCCAGCCATGGAAGAGGCTGCTGCATTGAAATGGTGCTGCTTTAAAGAGTACTCGTGGTGTGTGTGAAAGTCATGACCCTGGGAGAGACTGCAACATTTCCAACCACCTGATCCTTACAGGGATGGGCAAGGGTGGTAAAAGCATTGCCATTATCCTGCAGCCATGGGTAGTCAGGTGTTTGCCACGTGGTGCTGCCATTCAGTGAGATTCCACTGTGGAATACAGCCAAGCTGTAGGCAGGGTTAGAGAGCCATCCTTCAGCAGGTATTTACCCTAACCAAGCACTATTTCCTTTTCTTGTCATCACTGGAGCAGGGGCAATGGGCAGTCCATAGGGCCAGGGACAAAAGCTTAGTTGTCCCTGCTGTTATTCTGCTGTTATTCTTCAGCACAGCTCTTTATTCAGAGGGAGCAGGTTTGCTGTCCCCCTTGTCCTGATAGTCATTCATCAAATTCAATATTTTGAGTCCAGCTTTTAGCATGACAGATAAATGAACAAATCCTCTATAAATTGGCTGTTGAGCTGCATGCGGGAAGAGATTAAACAGATTTGCTGGATTATTCATCAAACCATTGTCTCCCTTTAATCCCAGATTTTGCTCAAAGGAGAAAAATTTAAGTCAGAAGATGTGGGAACAATAGGTATCATCTTCTTTTTTGGATGATTGAAGGTGTATAAATATTTAACTAATTATACATGAATCCAAAGTAAAACTAAACTTCACAGGCAACAAAGGAGGGGTTGTGTAGGGGAACACTCTGCCCCAGAGACCCCAAAATGGTGCTGATTTACTGACAAAGTGATTCAAGAAATTTTTGAAGACCTGTATTAGAATTCTCTGCCAGGTTCGGTCAGTTTAGGAAGCAGAAAGTACCAAACAGTGACTGGATTAGGACATCACCTTGTTATTGTGATAATGAAAATAATTTAAAACGAGAACAAGCATGGCTCTGGCATTTGAGCAGAGCCTGCCTTCAGGGCTGAAAGCAGGGCTCAACAACTGTAGGTGTAGAAGAAGGGATTACAGGTGACCTCCTCCCTGATAAATCACAGTTGTGCTAATTACCAGAGGAACAGCCTTGCCCTGAATGGGTCACAGCTGTGACTAATAAAGATCGGTGTGATAGAAGGGGTGGGTTGGCTGGAACCTTGAGGAAGAGAATCTGGAGGGAGTAGAGGAACCCTGAGGGAGAAGGAAAGATGCAGGGAGACCCAAAGGAGAACTAAACAAGGCAGAGAGTTGGTGCTGTGAAAGATCAGCTGTGAGGTCAGTCTGGGTCTGATGGAGTTGGAGCCTGCAGTCACAGTCGAGCCAGGTGAAGAGCTGCATTCAGGGACTGCAAACTGATATTTGCAGTCACAGTCCAGCAGGAGATACCCAGAGTGTGCAGCTGGACCCTACTGCAGGAGGATCAGTCAGGGTGGCTGGGCTGTAGAGAATAAACTGGGATGCTTTTCACGTTGTTAAATGTCTGTGCCTTGGCTCATTTCTACCCCTAATGAGAGATCTGCTGCAACAAGCAATCAGCATGTCAGGGAATGTTCTTGGAGATGGAGCTGCTGCAGGCACCATCCCCCTTGCAGGAAGCCAGGCACTTATCACTGGGGAGAGTTTGGGATGCTCCTGAGGTGGTGCAGCAATATGTGATCAAATTAGGGCTTTTTATGAAGTGTTGATGCTAATAATAGCATTAAATTGCTAAACATTCTGGTGTTTTGTTACACTCATCTGTGGCACATCCCAGGGATCTGAGCCCTTTCTACCTTTGCTCCCTCCCTTTGCCCCCTTTTCAGGAGTGTTCCCCAAGAGTTTTGTTGTTTGTCTGCAGAGCTGGGTCAAGATGACTTTTCCAGAGCCAGTGTCAGTGAATGCTTTAAGGAGCAGCTGGCTGGAGGTGCCACAAGCTGGCATGCCATTCCTTTTGCACAGTCACTGAGCAGATCACTCCCCAAGTTTTATTCATCTGTGCTGGCTCCAGGCCTAGGGAGACTCAGCTCCAAAGCAAGGTACCCTTGAGGAGGAGCGAGGGTGGGGAGGAGGAGGATGCACAAAGAGGAAGAAGAGACTGCATCACTGCAAAGGATTTGAATTTAGAAACTAAGTCCTACACAGCCCAAGATGTAGAACTGACTTAAAAAAAAATACATCACTAACTTGTTTAATAATATTCTGTTGCAGACCTATATGTACTTCAGACCACAGATTATATAGTCTACATTAAGCAGTTTTTTATTTGATTTTACAGAGGAAACTGTTTCTTAATGATAAATAATGTGTCTTGGGGTTTCTACTGATAAGTATCATTTCAAATGTCACGGTTGAATCATAGTTAAGGAAGTTCAGCAGTTCAGAGCCTCAACAAGATAGAGAAGACAGAATTTGGATTAACTCCTGCTTTTTTAGGTATGAGACTGAGTAAATGCCAAGCTCAGATAGGCTGGCTTGCTAGATTAGTAAAATGGTTGGGTTTACACTATTTGCAGGAAAGAGAAATATCACCAGATAACATGTTGGTTTTGAAGCATTTCATCTGCTTTAAATCTCAATTTGGAAAGTCCTTCTTGAGAGAGAAGAGGGAGAGTTTCTCTTATGCAACATGTATTTCCCCAAGTCTCTGCTGCTTCTCTTCGTGGCCTGCAGTTGTCAGAGATTGGAAACAGTGCCCCACAGTGAAGAAGACACTAAATAAAAAATTATAGTCCCTGATGATGGCACTGGGGAGTTTATCAAGTTTGATTATCTCAGCTGAGGGCAGGAAATGTAGATCTGAAGTCGTGTCAGAGAGGAGTCCCCTGCTCTTTCTGCTCCCTGCAGCTGTGAGGCCCTGTGCTTTGTTTTACAGGTCTGGGGACTCAGTTCTCCCCTTAGAAGGTAGCTTAGAAGTGACACGTTTCCATTAATGCCTCTGCCTTACCTGCTCTATTTTTCGCAGCTGCTGGTGTGTTTGGGAGCTGCATTCTGGGTGAATTTCACACTAATTATAAACAAGCCTGTTACTGCAGAGCTGATTGTGTTCTGAGCCTGACCAGTCCTGGAGGGCTTGTGGGACACTGGTGGGTGGGCAGGAGAGTGTCCACTCTGAGGATGTGAATTGTGAGGATGCTCCTCCCTGGCATCCCAGAGAGAGCACTGGAGGGTGCTGGGGCTCCACAGGTGGCATCACCCCTGTTTCTGTGTCATGGGATTGCTCTGCTGTGCTTCCATTCTGTCCTTGTTGGCTTTCTTACATTACCCATGGAAGTTTTTGAAATTAGGCCTAGGGTTGATCTTTGTTTGGAATGAAGTGACCTTAATAATTTACATAAGGTTGTGTTTTTTTCCTTAAAATAATGCTCAACGTAGAATGCACTAAGCTTTCTTGGATTTGCTCTCACATCCTTGGATCTGTTAGGAGAACACTCGTGTATCTTTCATAGACATATATATGGTAAACCTCAAAGGAAATGCCATGGCCTGAAAACGTATTTGCTTTTTGTACCATAGAAGTAGATTCTGAGATTCTGCTCCAGGATTTCAACCAGTATAGGAAATCCTTAACAAACACCTCATGGACAAGGAAGTCCATGTCTCCTGTGAGGACTCTGGCCAGAAAGATGCCTCTGTGTCAGCAATACTGTATCCCAGCAAATGGTGTTCTGAGAACTGAGCTCTGCTCCCTTTGGCAAAGGGATCACCCTTTTGTTAAGGGAATTAGAGTCAATGAAGTTGTGGTACTGTAGTTACATGGTAAGAAAACCCAGCTTTTTCGGTATGTTCTGGCCTTCTGGATAAAGTTAGAATTTTGACAGAGATAAATACTGCAGTTTTGGCATTAATCTGAAGCTCTGTGTCAACTACTTGATCTTTCTGAGTCTTGTAAAAATAAAGTTTGAAACCTTGAGAGAAGTTGTAACCTGGATGCTTTAAAGGCTTACTGTGAATACGACAGTAGAAGTGCTCTGCTGTGGTGTTCCAACACTTCTTAGTTTTGTTGGGGAAGGTGACAAGCAAATAAGAATTGTATAAATGTTTAAAAGTGGTTTTAAATACGTAATTAAGGTTTAATTCTTTGCATGATAAAAAACCTGTTTTGAATTCATTGTGAGACTAGCTCAACTTCTGTCAGAATAAAGAGGCCATTTTGATGTATGTATCACCTGGGGAATCTAACAAATTTCAGTTTGTAAAAGTTAATTAAGACATCAGTGTCATAATACCATCACAAAACCTTGTGCTATCATGTCTTTGCAAAGGCTGTAGCATTAATGAGGAATGAAAACAGATTAACTACAAATCCAAGGTATGTTGCTAATTGTCCCCTCAAAGTAAGGAGTTCAAATAACTAAACACCTCATTTAGTTAAGAACAGGAATTTGCATTTCCAAAACCACTTCAGAAATGTATTTCATCCAATTCAGAAGCCAAAGACCTTTTGCACAGAATTAACCTAGGATAAACTTAAACCTCTGTAAGAATAACAATATAAATTCTTTGTAGCATTATTCCTAACTAGGAACATGGTTATTTTTTGTAGGACAGTTTGGGATTGTGGCCAGTAAAAGCAGAGCAGAACTTCTGTCCTCTGCAGAGGAAAAATGACAATTCAAAAGCAAATGTTAGGTTGTAGGCATTGATTTCTGGAGAACACGGGCAGCTGATGAATTTTGTACAGAAGAATGTGCTTGGGGAAACAAGAATCTCTTTGAAGTTCTTTTTTATTGCTGCGGTGGGAGAATCTGGGGTAGCTCAGAGTGCGTCACTCATGGATACCTTTGTATCAGGATCAGAGAATATAATTGTAAGAGACTTCAGATTAGGGAATTTAAAAGAAAACAAACTAAAAACTTAGCAAAATGTGTTTCTTTTCTTAATGACTGGTAAATTTACATGATTTAAAAATATACACCGTGTTCAATTTTTCACTTTAGAGTTGTGCTTCATATTAGTCTTTTTGGAACACTTGAGCATCAACACTGGATCTTGTGATGGCCCTTGACTAGCTTCCAGGCTAGGACATTTGCATATTAATCCCAAAATATGATGAGTAGTGTTTGAAATTGGGGGTGGTGTTCCTACCAAACTCCATTAAGGAGGAGTTCAACTCCAGTCCAATCACCATTTTCTGAGTGGTTAAAAACCCAAGTGAGCACGAAAGCCTGATGGAGTTTGGGGTGTGTGGTTGGGGTCCAGCCCTGAGGAGGGGTCACAATGCTTGGCTTTCAGCTTCAGTGAAATGAGGTGGTTTCTACCAGGCCTCGTCAGGTGATGTGTTCATTCTGGGGAGTGTTTCCTCATGGGTGTGGATTGGGAGAAGAGGCAGAAGTGCAAATGCAAGTATTGCCTGTTTTCACAGCACATCCCTCATTTCCTCTTGTGCTCGTTTCCCGGGCATTTCACTCCCTGGGTCCCAGTGGTTTTCAGCACTGAGTGAATGTTGAGCTGGTTCCTTACATGTGTGCACAAGTAAATCCTATTTGGTGGTTTGGTGCCTCTCAAGGTGACAAACTTTTTGTTCTCAAGCAAGATCTTTCACTGTTGGATGAAAAATGGAATGTACGGGAAATCAGTTCAACTCAACAGCAAAGTTCTGTCAAGGGGAAAATTTTCAAACTGGAAGTCTGTCATGAAATGTGAGTTATTACCATGGGTGAATTTACAAATTGTTGTCAAACTGGTGCTGAATGATGTTAATATGGCTGTTCAGGGTAATGCACATTTAATTAACTGCTATGATACAATGCCATTATTTCTTCTGGGTATGTTTATTTAGCGTGCTTTTGCAACTGGGATTTTCAGGCAGCTTTGTCAATACAAAGCCTTCTTTGAATCTGGAGCTGAGGAATTTTGTCTATGTCACATTCTCCAGGAGATCATGCTGTTACTACTGCTAAAAAAACCCCCCGTAGCAACCAATCAACTAACCCAAAAACCCCCTCCAAACCCATACAAACATGTAAAACAGTATCTTGTGGGTAAAACACCACAGGTAATATATGAAGAATAGTAAATTTCTGCCCTTCAGAACCCATCTCTCTATGGGTTGGACATCTGCACTTCTATCTGCATTGGTCTTGGGTTGGATTTCTTTCAATTCAATACACTGAGAATTCAGAGCAATTCAGTGTGAATAATTCAGACCACAGACATGGGCTGGGGACATACTGTCTTCTTCCCAAGATTTTGAGTTGCAGTTTGAGATAGCCTTGTCAGCTTTACAGTGGGGAGTTTTGATTTTTTTCAACAAAATTTTAAAATTTTACTTTTTTTATTTTGTGTCGGTCTATTTTCTTTCCTATTCAAAATACTAATTAATTCATATATCTTTTGAAAACCATCAAAAATTAAGCTAAATACAAAGGAATAAAAACAGAAATCCTTTTTCTTTTGTAATTACTGAACTGAATATTTGCCAACACCTTCAAAGCTTTCATACCTGATTTTGGCATTAGTGGAATTTATCCTCATGTCACAACAACACTGTGTGTAGCTACAGTTTTGGGAAGAGCTGACTGGTCTCCTGGAGGTCTGAACAGGAGAAGAGAGATCGGATGCACTTTGCTCTGAGTATTACTCAGTGACACAGTTGTACAATACTGCACACAGGGGTGGTGTGGGTTTGTTTAAAATGCTCCTGAAAAGCTGGTGAGGTTATGCAAAGTACCACAAAGATTATGCAGGGAGGGGAGTGATTAATCATATATAACGTGGAAACTGTTTAAAAATGATGTCTGCATTATAATTCATGCATCAACAATATTTTGCTTTGTCTTGAGCTATGAACGACTCCCCAGGCTGCAAGCACAGGCCTCCCACAGCACTGGCAGGGTTTGGTGCATGGGTTTAATCAGTGGCTCTGGTGACTGCACTTGCTGCTCATTAACTGCTGGACAGCCCATTAATTTCTCCATGCGCTTTTCTTCCTTGCCTTCCAGGTTCATGATGAATGTGACGTGGGAAGGCAGAGATTTGTCCTTCACAGCAGATGGTTACCAGGCACACCCCAGGCTGGTGGTGATCGTGCTCAACAACGAGCGCGAGTGGGAGAAGGTGAGCGCGGCTCCGGGCGTGGGGAGGCACCGGGAGGGCGTTAATGTCACATGCCCGTGGCTCTGCTCCAGCAGCCCTGTCACAGCACTGCAGAGCAGGCAACTCTACACCATCCTGGCTGTATCCGAGGAGCTTTAACGGATCGGTGAAGAAAAGCCATGAGGATTTCAGATTTGTACGAAACGCACCTTGCATTTCCAGTTTTTCTTAAAATATGGTAAAGTAAAATGGGTAACTGAAAAATATCCAAAAGCTTGGTCCTCAGCTACTTGAATTTGAATGGATTTTTATATCTTGACAATTCCAATCCTTTTATTTGCTTGATTGTGTGTTTTTTGACAGATTTTAAAGTAAGAGCACATTTAAACTGTGAAGTTCCTGTTGAATTGGAGAATAATCCTGTCAGTGTTTGCCTAAAGAAATCAGAATCTTGACTAGTCCTAGACAAGCAATTTCCATATACTTCTATGTAGACAAGAAAGAAAAATGTCTTAACATCTGTGTTAACCATATATGCAAGAAATAAATGAAAAAGTTTATCACAAGAATCTTTTCTTTAAAACTCCTGTCTCAGCCTGTGATTGTTTTGGCTTTGAGTTTTGCAGGCTGTGGCCCTATGTTTTGAAAACTTGTTTTAAGAAACTGTTTTTAATATAAGACTGTAGGAAAACATACATCTATATAATCCACCAGTTTTATTTTAAATTCATGAAACATGATTCTGCATTATCTAAAGTGTTGCTGAAATTTATTACTTCTTTTTGTTATAGTTTTAAAAACCCATTAAATCAACTTAAATCTCCAGTTTATAAGACTACAAGACTCTTCATGATGATGAATAATAATGACAAAATCAGAATTACTGAAGGACATCTCAATAAATATGCTAGTCATGCAGAAACACAGAGAGTAGTCCTAGATTATGCTGTGTATTTCTTTATGTTCATTTGATGCAAATTTAATTCTCTGGATAAATTTAATCCTCTCCAAATGTGTCAATCTGAATCTTTGGAGGAATCATTTGCTCACTAACTGTTATGAAAATTTCTTACCCTTACCCTATTTTAAAATTCTTCAGCAGTCTGCATATCATATATAATGTTCTGGAAAAAAATATTATACTGCTTGGGGAATATTATTAGTATGAGGTGCCAGAGGAAGAAAATGCTCAAAAAGGCAGCCAACAATGCTTATGCTAAAATAATTTCATACATTTTTGTACCTTAAAACTTCTCTAAAGAGGCCGTTCAAAGGACAAGGAGAGATAGGTTTGATGTTTTTGAAAAATGAGCTAACAGCAGCAAAGAAATACTGGATATATGAACCTACATTATTTCCAAGAAATAACTGGAGCCTGTTTTAATCTTTCAGTGACTCCCCTGTCAGAGAAGGAGGGTTTGGGCAGGTTGTGCTGTGCCTGCCCGTGGTTGTAGGGCAGCAGTGCCCCCTCCACCTGCAGCTCTGGGCTGATTCTTGGTTTGGCTGTACACAGTCTTCCAGCTGGCAATTCCCTTCCTGCTCACTGGCAGGTTTGAGGGGTCTCTAGGGGGACAAGAACAAAAATGGATGGATGTGATGGCGTGCGGGCCCTGCTGGTGGCTGGCGAGGGGTGAGGGCAGGGCAGCCAAGGCAGCTCTGGTGGCTGTGGGAAGGGGGCCAGGTTTAATTAGGAATTATGTCAGAGGGGAAGTGAAAGGTGGCCAAGAACGCTCTGTCACCACCAGACTTACTCTCCTGACCACAGGCTGCTCCCTGCCTCTGTGGATGAGGACAAATGAACTGACTAATCAATTATCCTGGCAAGCTGGCCATAGCTCTAGGCTGTCTGGGCACACCCCACATCTTTTCAGCAGTGTCACCATGCACTGCAGCTCCCATGACTTAGAGATTGAGAAGGCCCTTCCCTTCCACATGGTTTATTTCAACAATTCTCTGATGTTGTATCAATGTTCTCTCCAAGTGGCACGTTTTACCCCATATCTCTTAGGCAATTTCTTTCCTTTTGTTCCTTTCTCCTTGAGCTGTTTTTCTCAATTTCAAAACTGTCAAAGTTACTCATCTGAGAGCCAACATTTGCTGCTCTCAGTTTCCAGACAGACACGTGCTTCTCCTTTCTCTTGCAGTGTAGCAGGGAGTATCACAGAATGGTTTTACTGAAGTCTTATTAAATATCCTAAATCCTATATGGAAAAATTAGGTCTTATTATCTAATTAAATAATTTACTCATCTGAAATAAATGACAATGCAACAGCCTGTTAATCCTCATAATGTAACTAATGTACATACTGCAAGTAGCTACTTTATTATTTATGTAGAAAGAGTAATTGTGGTTTATGTGAAGATATTTTTTACCTGGTTTTCTCCTGAAAATTCAAGATTTATTTTTAAAACAAATTTGTCTTTGGTTTGAATCTGCTTTTCTTCAAATACATTTTTTTCTTGATTTCAGAATTGATATACTTAAAGCTTGAGGTGATAGAGAAGCTGTTCAACCATAGCTGGAGAGCATATATCTCACTCCTTGGAAAATAAGTTATTTTTTCTTTGCAAGTGACTCAGTATTGAAATTTGAGGTGGTAGCTTCACATGTAAATGGGGTTCACTGAAGGGTTTGTCCCATATCAGAAGCTGAAGAAAGCTGTTTGGACAATAATAGTTTGAAGACTATAAATCACTTTTGGGCATGTTTCACAGGCACCCAGAAAGATATTTTGACAGATCCTAAAGCAGCTGCTCAAACTTCTGACACCAACATTCATATTCTTGCTGCTGATCTTGACAGGCAAAGGGGATGCTGTTCTCAGGCAAGAGATTTTTAAGAGTATAAGCTTAAATGTGCATGTTAAAGTGAAACTTGATAAATTTAGCAGAGTTAACAGTATTGCCCAAATATCACCCAAGTGCTGCAGGATCACTGTGCTAGTGCTCAGCAGCCCTCAGAGGGTGAGCAGCCCCAGCTGCAGCTGCTCTGTTCATGTTACCTCAGAGAGGTGGGACCTGCATGTCTTACCTGGCCCATCAACTTCACAGAGCTGCCAGCTTCCCAGTCTGCTAGTCTGGCTTTTTTCTTTTTTTTTTTTTAATATATTTTTTATGTGGAAATGAACCCAATCAATCCAATAATAAATCATATACTAGAATATGATTAACAGTGGCAAAAGTAGGCTGCTTAATTAGCAGTGCGTATCACATGTTTTAAGTGAGGTGGGGAAGACTGTATTTAAAGATGGATGTGTTCCATGTGTAAAGATGAGTTCCAGGGTAAAAGCAATTTTTACTGATGCTCCAGGTAGATACAGATAAAATTACTGTGGTGGTCTGTATTGTGGGTAAATTTGTGTACTACATGGCACAATTGCTAATTAAACACCAAGAACTATTACTTACATATTCTGTTTATTCTAAACAGAGCCTGTCATCTTTAACTTTCTGTTAATAAAGGATTTAATGCAGAACTTGATTTTTCTCTGATTAAGTAGCATATG
Source organism: Thryothorus ludovicianus (assembly GCA_013397245.1). Taxonomy (NCBI): domain Eukaryota; kingdom Metazoa; phylum Chordata; class Aves; order Passeriformes; family Certhiidae; genus Thryothorus; species Thryothorus ludovicianus. The sequence goes on along the minus strand of VZTB01003968.1, from coordinate 1,106,486 downwards.
CCAGGTTTACAAGCTCTGTGTGGGGTTGTACACATTTGTATCTTAAGTAGGAAAGAGTGGGCACAGGGTGCGTGATGCCTGCCTGGAATAAATGAACCAAGGTCTTCACAGAGAGCTCCATCTGGCTACCAACAGCCACAGAGCCCAGGAAAGACAGCTCCTGTATCTGACTTCACTGGGCAGGAGCTGAGAAACCCAACGCTCGGGCAGATTTCTGACAGCTTTTTGTCACAGTACTGTGGGGATAAAAAAAAATCAGTGAGATGCTCCATGGTAATTTCTTGTGAAATCTTGATTGATTTGAGCAAGGGTCATGACAGCTGAGGGATCCTCATGTCTCATGGCAGACATTCTCTAACACTTGTGAGGAAATGCGGATATTTTAACTAGAACAGATTAAATTCCCTGAGCTAATAATCTGTTTGCTGGGGTATCTTTTGTCAGTAGCTCTGGGTTGTAATACGATACATTCTTTTTGCCCACAGCAGAAGCAGCAGTGTGCTCTTTAACATTTGTTGGGTTGTCATTCCCTGTGTTTCATCCTTGCTTTGTGTATTTAGTGTTCTTGCAAATATGCCTATCCTGACACTTACAGTCAGCTGAAAATTGCATATTTTTTATGTATCAGTGAGCTTTTACCTAGACTAAAGGCCTTTCCTTTGACCTTTACTCTGCTGAATTGTTTGAATTGCACCAACTATTACACAGAATTTCTTAAATCGTGTATTCCCGAGAGAATCCCACCTCTTTGCTGCTGTAAAGGAATCATAACTCTCATGGAATGCAGAGGTGGTATGCTTTGCCCCTGTTCTTTACACATCTGTATTAGAGAACAGGAAGACTTTCAGGGCAGTTGTCCCTCTCTGAAGGTAAAGTAGTCTGGGCATTTCTGGAGAGCTGTGAGGTCTTCACCCAGTGCAGCGGTGACAAAAATCTTCCCCCACTGGGAGGAAGGAGCTGTCAATTTGTTTAGCTCTCTTTCTTTCTTATGACATAATAACTCTTAAAATGGCTTCTCTGGCGTGAGTTTGAACTGTGGTGCTGCACAGAGTTATCTGGGACATTGCCCAGTACCAAAACTGTTACCAGCCACTGAGGATTTGGTGAGTGCTAGTTAATAATTCTGTATTGAAAAATGAGGCTGCAGGAGGTGGTTGCTTTTCTTTCCCTTCCTGTTTTTTTATAATCTCTCTGGGTCCTGTGTTCTCCTTGGAGCCCTGCTGGTCACAGGACTGGTGCCTTCCTGATGGCGTCAGCAGCAGCCATGAGGGAAGAGCAGGACATTTACATTCCCCATTTGAGATTTAGCAGCAAATTTTGAAAACTTCAAAGTCTTTAAATGTATGCCTTCAAACCATTCAGGACTGGAAAACACTCCTTATTAGTAAGATATTATTAATTATTATTAACTATATTATAATTATAATTAACTGTTCACATCATATTTTGTCATTTAAATTTAGATTGCCATGGTGAAATATGGACCTTCAGAAACATAAAAGTGACACAAAGGTTTGCAGCAGAAGGTGTACAACAGATGCTGTGTCTGGAGGAAGGATTTTGCTCTTGTGCTTTGTTCTGCAGCTGTTATTGCTAACCTGACAAACTCTATTTTACCTTTTAAGTTATTGATTTGAAGTTTGCCGTAGTAGCTCTTCCTTTTAAGTGGAAGAGTGTAATGAAAAAATAGTGGTAAATAGTTTTTCAATAAAGCAAGATAGGCTAGATTTTGTATTTGCTCAGCACTATTTTCTTAACTGGGACAGCTCAAAAAGTATGTTTTGCAATGTATGTGTGTTAAATGTAAAAGGAACATCCCTGAAATCTTTTTCTTTTGAGAGGTTTGGCTGGGTAGCCCTGGGAGTGCATTTAGTATCCATGTTGTCATGTAACATTTTTTCTTCAAAGGATATGATGAGTGTGTGCTGTGTACAGTTCCTATCTGCTGGGAGGAGTGTGACAGGACCGAGGTATTTGTTTTTGGTGAGACATGCCAGTGTGACAGACTCTCTCTGTGCCAACATTGGCACACAGGGAAGCTCTGCTCAGGATCTGGCCTTGCTCTTCTCTGGTTTGGTGGCCTCTGTGTGGGTATGTGAGCAGGATTGTGTCAATCATCCTTACATTGTTGGAGACTCCTTTAGGATGCAGTGGGAGGGGGACTCTGAGGTACAGCAAAGTGTAACCATGCAGGTCTCTCTCTGCCTTTGGCTGCCACACAGAAACACACCAAATTCTTCATTATCTCTCCTTGGCTGCAGTCTTCCAAAGATAACGAGGCTTGGATGAGGTGGTCAAAGCACACGTGCCAGAGTCAGACGTGGGGTGCTTTGGGCAGCAGTGGATGGGATGAGATGTGCATCCTGTGACTGCTAACTCAGCCTGACTTCAAACAAGCTCTTCCATGCTCTCAGCTATTTCCCCCTTCCCTTCCTGCACCCTGTAGAGATTAAACCAAAGGGAATATTCCAGACTGAATATGAAGTGGGAGAAAATAGGAAAGAATGTGCAAGTTCAAAAGAAATGCAGTGATTATAAGTACCATTGCATGTCTTGACTTGAAGATGAGTTCTGCACCAACAATAGTGAATCAATGGTTTGATGCACTGTTGAAACCATATTTTTACTGTAATTTCCATTCTTTTGGCTATAAATGAGGATTTCTATAGTTTGGGACACACTCCCAAAAATGTTTCTATTGCCCTTTTCTCAAGTGAAGGCCACCTTCTGTATTTCTCTGGGATCAAACCCATATTTATTATCAGTATAACTAGGAATGAAAGAAATTTTTCATAAGTCTGTATATTTTGTGGCATTTCTATATAGTACAGTAAATGTATATGCATGCACTTTTTGACAGTTCTGTAGTGGAGCATGTCTGCATTTTTAGCATGTTACCCTCAGCTTGAATTTTCTTTTTAAAAAATATTTGGTTTACAAATACATACTACTGTGTTTATTACCCTAACACAGCACTTTCATAGATGCAACTCTCAAAAGAAATTAGCATTTCCCTAGATCCAGATATTTAAATGTGTCTGGTTATATCCTCCTCAGAACAGTAGAATGTAGTTGTTCCCATTGAAGTGGAAAGAATATCAGAAATTATTATATCAGAATGTCATCAACTTTGGGGTTGTTCTTCTGTTAATAACACCAAAGCAATCGCTGTGTTCCTGATAGGACCAGGTGATCTCACTGGGGTGGTTCCTGTTGCTCCCTTTGACTGGGATGCAGATGCAGGAATGGCTGGCAGAGGGATGTGCCTTGGGATCAGGAGTGTTTGGCAGAGGGATGTGCCTTGGGATCAGGGGTGGTTGGCAGAGGGATGTGCCTTGGGATCAGGAATGGCTGGCAGAGGAATGTGCCTTGGGATCAGGGGTGTTTGGCAGAGGGATGTGCCTCGAGATCTCGGGTGTTTGACAGAGGGATGTGCCTTGGGATCAGGGGTGTTTGGCAGAGGGATGTGCCTTGGGATCAGGGGTGTTAGGCAGAGGGATGTGCCTCGGGATCAGGATCTGCCCCCTCCCAGCAGCCTGCACCAAGGGGTCTGGGAAGGCAGGGCTGTCCCTGCTGCACTCCTGACCACACAAATGCCATCACATTTCCTTCTTCGTGCTTGGAACAGGGAGACAGTCGGGCACATCCTCTCCTTCTGAAACCCCTCGTGTTCCTTGGCACGTTGGCTGTTTGTCTGAGCTCCTGGGCTGGCTGGAGCCCTCCCCATTCCAGATGGCCACTTCCATGTTCCGTGTTGTACTCAGGGCTGTGACGGCACCGTGTGAGCTCACGTAAGCCAGCACACACTGTCACTGCCACTGCACACCCTCTTTGGACAATTAAACTGGTTTATTTATAGAAACAGGTTTGCTTCCCTGGGTCTGAACTTGCTTTTCTCCTAAAGGCTTCATCCACTGTGTTTTGGTTAAATTTCATGCTAGAAATGTATATACACAGTAATCATATATACAGTTCCCAGTGATTTAAGTGAGAATTCCTACTTCCCTTGAGATATTTTGAATTACCTAATTTAAGTGAATAGAGATTTGAAATTTCTGCCTCCTACATTAGAGTTCAGTAAAAATCTTAAATTATAAACAGGATGGAAAGGAAACTGCAAAGGTCATGTGCTTCTAGGCTTCCCTAAATAGAAATGGATAAAAATTGTGTTCTTTGGGAATTTTCGTGATTAACTTTCAAGTTTTTAGAAGACAGAATGTAGGTAACAATTTTAATTTTTTTTTTGAAGAACCTGAGCCTCTTATTGTACTATTAATTCCTACCATTTTCCTTGTAAAAGAAATATTTTAACAGTCTTATGATTATATTGTTATTTGTTTAGCTTAAACAACTCAAGAATTATTAAAATGCATTAGGTTATAAATTATGTGGATTGCTAGCTCATTTATATTATCTGTCATCAGATAAAACATGTAATTAGATTTCTGGATAGAATGAAGTTAATCTGAGAAGGAAAACACTAGATTTAAAAATATTTAAATCGTAAACCTCCTTCTGGTGATCTGGAAATGGAAAGAAATGTGGGTTAATTTAGGAGGGATATTTTATAATAGTAAATAAACTGGCAGTTTTCAAGTGCAGTGGGGTTTGCTTTCTTAAACATACCCAACAGTTGGCAGGATAAAATAGTTATTTCTAATGAGAATGATTTCTAATGGAAATTCTTACTAAAAGTGTGGTTTGGTCTGGCTCCAGTGGGAGCCTGGGTAAAGGCTTTTACAAGGGCTTTTCAATGTATAAGAACAGAAGAGTCTTCTCTTTGGGGAGATACAGAAATGACATTGTGATATTTTGGTTATCAGTCAGATGTGTAGATGCAGCCGTGTGTTAAGGTTTTTGGATGGGGTTTGTGGGATTTGGTTGGTTGGTTGATTTTTTATTTTTTTTTTAATAATTTTTCCTTATTTCAAATGGTTCCTGATTACAAATAGAGTATCTGCTTGCTGTTCTGGCTGGAGTAGAAATGCTGAATGCCAGATCAGCTCTCAGCAGCCTGTGGCTCTTGGCCTTTCAGGTGGGGAAGTGGGAGAACAACTCCCTGAGCCTCAAGTACTCGGTGTGGCCCAGGTACAGCTCCTTCGCTGACAGCGAACCCGACGACAACCACCTGAGCATTGTCACCCTGGAGGAGGCTCCTTTTGTCATTGTGGAGGATGTGGATCCTCTCATGGAGAGCTGCCAGAAAAACACCGTGCCATGCCGGAAATTTGTCAAACTGAAGTGAGTAAATACAGAGCCTTCCCTCCTTCCTTCCATCTGTCTGTCTCCATATCTTTGCTGTTCCTTCAGTACTTTGCTTCCTCTTTCTTTTCTTCTTTCCCACATGGTATTCTCTTTGCACATCCTCCTTTTTAAAAAGTTGAGTTTCTGGTTATACATATGTAAGTTACCTTGAGTTATTAACAAGATAGTAAATTTATAGTAAATTCAAAGTCAATGAGAATCATCCCTTTTCAGTCATGTGGAAGAAGATTGTGTTCCAAAATGGGACTGTTTTCATGAGTTCTCTTTGAATTGTTTCCAGTTATGTTGAGATACGCCTGCTTTCGTTAGTCTGTAACAATTTGAAAATGTCTCCTAATGAAAATCCAAGTTTATGCTGAAATTTGGCGTATAATAAACTACTCCAGCATAAAATACCACTGTGACTTACCATCAAGAGAAAGGTCTTCTTCTTTTGGTGCTCCATAATTTTGGAGCAGTCATTAGAAATCAGTGGAAGAGTTTCCACTGTACATTTGTCAGTCACATATCACCTACTCTATGCTTTGATTTGTGTATTTATGAACTGAATATAACAGGATTTTTACTGAGCTGGTGTGAGGGAATATGATGCATGTTTCTGAAGATTTCCAGAGGCTGCTAAATGGTAGTGCACATGCTTCCTGAAGGCCAGTGAAATTCTTTTTTTTACATAACTGTATGTAGTTTTAGTTCTAAACTAGTTTTATTTTAATTTTGAATTCTTCCAAAGGCTGTAAGATATTGCCTTGCCTTCTGGAGATGCTTATACTAAAAGGTTCTAGAGATCGCAAAATGAACATTTCAGAAAAAAAACGATGAAGAGAAAACTTGCATCCTTGCACTTAAAGGTGGCCTGAAATTCACCTTCTCCAAGTGCAGGGAAAGGTGCACTTTGATAAGATGCATCCATTTCCAGCACAGTGAACTGCTGTGCCTTCTTATAGTTTACGTGTTCTTTAATTACGAAATGACATGTAGTCTGATGTCTTGAGAGTAAAAGTAATAAAAGTTTAATCCAATCCTAAGGGAGAGATTAGTAAGAGCAGGCTGTGTGTCTTGATGGAGCAGTGCAGTGTGTGAGGCTGGATCCTGGAGGAGAAGGATGTCATGTGAGGTAACGTTATCTCTGTGTCTCACCAAGCAACTCTGTTATGATTAGCAGGAGCTACAAACACTGTACAGCTATAAAAGCATCCTGTGGGGTTTTTTTTCCCCTTGATTCAGAAAAACATGGTCACTCACCAGAGTGGCAGAATGTTGTTTTACAGTGTGCTGTGTCTTGTTGTTGTGCTGCCTCTGTTTTTCCCAGCAGGAATATTTATATGTGTCTTCTCTGTTGACAGCAACAAAACTAATGAGGGAACTAACGTAAAGAAGTGCTGCAAAGGATTCTGCATCGATATCTTGAAGAAGTTGTCTAAAACTGTCAAGTTCACATATGACCTGTACTTGGTGACGAATGGGAAGCATGGCAAAAAAGTCAATAACGTGTGGAACGGAATGATTGGTGAAGTAAGTTCTGTTTTAGGCAAAAGTGCTGGTGAGTAAGCTCAGCGCTGCCTGTCTGGGCCGTTCTGTGGGAGGGAGCTCTGTGTGCTGACTGTGCTGTCCCTGTGAGCAGGTGGTGTATCACCGGGCAGTCATGGCCGTGGGCTCTCTCACCATCAACGAGGAGCGCTCCGAAGTCGTCGACTTCTCCGTGCCCTTCGTGGAGACTGGGATCAGTGTCATGGTGTCACGGAGCAATGGCACAGTTTCACCTTCTGCTTTTCTAGGTATGATCTCCAACCAGTCCAGATAACCTAACTGCGTTTCTGTAGAGTTCGGCAGATTTAATTGTGTGTTAAGATATGGAGTACATTAACACATTTCTGTTAAGTTTTGAATTTCTCATGAAGAAGTTTGTGCTGTGTTGATGTACTGATTAACATGATCATTCACACATGGGCTCAGTGATGTTGGTTTTGGCTGCTGAAAGTGAAAACCAATGACAGTGATTTCAATATGAAAAAGAATCCCTTAAAATGTTAAGTTAGAAAAATTACATCCTCAACTCTGCTTTCTTACAAACTAACTTACTTAGCTTGTTTGGCCCATAATAATTTGTTTAATATCTTTTTAATATTAATAAAATAATTGAAAAACCCATTGTGGAGTTGAAGAGCAACTTCTTCTTTAGATATAATTCAAAGCTAACTAGGTAACAGCTACCTCTGGCTTCTGAACACCACAGTGCTGGAGAGCTGGGTGTTTTCCCCACTGATGCACCTGAACAGTGGAGATACAGCAGAGAAATGAAAGGCTGGACAGAGAGGAGGTGGGCTATAAAGAAACAAAGACCCTGGGCTTCTTTCCTTGCATGTTTTTTGTTTCAGTTGTGCATTTTTCCTTTCCTTATTTCCCTCTCCTCTTTTAGTATTTATAGTTTCTTTTAGTGTTTGACCTGAATTTATCTGAAGCTGAAAAGGGAATGAGCCATAAGGTGGTTCAAAAGTGTCCAGAATGCTGTTATGTTCTTCATAATGTATTTGGGCCCACTATTTTTCTAGATTTTTTTACTAGAATAGTGACACTAAAACCATTAAGTGGAAAAATAAAAAGCCAGTGTATTCCTGATATCTTAGGGCACAGATTAGAATATTCAAGTCCATTGGGTCAGCAGTGAGGCTGGTTCTTCACTCCCCCTGAAGTTGCTCAGAGACATTTAAGATCAGATTAGTGGTGTAGTATCAGATACAAGCAGGCAAATAATTGAATTTTCTGACACAAGAATCATCGTTTAACCACAGAGATTATTTCTCGTATCTGTTCCATAAAAGTACATTACAGAGATCATGCAAGTAAATACAACACAGTGAGTAATCAAATAATTTCCCAAATATGGTGATACCTAAGTAGATTTTGTTGATATTTGATAAGAATGAAATTTTCAAGTGAAATTGCAAGAAGCTATACTTGTAATGAAAATACTAAGAGAGTACCTTTTAACTTCTTTGAGTCATTGAGTTGAAAAGTTCATTTTTTAAATTGCAGTTGCAGCATATTGAAATGACCATTGGAAATAAGAATTGAGGTGTTTTCTAAAGTGCAAGTGCATTTGATTTTTTACTTATCTCTTAAAAACCTGTTTACAGCCCCATCAAAAGAGCAGCTGCTTTTGCATTTTTCACAAGCAACTGAGTTATTAGATTTCTAAAATGCATTTAATGTTATTGGTTTAGTTGGATGTGTATATAATTCAAAAGAAACAAAAATAAGCCCTTCTCATACAGCGTTCTAAAATAGCTCTATTTTTGAAGAAATCTGATTTACTGCACCAATAAATCAAGTCTGTGCTCTCAGAAGTGTGCTCTGTTATTTTCAGGCGTAGATGAAGCTGCCAGTTTGCTGGAATTGACTGTGTATTTTGATGAGGTGTGCGTAGTAGTAAAATGTTTTGCCTTGCAAAATACTATCAGGCAGATAACTGAATGTATTCACAGACTGATTTTGTTTCAATTAAGTGAATGAGAATAGAATTATCTTATGTAAGTTTTTTAAAGATTTTTTAAAAATCTGCAAAATACAATATTATTTTTAAAGAATAGCTCTTGATTACATTTCATGAAAGATCTGGGTTTGAATTGTTTCTATGAATGTGGACAAGTACAGGATTTTGTGTGACTAGATTTTTAAAGTCAGTTGTTTCTAATAGATTTGAGTAACTGATGGGCTGTGACATCCTCTTCCTCATTATCTGCTGTGTTCTGGTCCTGATGTGTGTCCTTCAAATGAGAATTTTATCCACGTTAAAACATTTTTACATGGCACTAGAAATCATGTATACTAGATCTACAAATAGTTTTAAAAATGCTTCTTTGGAGTTTTGGTCCAACTTCATTTAAACAACCAAATAAATAAAGGGAAACCTTAAATCTTCATCTCTATTTTTTTCAGGGGGAAAGTTCAGAGGTGAGGTCAGTTTTCTGCAGGCACAGATGGAATAGAAAATCTATGGCTCTCTTTATTAAAGTATTCCTTAAGTATTGGTTTTGGTGGTGGGAGGTAGGACTCAAAGACATCTTTTTACTTGTTTAATATTCTCCATTGTCAGTCATTTGAAATATACACTAACAAGTCATATATTAGCTTTTTTTTCTACCATATTATAGCTTTAGTGACAATTCCTTTAAAACCTGCTGCTCGCCTGAGGGAAGTTCCTTTTCTGTCCTTTGAGAATCAAAGCACAGCCCTGAATGTGTAATTGGGCCTCTGATATGACAGGAAGATCGACTTTGTTATTCAGTTGATTTTGTACTTGTTCAATCTTACTGCTTGCTATTCCAAATAGCTTTTTGTTTTCCCACTGCTTCTATTAATTCTCCACCTCATTACCAGACTCCATAAATTATTACAGAGAATTCTGCTTGAACTCTTGTTTATAGCTCACTTTTGTACATTGGCTTGTTTTGCCCTTTGCCTTCTTCAGATTTTGACAAATTACCATTGCTGTTTCTACACTGTTGCTTTTGAGAAGGGTTTTATCAGCCTTGCTTTCTTCTGTGAGAATAGTGTCAAAATTTTATAGTAGTTCTACATGAATTCCAATTTAATTCGGTTACTAACTGCATTCAGAAAGTATTTTTTAGACTGTATTTGACTATATAATGTCTCTTCCCTGGCTGCATCTACATTGATCTTTCTCTGCCTTCTACAAATTCTGTTATTTTCCCAACTTACCATTCTCTTCCAAACAAACAGTTACAGTACTTGACAGAACTTCATACACTGTCTTAAAAATAAAATAATTGGAAAAATACTGCTCCTTTGCAAAAGGGAAACAATTTGGTTTAAAATGTCCCCGCTTTGCCTTTTTTGTTAACATCCAAAATCACCAGTGGGGCTATTTGTTATTTGGTCCTAAGTTCCAGATTTCTGAAGAAATCATAGCAAAGACAAAAAATACCATGAGTTTTCTATGCTTGGGCACAAATTATTACATTTCATTCTATTCTGGGTGAATCATCTGAGCTTGGGCAAGGCTCAGATCAGGCTGTTGGGCTTTGCACACCTCAGCTCTCAGTCATTGTCCTTTCCTGCAAAGAGGGAAGAAGCTTCAATGATTCTGATCTTAAATTCAGAGAATGAAAAAACTACAAGAGAGGAACTTGGCTTTCAATAACAGGCAAAGCATTTGAACACAATAATTTTCTGTAATTTCAAATGTGTCTTGATTCTGTCCTAATTAGAAATAGTATACTAAGGTTTGTTTTCTTACACTTCAGAGCATGCTCACATTTGCTTCATTTGCACAACTTATGATGTAAAGTGCCCCAATTAATTTGGCCTGAGAATGAGATATTTCTTTGCCATGCTAATCTTTCTTAGGGGTATCCTTGTACCAGGGCAGCTACCACAGGGACTCCTCAAATAACAGAGAATCTGTGGTTGGGAAAGATGATATTTGCTATTGATAACAAGTCCTTTTGAAAAGTTGTGGCTTAGTCTGGTATTTGAAACTGCTTTTAGTTTTATATTCCAACCTACTTCTTTTACTTAATTATGGTTCTCCTGTCTTTTAAACTGACATCCAATTTTCCATAACTCCTTTTGATTTCAATAATTTGCTACCAGATCAAAATGAGACATTCAAAAGGATGTGCTTTCAATTGATAAAGACATCATCTTCATTGTGGATAGATGAAAGCAAACACAGAAAGAAAAGAGTCCTGAAACAAAAGTGTTTAGTTTGAATGCAAGTATTTATCTTTCCTCCTGTAACACTTTTGGATAGAAAATGAGAGAGGTCTGCTTCCCTGAATTACCAAATGTGTTAAACATATGCTTAATTGCTTTTGCTTTGCAGAAACACAGTCATAGAGGTTGGACCATTCTGTTGAAAAATTTATATAATACAGGATGAATAGGCACAGCAACCTGATTGTGGACTGAATAAGCAGCGAGTCAAACCAATTATGTGTCACTCAGTGTCAAAGAAAAGTGTGCAGCCTTTTATTTTTAATTGCTACTTATATTTAAGCTTTTAACTTTATGCATTTGGTCTGTATATACTAACAGCAGTTGATTATACATTGCTTAGTTATTTGCTAGCATTTTTGTTGGAAAAAGCTAATGCAGAGGAAGCTGCTGGGCTTTCCTAGGTGAGGATATTAGAATTCTTGTGCTGTGACTGGTTTAATGAACTGTGTTTCTGTTTCTCCTGTCTGTTTTGCTGCAGAGCCTTTTAGTGCTTCTGTCTGGGTGATGATGTTTGTGATGCTTCTCATCGTGTCTGCCATGGCTGTCTTTATATTTGAGTACTTTAGTCCTGTAGGATACAACAGGAACTTAGCACAAGGGAGAGGTAAGATTTGCATTTTACTCAACTCCATGTCTATAAAAAAATCATGTATTTCCCATCCCTGGCCTTCCATCTTTAAAAAAAAAAACATAATATAGGAATAAAACACTGATTTTAGCTATGGAACTGTTTATGTTCTTCATTTAAAGTATGATTTATTATATGCTCATGTTTATAATTCCAATTCAATGGAATAAGGACAGAGAGCAGGGTAAGTGGTATCAGAGTTTTATTCAGACAGTGTTTGGTTAGTACATGGCATCAGTTATAAAGTGTCAGCTTCAAAAAGCAGTGAAACATATTCTACTCCTGACTATTGCAAATTCATGACCAGTTCAGAGAAAGTTACCTAGAATCCTGTGGTCTGCTGGACAGTTTGGAAAAAAGAATTTGTACTGTCCATAGTTTTGAATAGTCCCTGTAAAAAGTCAGATGAACTCTTAGCCTTGAAATTGGGCCCTGGCAGAAGGACTTCACTCCTTTCTGTGTAGCACCCTCAGTTATAGAAACCATTTTCAAACCAGAAAAGCTCTGTATTAACTCTTTCTCAGTGAAAGCTGCACTTTCACTCAAGAGTGAGGATTCCATGTTTCATGATGCCCTCATCCTCCCGTTTCTTAACTGACATTTGAGAGTGCAGCCTTTTTTAAAATTTCTAAATCATTTTTGCCTCGTTTCATAACAAGAGATCTTCCAGCTTGGTGAACACAGTTCTGAGCACTATTAAAAGCAAATGATTTCTTCTAGACAATGACTGGCTTATTCCCTGAAAAAGTGTATTATTGTAATGTTCAGATGATGTTATCATTTTAATAAGATGGTAAATGTGTAAGCTCTGTCTGAAATAAACACTGTATTAAAAGAGGGGAAATCAAAGGGGAGTATAGACCCTGGGGATGCAGGGGCTTGGCTGTTCTTTTCTGTGCCACCTCATGTGCCTGAATTGATTATTTAGTGTACTCACAGCTACAAAGACACGTTATAGCACTAGACTATCCCAACTTAGCTCTAAAGACTTGCCACAAATCTAGCTGCCATTAATTCCTAACCTGGAATATTTTATTTTTTTTTAATTTATTTATCTTCCCTCATTTCCCTAGGCATTTTTTGCAGGATGAAGCTCAATGCAATCTCCAGTGGCATAAACAGAACTTTAGATTGCTCCCTTGGCATATAATTTCTGTAACATTGTTGCTCAGAAAAACACACATTATCCCTGTATCAGCTCAGTCCTTAATGTGTCTAGAAGGTAGTTTCATAAACCAAAAGTCAGCTCCATTGTGTTTATTTTACTGCACTCTATTTTCCTCGTGCTGCTGCAGAATAGGATCATAATCTAAGATGTAGAGCTTGACTGCATTGTGAAATATTTGCACTGCACTAGAGAGTATTTCTGCAGAAATGAGAACATGCACTGAGTATACCCACTTAGGGTTTTATTATTTTAAGAATAATTGAATTATTATTAAAATAAATTATAGTTAAATTAATAGCTAAATCTATATTTGTAATGTGTATCCCCTTGGACAAAGGGCCAGGGCAGGGAAGAGGTAAAGTTACAGATTTCTGCATCAGAGCTTATTGACTAAATTGCAATTGAACTGAGAAAAGGATAATTATAAGTAGGTCAAATGAGTCACAGTCAGGGGAGGCCTGTTTCTCTCCACGGAGGGTACAGGGAGCCTGGATGATGAGCAATGTGTGATTGCATTGCACTCACCTAGAGCTGAGTGAGAATAACTGCCCTTGATTCTCACAGGGCTCTACAAACGAGGCCTTTGGAGTGGAGAATGTCATTGCTAATCCACTTCTGCCCCTCTGTGAGCCTGGGGGCAGCGTGCTGGCCACTTCCAGCTCTGGGATGAATTAAAAGATGACAGAAAATAGAAGTAACAAAAATTACAGAATGGCTTAGCTGGGACAGAATTTTACCTCTAATGTCAACACATTTGGAGCCATAAAACTGACTCTGAACATGTGAGGCAGCCAGAGCCTGGCTTGCTCTAAATTCCATATCTATACAGGTAGCTCCTTTGTTCTGTCTTTCTGATTCATGCTCTGAGTACAAAGGTGCTTAAAAGTAGGTGACATATTCACACACTTTGATCTTAAAAATGCTTACATAATGTTCAAAAAGCATAATGTTGGATGACTGGAGATGATAAAAATAATTTGGGTAAGAAAAGTACTAGAATTGAATCATTAAGACTTAAACTTGCAATTTTCCATTTCACATGTCTGCTGGCACAGAAGACTGACAGGGAAACACTGTGGCACATTTCTTCCTGCTGGAGATATACCAGCCTGCTTCTCTTCCAAACCTATGCTTTCCATTTTCATCTGAAAAATTTTGAACCATATGCCACGTAGAAAAATGTTGAATTATGTTTTAAAAATGTGGGAATTGTTGTCATTGCATTGGAGAGTACCTTTGGTAAATCCTGTGATTATATTGGGAGTACAGTGAATATATACTCAAATATTTTCTAACCATGTCTCTGGGACTAAAGGGTTGTCCCTGCACGGTATATTGGCAAGGTTTAATTTAGCTGCACCTGAACAAACTGCTCTTTGCACTTGCAGATCCCCACGGACCATCCTTTACCATTGGCAAGGCAGTGTGGTTACTGTGGGGCTTGGTCTTCAACAACTCTGTGCCTGTGCAAAACCCCAAGGGGACGACGAGTAAAATCATGGTGTCGGTCTGGGCTTTCTTTGCTGTCATTTTCCTGGCCAGTTACACTGCCAACTTAGCTGCCTTCATGATTCAAGAGGAATTTGTTGACCAAGTGACTGGGCTGAGTGATAAAAAGGTAGGTGTTCAGCTCAAAAGAGGTCAGGGTCCATTATCCATAATCCTTCTACAAATTTGTACTTGGACCAAGATAATGAACTAAAACTGGATGATTTCCTTCTGAGTGCAAGTGCAAACTTTGCTGACAAACCTAAGACCCAAAGCATGAAAATATCAGCCTGTTTTCAAATGCTCTGAGTTGCCCATTCAAAAGTAGCTGCATTCACTGAAAATTACTTTTATTTTATGGTAAAAATCAGTTAGTATTTGGTTAAAAAGAATGCCTCACCAATATAAAAAGCTTGAAAATTTTTGTGAGATATTAGTAGTATATTAGTAGAAAAAAATCTATTTGCAAAATTATTGTGATGGATATGCATAAGATACTTGAAGGGTATGCTTTTGTTAAGTCTGTGCCCAGTTGTTTGAAAATGAAACTAAATATTGACATTAAGAAGAAATATTTAAATACAGTATAGCCCAGGAGACAACTTCACAAAGAGTTTTTCTCAAAGGACAGAAAATAAAGGAAATTGTCACTAAAAACAAACCAAAAAGGCAACATCTTAGCCTTGTCTGTTTTTTTTGTTTTAACTGCTTTTTATGACCAGCCTTTGATTGATTGCCTGCTATATCAAAGCAAGCATTGCTAGAGGAAAGATAAAAAGAAACAAAAAATGATAATAGTTTTGTTTTCATTAAATTGCGTTGTCATACAACCTTTGAAAGAGCATGAAGATTGTTTAATATCCCTCTGTTTTAAGATAATATTCTTAGCAGAGACAGATAAATGGCATTCCCTCTTGGGGATAAAAGGAAGATTTGAGAAATGTCTTTCTCCTCTTGGTGGGAAAGAGCAGAGTGTTTTCCTGGGCCCCTGGGTTTTGGCAGGATGTGCACCTGGCACAGCAGCAGGGCCCAGGTCAGTGCAGCCTCCCCTTCCCCTCCTCGCTGACTCTAACCCATGGGGTTGGAAATGTCAGCTCTCGTTCTGTACCTTTTGGCCAATAACTTCCTTAGTTTTGTCATTTTTCTGTTTTGACTTCTAGGTAGGATTTAATTTCCACAAAAAAGCAAAATAAAAATAGGAAAATACTTGAATCAGAAAATACCATCTGTTCTTGTGTGGTCTACTCATCATTTATTTGATCTGCCACCTTTGTTTCTATTTTTTGGTTCTTCAAACTTTGCCTGAAGCACGTAGAGATAAGTCAGGGAAGCCATGCCTTTTCTGATTAAATTAATCAAGTTAGATGTCCAGAAGAGCAATGAACTATTTCAGAACATTCTACTTGTCTTACATAGGTTTTACCTCCTCCACAATCCTGAGGTTTCTTGGATTTTAAAAAATCAAAAATTTTGGGATAATTTATGGGAATGTAATCTGATTGCTATTAAATTATTTTCCTCCCCTCTTTGCTGTGTTTTTTACAGTTCAGTAGAGAACTCTGACCCTTGTAGGAAGCAAAGCAGTCGTAGGCAAGGGCCAGAAACGTGGCTATGATCAATTTTGAATAATTAATACCTAAAAGTTCACTAAAGTTTAAAAAAAATAATTAAATATACAAAACCCACTTCTGGTCTGGTAAATCAGTTGTTATTCTTCTCTCCCACTTTTCCCACTGCCACACCTGAAGAGTCTCTTCTGTCAATGCTGTACTGCCACTGCAATAAAGTATTTCCAGTTAGAGATACTGGGGTGTCCCTATGTGATGGTTAAACCAGGGAAAAACCCCTCTCTCTGAGCAGCCATCCCTGACCCTCTGCATTCAGTGTTGTCCCATTCAGGAAGTGTGTTGGACTCTATCAGCTGGTTCACCAGATTTGCTGATTTGATGAGAATGTGTTATTTACCCCTTGATGCTTTAAGATCTCTTCATAGTTTCCTCATCCTTTGAAATGTTAGTAATGAATTTGTGAATGCCATGTCATCAGAGTGTCACCCAGAAATACACGGCACAGTGCGTTCTGGAGTTAGGAGGGGTGGGTGTTCATAAGTTCAAATGATTCAGCAAATGAGAAGAAAATTATATTTTGACATTCTTGTGTATGTAATAGGTGTTCAAAAGCTTTGTCTTCATAAAAAAAGTACAGAAAATGAGTCCAAAGTATCCAGCAAAGACTGAAATTTGTGGCTTCTGCACTTTTGAGGCCATTTGTGCCTATTTCATGCAATGAAAGAGGAAAAAAAGTTGCTAAAGGAGGATAGGTACCTGTGCACAGAACTGTCTTGCAAAGTGTTGATCTGCTGGGGCTCTGCCACATGTAAGAATTGCCTCATGTGCACGTGGTCCAGGAGCTTCTCTTCAGCCTTAACAACCTAATGATGCCACTTCCAGGCTCCTTATTTTTGCAAGAGTCACAGTGTTCTTGTGGCCTTGCTTTCAGTTCCCGTGCCCTAGGGTGGCAGAAATGGTGCAGTCACTGAGAAGTGTCCGTGCAGCAGAGAGCCAAAGGCAGAGAGGATGGGCAGGGAGGGAGAGCCTCTGACCCCAAACCCTCTCAGCCCTGGCCAGTATGAGCCCTTGCTGTGCTCCTGAGGGTGCAGCACAGCTGTCCCTGCTCTGTGACTGGTGACCAAAGGAACAGCCCTGGAGTGACCGATGGCTGTATCTTTGTAAAAGGCAGAATGCCAGTTCCCATCTGGTGGGAGAGGGTTCAAATATGGGTGTTCTTCTGTCACTACAAGCGAGTTGTGACTCCTGCTGTCAGCAGATTTACTGTTTTCTACTATTTTAGTAATGTTTCCCACAATTCCTTAAAAAGCTCCAGAACAATAACAAACAGCTGCTCTCAACACCAGCCTTTTCAGATGAATAAGTAGGTCTGTAAATTAAGTCAGTATGTAATGTTTCTCAAAGATCACTTTGCTGACTTAATGAAATTGCCAGTTTTATTAAGGCAGATAGAAGAAATAAAATAAAAGCAAAAGACTGGAGTTGTGTTGCCACATGCTAGAGTTCTGTCGAGTGGCAGAGCAGGGGGACACAAGAAGTTGGTCACTCCAGAATAACAGTAGATCTCTCCACTGTGACTCAAAAAAGAAGCTTGTGCATTCAGTTCAAGAATGTTTTCATTGATTTGAAAGTTTATCATTTTATGAAATGTCTTGAAAGAAAATGATTTCCTAGCAAACATGATATATTTGTTTTTTCATCATGGGACTTGAGGGAAAATGAATGTATGTAGGGCCTTGATTTATTTTTTTTTAATCTCTTGTCTGCGACATAGCTCTTTGCTGCAGTCACAGACAATGACAGTCCTGTGTGCTTCTCCAGGACACAGCAGCTCATGGAATATAATTTTAATATTATTGATGAAAACTTTATTCACCTCAGATATGAGTGCAGTGTTAGTAAAAGAACTTAAACCTCTTTCTTTTTTACAAATACTCTGTGAGCAGGCAGTAGTAGCAGATGATGGTTTCAAAAATAATCTCCTTGTGAGTGATAAAATTTGTTGGTTGGTGCCAAGAAATTCCAGTCTGTAGATGGAGTTTGGAACTATTAATCTGCTTTTTAACTCTGTGACTTTTGAATGAACTTGGGCTTTTTATTCATCCTTCTCTTCTGAAGAAATATTTATATCTTCCATGAATGTTCAATTTGAACAGGTGTGTTAATTCTTTTAACTATTCCTATGAGAAGAAATGCCTGCCAACATCCTAAATTCATATGAATGTTCGTGAAAAGTGAGACTATTTAAAACCAAACTCCATTGGGAAATTACCAGAATACTCCACCATAACATCCTTGTTCCCCAATTCCCCTGCCATTCCCCCTGTTCCCCGGCCCTACTGGGAACTAGGCTTGCAGAATGCTCACCACAGCTGAGTTTCCAAAAAATTCCAGCAATACAAGGAGCAGCAAGTCTTACAGGTCCTGAAATTCACAGTGTTTTTTAAATTATTTTTTCCAGTTCTATTCACTTGCAAATTCAGGAGACACATGAAGCCATCTCAGTACATCAGAGATACGTTATCTCCAGATTTAAATAAAGTTGATAGCAAGCTACATTTATATCAGTAGAGTCTCTGGACATATATTTAAAAGCAGGGTTTGTTTCAGTGCTGCATAATAAACTCAGAAAGGGAGACAGCAAATATAGACTAAGAATCATGTGTAGTGTACAGTGTAATTTTGGTGCATGGGTCAATTACTATGTGTAAAAGTAGTAGCAAAGTTATAATTTAAACAGTAAAGCTCTGAAAAGGGAAAATGAGGAAAGTAAGACATCTGTTAGCTAAACAAATAGAGAAAAGTAGAGTTCATTCCTTTATGCTTTGTCAAAATATGCTTAATTAAAATGAAGCATTTAATTGTAGTTCTGTAACAAGAAAATGGTGTTGCAGCAATAATTTCACAGTCAAGGTTTGATGGAATTGAAAATACTCCCAGTTTTTTTATAAACCCATTTGTATTCTCTTTGCAAATTGGCAGTGGATCTTGGGAATTCTTGATGCCCTGAGACCAAATGTTAAAAAGAGAAATATTTCATATGGAGCCCCAAAGGAATCAGCAGTTGTATAAATATTAGGCATCTCTTGCATCACAGGATATATGGATTGCTCTTCTAACTTCAACAGTAAAAACAGAGTGCATTTTACTGTGGAATTTATGGCTGACTGCTTTTATCAATGCTCAATTCAATTTCCTCATTAGCCAATAGTTCCTCTAATCTGAGTGACCTTTTTCATTTGTTTCTTAAAGAGACATTTTAATCCTAAATTGTCACTTGAGTTTTAAAGGAAGATGTTGAAAAGGTGCATATAAAATTTTCAGGTGTGCTAGCAAAAAGTTTGTGTGAGATTATTTGAAGGATTGCCGAGTGTGAAACCTGAATGTGCCCTGAGCTATTGTTATTCCTTTGCAGATACCCCCTGGCTGGTTCATCTGTGCTGATGCAATAGTGATAGAGAGTAAAACTGCAGCATAAACCTCCATGCCCTCAAGCAAATGGTTCATAGTTTTAAATGGTAGGGATGAACAAAGATTAGGATTATAGGTGTGGGAGCTCCTATGAAGTCCCTCTCATGTCAAGCCATGTAGTTGCTGAGTCCCTGTGGAAGCTGCAAGAGCTTTTATTTCCCTTCAGTCATGGGTGGAAGGAAACTCCCTCCCCCTGCCTCTCCCTGGCACCCTCCAGGACTGGGGCATCGGGTTCCCTGTCGAGTACTGTGGATGATCCTTTTCCCATCTTCCTGGTGGGGAATCACAGTGTCCCAACTGAAATGAATGTAAAGTGACTATCAACAAAATAGTAATTTCCTTTGGTCGCAGTTTACCCATGTATTTGGGTTCTCTAGAGAGTTGTTGGCAGATGAGGATCTGCTTCATTTTCTGCTGTCCTGCCATAGTGCAAGGCATGGGAGTCACATTTGAGTGGCAAAATGGAGTTGGTTTTACTCTGGATGTAGATTATGTTTAGTTAGTGTGAAGACAGTTTCTGGTATAATAGACCTGAATTAACCCACAGCATTTGTCTAGAAGAAATTTGAGGCAACTTACTCAACTTCTGTCTTTTTCAACCTGAAATTGCCATTCTTCACATTTTGGATGCCTGAAACACTTTGGTCATTCCCTTTATCTCTAGTTTCAAAGGCCACATGATTATTCACCTCCTTTTCGATTTGGAACGGTCCCAAATGGAAGCACTGAGAGGAATATCCGAAACAACTACCCTGATATGCACCTTTACATGACCAAGTTTAACCAGAAGGGAGTGGAAGATGCCTTGGTCAGCTTGAAAACTGGGTGAGTTTTTTTCCCATGTTTTTTAAAGAATGCTGTGTACTTTTCAGAAACAGAGAACTATTGATCTGTGCTTACTGTGATACTGAACAGATTGATGTCAGGCTGCTGTGTAGTACATGGTGCTTTTCTTTTCTTCCAGCTGCACTGTACAGTTATCAAAAAGGAATGTGATTGACTGTTATTTCTATGGTTGCTTAAAAATTACATGGTAGCTTCAGTGTCCTATGAGAAGTTGTTTCAGAGGTCAGAATTAATGTTTCTTAAATTTGAAAACAGTACAGCCTCTTTTTATCTTTGCAGTGCTGCCTAATCCTGCTTCTGACAATCTTGGTAAATATTCTGGTAAATATTCTTGTCCTTTCTTAAAATCTGATATTTAGACTTGAATATCATCCATCCTTTTCTCTCTGAAGTAGCTCAATATGCCTGGTTGGACAAAGAGACAAATTTCCATTCTTAATCCTCCAAAGGTATGAGAGTGACTCATTGCTCATATCATTATTCATCTGGGTGACAGGAATCTGCTAACTCTAAATATTTAGACTTTATAGCAGCATGATTATATTTGTTAATAATAATAGTTTCTCAATATAGGCTTTTTGGGTTTTGTTTTGAAGTGGAAAATTTACTTTAATGGGTTTAAGTGTATGTACTCTAGGGGCTGTTTCAAGGAACATTTCTCCATATTTATGGCAAATGTATTTCTTCCTATACTAAAATACCCTGTTACTTTTGATCCATTTTGAGGAACTTCTTACCCTTTTTAATTTTTACACCCTTTCTGCCAAACCTGCATGAGAGTGTAATGTATTAACCAAAACACTTTGAAATCCCAAAATCTTTCCCTACAGTGAATATTCCCTTCTTTAAAAAGTTTTCCTTCCAGCTGCTTCCTTCTCTTCTGTCTCCTTGCTGCTGTCTGGACTCTCTCTGCCCTCATTCCTGCAGGCATTCTCAGCTGGCACTTCCCAGGCCTGGTTTGTCCCATTCCAGATGTGTAACATTGCGTGAGATCAGCCTTGCCCAGGGGCTTCCAAACTGCAGCTCCTGCCCTGACCCAGCCTGTGCAAGTTACATTTCCTGGGTGACAGTTGAATTATTCATTAGAGATAGACAGCTGGCTCCTACCATTCCTGCTGGCAATTTTTGAAGAAGGAGGTGTCCTGATTTCAGACATTTGTAGGACTTGTTCTGTTGGATGGACAGTTTATTTAGGGGATGCATACTGCTTGTACTTTTCACCAACCATTTGTGCTACTGAAAACCCTGGAAAACTGCTGTTAGCTTGAAAATCAGGCCACTCGTCAGACACTTAAGTGTGAAAAAGGGGGGGCCAACCTGACTCAGGATTGTTCAGGATGTTCACTAAAACTCAGGCTGGCTGCTCCTGGGCCACCCGATGGTCCTCCCCAAAAGCTCTGCTCCTTTTGACAGCATCAACTATTCATTTTTTACAGATTCCTTTTCCCCTGCTGAAGTTTCTTTCCTCTTCTAAGTGATTTCTCTGTGTGGACACCCCCAGGTGTCTGCCTTTTTCCCCTTGACTGATATTTCTGTAGCAGATGGTACAAATAAACTTCTGGGTCAATACAAGTAACTGCTACCTCCAGCTGTGCTCCTTGGGATTTTGTCTAGTGGCACCTGCAGAAGGATTGAACAGCAGGGTCTCAGCTGCTTTCAGAATTGTATTCTTTAAAAACAGTTTTTCATTTTTTCTGCCAAATTTTCTGGTCTTCAGCAAAGTGAACTGTATCTTCTTTCTCTCCTCCTCATGATTTCATTGACCGAATTCTTTATCTCTTCCATGTAAACTTTGCCCTTTCATCTTTAACTAGACTTGATGAAGTCTAGTTGAGACATCTTTAACTTCCTTCCCTCCCTGATTCACTGGATTCCATGATATTTAGTACATCTGGTCCCATGGAGTCTGTGTGTCTGTGGCTCTTTTGAGGATGACTCATCTCTTCTTCCTCAAACTCCTTCTGCTTCCAAACAAATATATCATTTCTATTTTCTTCTTCTGTGTGTGTGTTCTGTTCACCTTATTACAGCTAATTTGTCTGTTTTCATTTATCTCTTTCGGATACAACAAGCAACTTTCCTTATGCATGGTAAGACTTTCTGCTTCTGCAGAGCTTTTTGAAAAGGAACTATCTGATAATTTTAGTCATAGCCTATAGACTCAGAAGGACTTGCAAAGAATCTGGTTGATAATTGCTGCTGTGAGTTAAAATAAATATGAACTCTGTTATCCCTGGAGAGTGTTTGTATAGCCTGTATTTCCAATCTCACTTTAAAAACTACTTTTGCTTAATTTAAGACATGAAGTTTAGTTCCTTTTAATTACTTTTGTATACTGTTTGATTCTAATTTCAAGATGGAACAAAAAATACCACCAATGAAGCAATGCTTAATGACTGAATAATGCTATACATGTGGCCCTTGTGGTCTAAATAGAATGAAATGATAAAGTAGCATCTTGTCACAGTTCAGTCTGGTTTTGCTGTATCTCAAAGTCTTTTGATCAGCTTTAATTAGCATTAACATCATGAAATGTATTGGAAATATCTTGATCTTTGAGACCATTGTGTTTAATACATGATGTTATTGAGTTGAACTGAAGGAGAAAGCAGGAAGAAGACAAACACAAAATTTCAGATGCACAGACTTCTGAAAACAAATTGAAAGCCACACTGCTGTGTCTCTTCCTTTTTTTATGTTTTTAATCTTGCTTTCTTTCAAGAGGTAGAAAATCAGCTGCTTCAGTCCACTTGCTAATATGGCCAGAGAAATGGTGGGGGAGAGAGAAATAGGGATAGAAATATGTGTAGAATAAATGGCATTCCTGCCTTTATTTCCTGGTCAGGTGTAAGGGTTAGATAAGGCTTGTATTGAAGTATTGCTGCACATGCAGAGGTGAGCATGCTCATGTCTGTGTCAGGGAAGCCTTGAAAGAATAGCCAGCCCCTTTCTGGTTTCATCTTTGAGAGGTGAAGCTGGTACTGTTTCAGAAATTAGTGTACAAGGAAAGCATCTGCCTTTGTTTTTTTAATTAGAACAAGCAACTTTGCCACATGTGGAATAGGCCTGGGCCTATCTTGTTCAATTAGCATCAAAAATATTTGAGACCATCACCTGGGAAATGCTGCAAATCAAAGTGGAAATGAGATTTTTGTATTAGTCTGACATTGACATTATACCTACTCCCTCAGGTGAATCCCCATAGGGGGTTTACTGCAGCTTATTCATGAAGGCTTGTTGCCATCGGGGTGAAGGAAAGTTATCAGCTTTATTGGTTTTCCCTCTTTGATACGAAATCAACCTTTGTTTCTAAAAAGATCTTAAAAAAAAAATCTGTAGAGACTCAGTAATATCCTTCTCTTGTCACCAGGGTTTTGTTTCTGAGATTCACAGATGTATTTCTCAGGAAGCTGCTGAAACACCATTAGAACAACAGCAGAACTTTATTAATTAAATGTGTCAGTTTGCAACCAGGCCTGTCAAAAAGGAAGATCCTGTTACTGAAGTACAACTTAAGAATTTTCAAAATGGCAAAATATTGTTCCTCCTTCAGTGGTTTGCTACTTAAAGCAATCTTGATCTTACAAGCTTGTCAAAAAAGTGTACCCGTGTTTTTCACTAAATTTCATGTGTTGAAGGGATCAGGTGGTCCACATGTGCAGTTCTACATGCAGAGCTTGGGATTGTTCCTTAGGCAGGACCAAGCAGCTCCGGGCTTCTGTAGGGTTTTGTTCCTTAATGAGAACAGAAAAGGCAGTTGTTGCCCTGAGCATTGCTCAGAAGAGCAGAGTCTGGAAGGCATTAGCTAATGTGCTCTTGGTGGGAGCGTCTGGTTCTGCCAGAGCTGTGGAGGCTCCTCTGAGCTCTTGAGATGTTTATTGATCAAATACAGCCTTAAAAGCGCATCAGAAGCATTTCTGTCCACGTGGCATTTAAATGATCTACGTTTCTAGAACCTTCTGTACCAGGGAGACAGATCCTATTGATTGTGCTTCTTGAAGAGAGGATAAGTTCCCAAATAGGAAGTCATTAATTATTGTGTTATATTTGCAGTGCCTCTTTGGGTGTGCTTCCTTCTGCTTGCCTGGCTATATTTTTCCTGAAGAGATTATAGTTAATATCATCTTTTTGCAGGCAAAGCAACCTTCCAGTTGCAGTTCTCTGGTGTGGGTTGTATGAGCTCACAGCTCTTGAGTTTGCATGCAGTGTTTCTATTTGTGGCTGTAAAACTGTCAAGAGGAGAAAATGCAATGGCAATAAACTGGAAATGCATTTCAGGTTCTCACCTTTTCCCCAGCACATCTACAGTGGCATATAGTCTGGGATTTAACTGCTAATGGCTGAAATGAGAAAATTTAATTGGGAGAGGCTCTTTTTACTGTAGGGATAAAATGGGAAATGTTTGCTTGCCTGTTGCCCATCACTTCCTTTCCAAAGAGCTGCAGGAATGAATCCCTGGTGTTCCCCAGGCAGGCAGCCCCGTGTGCAGCTGCAGATCCCCTGGCTGTCCTGAGAGCTTTACAGCTTTTATATTGCCAGCCACAGCTGTGACTGTGTGTTCAGGGATTTGGTGCTAAAGTTTACTTGGGACTTCATCTGCCTTCCTGTTAAAGACAGCAATGCTTGTGTTGATGCATATCAGTTAAATGCCTTATTCCCACATCCTCTGACATGCTGATGGAATTACAGAGCTGCTTGGAAAGGCTGCTGTGGTAGCAGCATGCACTGCCACGGCAGGAATGGCCTCAGATGTGCTGGGTTATCAGATGTGAAGGGTTACATGCCCATGATTTATGGGCTGCCCCTGAGGAGCTGCTGTCAGCCTGCAGCCTGTCCTGAGCTGATAGGGGCATGTGATGCTTGTATCCCCAGCATTCCTTTAATGACAAGTTATAATGCTGGCAGATGACAAGTTATAATGCTGGCAGAAACACCTGCAAGTATTGAACTGAGCAGTGCAGATGGCATGAGGAGTTATTTCCTCCCTGCAAGCCCACTCTCCCATGTGAAAAGAACATGATTATTAACATGTTTTATAGATTCTCATGGCACTAAGCAGAGTGCAGGAGAAGACCCCAGAAGGCCCCAATGGCCTTTTAACCCCATCTGTGAGTTTATTGGCCTGAACTGGATTTTTATTGTTCTCACAGTGATTATAAATTATCCAATTCACAGCTTTGCACACTCTGTTATTTGTTGAACAAATACAACCAGGTCAGAGGCTGAGCTGGCAGCTTCTGCAGCGTGGCACAGGCATACCCAGGAGGCAAACATCCCTGTTTCTGTCAGCTGCAGCACAGTTGGGATTGTGCCCAGCAGGTGCTACTGCTAATTAGGACTGCCAATTAAAGTAGTGATGTGCCTAGAGTTAAAATCATGCCCAGCTTTTCTTTTAGGCAGCCAGCTGACATCTCTCCACTTCAATGCAAAACCAGTTTCAATATGTTCATTGTATTTTTACAGAAAATTTGCCATCAACATTTTCACCAAAGGAAAGACTTCCTAGTTTTTGTTCTTGCTGCGGTTCATACCTTTCCTCCTCAAAAGAGGAGAGCAAGCTGTGAGAGACCTTGTCTGTTTGAAAGAAAAATGATATATTTTAATTTTTCATTAAAAATGCAAGATCTTCATTAGTGCCATGGAGAGACAATAGCAGCTTACAACCAGAACTTGCAGAAATGTCTTTAACCACATTTTTAAGAATTTACCAGGGATGATTAACTCTGAAGAATCTTTGAGGGAGAAGGAAAAGGCCTGTAGGCAGCATGAGATATCTGTAGTCATCATAATTTATTGCTTACAACCCTCCAGGATACCTGTTATGATACATGAAGAGAGAGCACCACGTGTGGGTGCTCTCATCATATAAACACAGGGGGAACACCAACTCAAAGAGCACTGAACAAAGATCCCAAACTTCCTGGGAGAGCTGGATGTTTGCTGTGCTCCAGGGTGTCTACTTATCACTATCAATTTTGACATTAAGCACTAAATTATTGTACAAATACAAATACACTTTCCTTAAAGTTGTCTGAAGGAGCTAAAGTGTGAGTAAGTTTCCTTCCTGACCTTTTGTAATAAAATCTCTGCTAAAAAGTTTGGCCCATTCAGAATTTTCTGTCCTGACTGACCAGATTCTGCAATCAATAACTTCATTTAATTTGGCATCAGATGGCTGGGGTAACTTAATTTCAGTTTACATTATGATGCTTTCTGTGGTGCTTTAATCTAATGTATGTTTCAGTGCTCACTCTGATGTTCATTTTGGCACTGTGCAGGGAATGATTTCCAATGGAAGTTCCAGCTGTAGCCACACAAGCTGAGAATTGGAAAGCTGGTTTGCAAAGGGGCAACTGCTGTCTGTGCCAGAGGGCTGCAGAGATGTGAAAACATTTAAACTTTCCGTTCCACCTAGGAACATTTTTCAGAGGGATCTCTTCACTCCAGTATCAATTCTGAAATCTGGTATCTTAGAAGAAATGCGTGGCTGAATGAGCACAGCTTTCCTGCTCTTACTGCTGAGCAGAGTTCAGCACTACAAGCTGCCAGCACAGACATAAAGACTCCTGTGGCATTTCCACTCATGGCAGGATTTTCTGGCATCAGCTTTCCTGATGGCTGATTTCTGTTTCCCCATAACTTGCTGTCCTCTCAGGAAATGCCGTTATTCTCATATTCTTATAATTCTTGCATTTTCAGGAATTTATTCATAGCCAGAAGATTGCTTCTTTTGTAATTTTTTTTTTTAAAGAAAGAAAAACGAACAACCCTCTTTCTCCTGTTCACCTGATGCATAGAAAGTTGCCTCTAGGAAAAAAAAATAGTGATTTATTTCCAATCTCTTTACTCAGTACCTGAGTGCTCTTCTGGAGCTTTTTGATTAGCTTTTTTTTTTTTAAAGGTTACTTCCTTTGTCTGCATTATAACTTGTTTAAGTAATGCTGTTATCTATCTAATATCTCTATTATAAATAGCCTGGAAATAAAATGAACAGGTGGAAGTAGCTGTGTGCCATCTAACTCCTATTCTTTTCAGAAGCTGTTCTGAGTTTTAGTCTTCATTTCATTTGGGGTTGAGATCAGGTACTTGGTGACTGTGCTGAATTTATCCTTCATTATGCTATTGTAACTGGGACAAAACCTTTAATCTAAAAATACATTCCCCCCACTCAGCTCTTCAAATTTTGTGTTTTGATAAACTGATGCGTTGCAAAAACTTCTTGGCTTGGTTTCTGAGATGTGAAGTGGGACAATCTCCCATTGTATAAATTAATCATAAAGGCACACTAAATTTTCCATTATTTTGTTGCTAAGGGAAATGTTTCAGGGACAGGGAAAGTGGGTGGGCAGAGGGGTGGTGGATGGGAGCTCCCATGAGTGAGGAGGGTGATGGTGCCCATTCAGGTAACCACAGCCAAGGGAGATTCTCAGGGGGTTTTCTGGCAGCTGGGATTGCCCTGACAGGTGAGGTGAAGCCTTCACAACCTCTCGTGATGGTGTTAATGTCTGTCAGAACCTGCTCTTTCAAATTCTATGTCTGTATTTCCTGTGTGAAGATTGAAGGGAGGATAGTTTGAGCTGGGAGAAAAGTTGAAAGCTCGTTCTGTGCTCATGAGTTCATCATTTAACTGGGTTATACTCTGCTGACCTGCGTTGTTGCAGGGGGTGGTTGTTCAATTTTCCCCTAATGAATTGGAAATATCAAGATGTCGGGAAATCTGCTCAGTGTGTGTGAAGTTCAGTTCTGTGAGGAGCCATTTGAATATGTACTGAAAGATAAAGTCACTGCTGGTGATGAAGTGCATCAGATAAGCTGAAATGCATTTTAGTCAAAACTGTAAGAGAAATCAACGGTCCTTCATGCTAAAGGTTAAATATCTGCTTTTGCTCCAGCAGTATCAAAGTGTCACTTCAGAGACTTTCATGGAAGCCTCATCTTCAGAGCACCATTTTTCCCCTTTGATTGCTGTGCCATTCCACAGTGACCTTTGATCTTAGGATCCCTGGGACACAGAGAGACACAAATGATGCTGTCCCTCATTGTTCACTCTTGACATACTTTCTTTTATCTCTTCTATGGAGAAAGAAGGGATGAAATGAAAGTTTGTGATGTAAATCCCTCAGATCTTACAGACAGTATTTTTGTACTTGCTGCCTTCCCAACAATGCTGTTGATGATCTCTAAAAAATATATGCTTAAACTTAATCCAGCCTTAAGTGGACACAAATTTTTTATTTTTTTTTTTGCCTAATGTCATTGTGGCTCCAGAACTACTGAGCAGAGTGGCATTTTTGATTTTTACTTTCATTCCATCAAGAGAACAAAATCATTGAAGGATAATGTAGTTTGTTAAGGAAGTAAAGGAATATTTTTCAATTGTGTTATACTTCTATTGTTAAGGGAGAAGTGACTAAAAAAGAAGCATTTGCCTCGTCTTCCTTTTCAGTTTTCATCATAGGAATTTTATGAAAAATTGTGCCAATAATAAAGATGGGGAAAATTATAGGGAAGTATTTTCAACTTTCTGAAATTGCTTTTCTACACCTTTAACTTAAATTTTCTCTACACAGGCAATTTTGTATGTGTGCAACAGTGCTTGAGAATGAGATTTTGCAATAGATATTCTGATTTTTCAACTCTTACCCTTCGTGATGAATCATAAATGTTTGGTTATGGGACTGTCCACACTGATTTTTCATGTATCTCCCACTTCAAATTATTACATTCAGTAATGCCCTTTTGGGTTTTTCTAGAACTATTCCAATTCATGATTTCATAACACCTGATGTTCTCTGATGCTGTGAGATAAAATTCTCCCCACCCCCTTTCCCCTTGGTGCTTGCTCGGTGATGAAGAACATTTGCCTTTGTAGTCACTGTTACATAAATATTCCAAACTGGTTTTTTCCTTCTAGCCAGGATTATTGTGTTAGTTCTGAGGAAGTTTGCAGACCTTGCTCAGATAAGTCTCAGCTCTGTAGTCCTGCTCCCCTGCAGTGGCTGGAGGCCCCTGGCCTGTTTGATGAGTTCATGGCAGTTATGAACCTTCTCTCACATTCCAGCTTTCATCATTCTCTCCCAGTTCTCTAATATTTCTAACCAGTTTATTTAAACCTCCACAGTGTGACAAAGCTTTTCACCCCCTGGTGTGTCTGCACTGAGCTGCCAAGTTAATTGTTCATTTGCAGGTGACTGAGGCTTGCAGGAGGCTCTGAGCCTCCCTGGGTGTGTGATCTGTGCTCAGCTGAGGCTTTACCTCAGCAGCAGCGTGCTCAGCTGTGCAGCATGCTGCAGTTCTGCTGCCACGAGAATCAAGACCTGGGGCTTGCCAGCCTGTCCTGGTTTAGGGTAAATTTGGGAGAGAGAAAGAAAGGAAAACAAACAAACCTCTAGATGAACCACCCCTCCCCTTAGCTGAATCGGGATAGGAA
>VZTB01003968.1:1002739-1076657 GCA_013397245.1 Thryothorus ludovicianus | reverse complement strand
AGAATTCCAGTGTGTCTTCTTCACTCTCAGATCCAATTTTTAAAGGTACAACACTTATTTCTGAACTAAACAGATGAATGGGGATACAATTTAGCATCAACCCAGGACACAGCCTCTGTGGAAAGAACAGGGAGATCTGGAGGTCCAGGCTTCCCAGTCCTGCCTGGAGAATGACAAGGATGGGTTTCTGTGTCCAGCAGTCCCTGCTGTGCACCCAGCCTGGCTTTTCCATCAGAGCCCAGCAAAACAGCAGCTGTGGCTTTCCCCACACAGACATGGCAGGAAGGAAAGTCCTCTGTGTTCCCAGCAGCCTTCTGGCCTGCACACGTCCCTGCCTTGTCTTCCTCCGGGGCTGATCTTGCTGCCAGCAAGATCAAACAGCTCAGAAAGGGTCACATTTTTGGACTTGCCCAGATTTTGCTGTCTCCATTTTTGGAAACACTAATTGCAAAATATTTATAGTTATCTGAAAGTTCTTAAAAATTTGGAATGCCAGAAATTCACCTCCTAGTGATGGAAGAGTTGGGTGCCCTAAAATCTGAGAGCTTCATTTGGGGCTTGTTCCTCCCTGCCCACGCTGCAGGGGTACAGTGTGTTCTGGAGCTTTGCAGGAACAGTACTTCTGTAATCAGCACACGATGAAGAGATGATTAAGCCTTGAGAGGTTATAAGAGTTATGTTGGAAATGCAGAAAATATATTCTGAATGTAAGTTTGTATTTGTGGACACCAAGAGTTTTCCAGGGCAATCAATTTTTGATTTACTGTTAAGACATAGGGCAGCAACTGACAGCAGAACCTTCAGCTTTCAGCATCTGTCAGGAAAGTACCTCATGTTTTTAAATTGATTTGTGTAATGGGATTTGTTGTGACCTTATAGACGTAGTACAGAAAAAGTTCTCAAAAGTAAATCTTTCTGCATCCTCAGGACCTGTTCCTTGTGTGAGCACTACACTGATCCCAGGCTCCTGGGAAACAGAGGATGTTCTTCCACAGCAAGGGAGTGAAACTCTGTCTGTGCTTTTTCTTTTTGTCCCAAGGTTTTACTGTAGTAAAACTCCTCAGTAACTCAGGAGGCAAACCACATGTGAAGAGTGCAATTTCTGAGGTAGCACAAGGCTGTTGCCCTGGAGTCTTTAGCAAAGGGATCTTCTTCCTTTGTATTTCTGACTGAGACTGTTTTGACAGAAGAATAGCTGACTCTCTATATTTTCTCTGTGTTTAATAGCATGTGTTTTATGTGCTTGCATTGCAAAATTATAAATCCCAGAATAAACAGATGACAACTTCCAGAGTGTGTTTTAAGTTGTCTGGTTGCAGCAGTGTCTGTACCCACGGAGAGAGCACCACCTCCCAGTCCCTGAGCCATGAGCATCCTCTGAGAGAGGAAGAGTCCTTCCTTCCCCACAGATAACTGTGGATGTCAGTGTGAGGCTGTATTGATTTTGGTAATTGTCTGCTGTAGATCAGAAAAGCTACAATATCCTGAGGGTATAGCAAGCACGTTTATGGGGTTTTTTTCCACTGTGAGCCTACCCAAAGGACATAGATTTTTTTTTTTTTTTTTGCTCTCTGTACAAGGAAAGATTGCCTCTGAAGTGCTGCATCAAAGCCCATCATTTAGAAAACTGATCTTGTGTTGAGGGCTGCAGGCTTGGGCAGTGCCCCAGCACCCTCTTGGCTCTTCCCAATTCAATTACCCCCAGTGCCAGGTAGCATCCATGTTTTATTTATGGATTGAATTTGTGACATCGCCTACCAGATGTTTAGTGATTTTCTGCATATTAAATTATCCATTTAAAGGCAGGAGGAAACCAGGTGTTGATCATTGGTGGAGCTAATCTGACTTTTAAACTGAAGGTTGCACCAACTGAATTTTAGGGAAGAGGGGATACGCAAAAGAACTGATGGTACAACTATATTTTTTAATGGTTGTATGAACCACCTCTACTCTGAATTAGCCACTTCCCTAAATTTCAATTATATGACTTGAATGGTGACTGTTGGGATAAATAACCTTGAAAGAAAGCAATAAAGAACAGCAATTAGTGACAGAAACGTCACTTTTTCATGACAGCAGACAAAATCTAACGACTTCATTCTCTCCTGGTATTCCTCTTGGCTTAATATGAGATAGACATGGGGTTCTTTAGTGCCACATTTTTGGTATCTCATTTAGAATTCTGAAAAAGATAGGGTCCTGTTGATTGATTATTTATGAAGAAACTTTGAATTATGATATGCATGAAAGCTTATTGGGGCTTTTTTTCTGTCAGTAGTCAAAATGTGATATTCTGCTCCATTCTGTGGATATAAATGAAAAGCTTTACCAACATAAACTGATTTAAGCTTAGCAGCAAGTGTGACTCCAAAACTTCACAGCAGCAGGATTCACAACCAGAGCATCCTGAGATAATGTAATTGAAGCGGATGCTGTTGTACCTGTTTGTGCCACAATACATTTATTTTTACAGCTGCCTTTCCGTGGAGACAGGCCCCAGCTGCTGGTGGGCAGTGTTGTGCCAGGCTGTGTCAGCAGTGCTGCACAGTGATGCTCTGGGGCTCGGCACAGGCAGAGCTGGCAGTGCCTGGGGCTGCACAGCCCGTGGGGGCAGCAGGGTGGAGACTCCCCCCATCATCCAGCAAAGCCAATTGTGTGGCCGTGTCCTTCCTGCTCCCTGACTTCCTGCAGGATGCACAAAGATGCTGGGAAGGAGGATGTGTTATTGGGAATGGAGTGGCTTTGGTTTCATGTGTTGTTCAGGGGAGGTTGGAGCTGAGGCCCCAACAGCTTTTTCCTCTTGCTGTTGTAGGCTGCTGCTCCTGTGCAAGTAGTAAAAATCTTTAGAAGTTTTGGCTGCAGATGAGGGCAGTAATGCAAAATTAAGTTTTATCTGTTTCTTTTTGGAGTTTATATATGAAATTCTGGCAGTATAAGAATGCCTTTTCTTTGACTGGGATCTGCTGTTGTCAAGTGATTGTCCTTCCAAATGGCCTCCTCTGCTTGTATGTGCATTTTCACTGTCTTCATTTGTGCAACATCCATGCACCTGCCTTCTAACTTGCTTTACAGTGCTTCTGAGAAAGTATCCCTGGAGGACATTGCCCCTTTTACCTTCTTTATTGAATTTGTTTTCCACTCCTGTTGTGTTGCCTGTATTCTTTAGGGAATGGGATTATCCCATTCTTCCATTTTTAGGTAGATGGGGTAAAAGGCCTAAACTTTCTCAAAAGTTCCTTTCTTCCTGCTGTGCTCTAGATACACAAATAATATGTTTGGAATTGTGAATCATAAAGAAATATTTTCTATCATATGTAAGTGAGATTTAGGTAGCTCTATGAGATATGCTTCAGTATCTTCCTTCATCTTATCGAGGACTTAACCTCCACCTTCACCGTTTATTTTTGGAAAGGGAAGTAAAAGAAGGGTGTGTATGTGAAACTGGTGAACATTTTCAATCTCCTTCAGTGTTTTAAATAAACTGTCTATTGTTGTTTTAATTCTAAGTTCTCTGTTGTCATTTCTGTTGGTTTTGGAGAACATTTTGTGTCTCAAGATATTTATTATCCAGACTGAGAGCAAAGATACAAAGATATCGGGGCAAGACATTTTGTAGATTGGTTTCTCCTGCTCAGTATTTTTTAACAGCATCCCTTAAAATAGAAATGCAAAACTATGTGTCCTACTTTCCCCTCACTAAAATAGATGCCTTTTGTTAATTTTAGATACAGCAGAGCAGGATATGTAATTAATGATATCAAAGAATCCATATGATATTCAACAGGGTCCTAACATCAAGGACAAAAGAAGTCTGACAACAGCTGTCCCTAATGATTTGGTTTGTAAAATGTTTTCTTTTATTTCAGGAAGTTGGATGCTTTCATCTATGATGCAGCAGTGCTGAATTACAAGGCTGGAAGAGATGAAGGCTGCAAACTTGTCACAATAGGCAGCGGGTACATCTTTGCCACCACTGGCTACGGGATTGCTCTCCAGAAAGGATCACCTTGGAAGAGACAGATTGACCTCGCCCTCCTTCAGTTACTGGGAGATGGTAGGGACCAAGCTTTTTTCCTGTCTTTTTCTCCTCTATGCATGCACAGTTAATTCAGTTTTAGTAGCTCTGAGCCTGCTAGTACTGGTCCCTTGAAGTCTTTAAAATAAAAAGGTAAAGCAAAGTGAAATTACTTCTTGGAGCTGAGACAGGAGTTCTCTTCCACTGGATTCTAACCTCACTGCCAATGGTATTGGCCTCTATTTTCAGGAAGTATTTTCATATACATCACAAAGTAATGCTGGCCTAAGTGTTAGAGAGCATTCATACGTTTATTTATTTCCTTTATTTTTGTCTCTGAGCAATTCCTTGGTAGATGAGTTATCTTTCAGCATGACTGTTCTGCTATTAAAAAGTGTTCAGCTCAGTTCTGAACTGATGTGAGCAATCCCTAATCTAGGATGGATTAATTCAAACTTCTGGTAAAAGAGTGCCTATGAAATTGAATTAGGGTGACTTGTTTCATTGTACTTCAGACAAATATTTTTTATTCTAACACAAAATAGAAGAACTCTATGTCCTCTTGGCACTTCTGCCCTGCAGGAGAAAACTTGCTGTACATCTTTGATATTTTTGAAAACAGCAATGATGACTCAGTCTCTACATAGGGTATGAACTCCTTTTTGATTGTAGAAAACTTTGTATTTCATTTATGCAAGAAAATAGAAACATGGTAATTAAAATTTTCTCTGGTATGACTGATTAAATCCTCTGTCAGATTGGAATATGGTGTGTATTACATAATCTTTATTATGTTTTTTTACATATATGTGTGTGTTGATTTTGCATTTCTCTATCAGTGAAAGAGAGGGCTTTATCAAAGATGATAATGGGTTTAATGTCACCATTAACAAGCAACTGAGGGCAAGAATGGTGAATTTCAGAGTAATGGGAATGGCATCACCATAGTGGCCTCCTGCTCCATAAATCCCAGGACGTGAATTTTCATGGGCAGACAATGAGTGTGTTAGTCTTCCAGCACATGGATTTTACTCCTTTTATAACACTAAACAACTGGAAGAGGTGTGATCATTTTGTCTGGTGTATATATGGAAATAATGGTGTCATAATATTCATGTGCTGGATTTAGAGAGGCTCGTGGAAGAAACCTCATTTATTTGGGTGAAGGAATGTCTAGATGACCTGCAATAGCTGCCTTTCAAACATTCACATATTCTTGAATATTATTTTCTGTTTCTGTAATACTGTTAAGAATTATTAGCTGCTGTAGTTCTGAGCCATTTTTAAATGAGGAATTTGAATCAGAGAAGTTGAATTATTGGTCCCATACTAAAGAAGAAAAAAGCTTCTGTAGCTTGAAGGAGGATCTGGGTTGTGTTTCTCAGTGTGGACTAACCCCTCTCGATGTAGCCAGAGCAACACTTGGGTTTTCATTCATTTCATTTTGCATTTCCTTTATGCTTACTCTTTCAATATTTTTTATCCTTCTCATTCAACACAAAAAATTAAATCACAGGAAAGAAAATAAATGAAATAGAAGGGAAAGCACTTGAAGATATTTAAGAAAAAGCTCATCAAAATACTGAAGGTGCTGCATTTTTATGCTTCACCTTGACTCTGAATATCAGGTACAAAGCAAAGTGGGTGAGAGCAAAGTGTGAAAAGTCTTACCCTGTGTTTGCACTTTGACCTGTGGACTTACACAGCATACAAATGCTTATATCCTTAACCCTTTTTTAGTTGCTTAAAATAACACAAATGAATTGTCTATGAAACTCAATATCAAAACTTACAGAATAGCAATATATATAGGGAACACCCAGGTGAATGAAACCTCATCATGAAATGTCTGCACCCTTGCTCATCTTGCCCAGAAGACAAGCAAACATTTTGAATGCACAAACCATGGGAATTGTGAATACATTTATGGCATTTCTTCATTACCTTTAGAAGTTGCTCTGAACAACCCAGGAATGCTAAAACATTCCTTTTCTCCTGTGAAGGATCCTTACATTTGTTCAGAAAAT
Source organism: Thryothorus ludovicianus (assembly GCA_013397245.1). Classification (NCBI taxonomy): domain Eukaryota; kingdom Metazoa; phylum Chordata; class Aves; order Passeriformes; family Certhiidae; genus Thryothorus; species Thryothorus ludovicianus. Next base: position 1,070,615 of record VZTB01003968.1, on the reverse strand, counting down.
GATGTGGGCTCTAGTAAAAGAATATTGGCTGGACATATATGATGTGTTGAAATTCTTGTAGGTATATTTCTTTTAGTCCCAGGACTATTTGATACCTTGTTTCACTTTATTGTCTCACAGGTCTAGATGACCATTTTCAGGAAAAAAACCCCAACTATAATTGGATTTCCACCAACTGTGGGAGAAAAAAAAGAAAAAAAAAATCAACAAAAAAGACCTAATAATGAAATTTCTTCTGCTGAGTTACAAAGTACATTGCAGGTGAACTGGAACTAAAACCCAAGAAATTAAATGTAAAGAGTAATTGCCCGGAACTAGCTCGACCTAATTTTGTAATCCATGTCTAACTTCAGTAGTTCGATGGATAATCTTTTTAGCTGTGAACTTACATAACTCTGTTTTGGTGAACTAGAAGGGATGAACCCAGAGTTCAGACCAACATCGCTTTGCTGTATCACTAAAAATCTCTTTGAAGTTCTCTAGACTGAGAACAAGTATGGTTGGGGGGAAAGTTTCATCCTAAGAGAGTACTCCTGGGAAAGCCTCAGTGGAGCCTGAATGAGGTTGTTTAAATAAATAGGCAAACACAAACAAAGGCAGAAATCTTTTCACAGGTATGGCTTCTGTAGAATATTAAAGACTAAGCCTTTAAAACTGCAGAGCCTCAAGTAGTATTGAATTATTCTTCAGTATGTGTAATAGAGCATTCATCAGGGTATGGAATAATTTCAATGAATGATTGTAAACCTAATGAGTTCCATAGCTATAAGAAAAAAACATTCTAATGAGTTCAACAAACACAATTACTTTATATGAATAATATGTTAATAAGAGGAAAAATCCTTTTGGATTGTACTTGGGTAAGACCAAGTAATTTGTGTAAAAGTGTATCTGATTGCACATACAAAAAGCCATGATTTCATCTCTTTTTTATATTTACCCAGTACTGAAATGGCCTTTTGAAATGTATTTTAGAGCTTCCAATTTCCTCTGCATGTGTCTTTTTCCTGTGATTTTTCTCATTTGATTCCTCCCTTGCTGCTTCTGTATCGTTCTCCTATCTAAGCCGGTTCACTTACACATTGAAATTAGTTTTTTGTGCAGTGGGTAGGAACCTCTTCCCTCTTCCTTGCTGATGTAAAACATCCAGCTGAAGAATTAACGCTTGTTCATGCAGGGGCATCTTTTCAAACTTCTCAAAACATGATGCTGTTTATGCATTAAAGCCAATGATTTTGAACTCTCTTTTTAATCTTGTTGACACTGGGAAAAAAGTTAACTAAATACAGAGGGTTGGAGGCTTGCATTAGGGATAACTTCAAGCTCTGACTAGGTGATTTATCTATATGTTTCTAGGTGAATATTGTTCCCATCCTGAGGATAGTTTTACTGGGTGGACCAATTACACCAAAAATTATCAATCACCCTTTGAGAGGAGCTCTGAAGCCTCAGTGTAAGGAAGCAGGCTACGAGATGCCCAATATGTTACTCTAACAAGGAGGAAAAGAGACAGAGGAAAGGATGGGAATGAGTTGCTGAGGAGTGTAAAGAATAATTATGCTCAAAAGGTTTCATCCCTTGGTCTGTGCAAGTTCATCTATGTAGCCCTGCCCATGGGAAGTTGAGATGAATAAGCAGTTGTTGGTATAAGATTAATTGCTTTGGAACTCTGAATCTTTTTAACAGAAAGAGTTAGGAGTTGCTTTTCCTTGTATAAGGGATATGAGTGCAGTGCTGGTGAAATTCTGGCTTTGTTCATCTTGCTTATCTGTACAGCACATCTCATTATCTGCAAAAGCTTTGAGTTGATGATTAGTATCTGCAGCTTTGTTTAAGATAGTTGATCATTGGGGTGATTCTCTAAAGCCCAGTGGTGATTGTGCTGCTTTTTTTGTCTTGCTGTGGTCACAAGACGAAACTTCTATTGTTTTTTAACAGAGAAGTAAAAATATTTCTAGTGAGACACAGAATCGCAATCTTCTGTTGAGAAAAAGAAATACCCAGGAGTTCAGAAGCAACCAAAATGCTCTGGCTGCTAAGAAACAGCACCATCATTTTGTTTGGATCTTCCGCCCACAGCCACAGGCATGTGTCAGAACAGAAATGCCGTGCGCTGAGGAATCGCATGATCCGCGTTTTGATTTCTTTGCTGAACCTCTGCAGGAGCAGCTGGGCAGGCTGACGTCCCCAGCACCAGCAGGTACCTGGCAGCTGTCACTGCTGCACTCACAGCTCTGCCAGCAGCGGGCTCGGGGCGCGGGCACAGCCGGCGGCGTTCGCACCTCTGGGAAGGCACCTGGGCTCCTGCAGCTCCCAGAGCAGGAACTTTGGGCCAGGTGCTGCTGATACTCCTCTGGCTTGGGCTGCACCTGCCTTTTAAAGAGTGCTACTTTATCTAAAAATATCCCATAAAATCATTTGGAAGGCGTTGTTTCTGAAACCCATAGCACTATGAGTTTGGGATTTGGTGTAAAACTACTGGCGCATGGAAAGTGAGGAGAATTTAACTTTCTCTTCCTCTCTTTTTCTTTCAGTCTTTCTCCCATCTCTCTTTTTTCTTCTTTTTTTAATTGTTAGAAGATGAGATTATTGAACTACAAATGACAAAGCTGCTTCAGAATTAAGGGAGTAAGAGGGATTCTGAGTATGAATGGGATAGAAAGACAAGAAGCTTTTAGCTATGAGGGATGCAGCAGAATAGAGGGATAGAACACTCATGGCAGCAGAAATGGTTGGGTACAAGGAGCAGAAAGGCTGGGTAAAGAAAGCAATTTTAGGGAGGAGTGGGGATTACCAGAGAGCTGGCCAGGTTATGCATCTACTTGTCTGAGGTATTTGTGATGTACTGCACTACCTGCAGATTAAGAGCTCAGTTCAAAAGACAGTGTGGAAAGAGATCTCCAGGAAGAGGGCAGATGGTGTAGCTGTATTAAGCCCTTAACCCTTGAAGCTGAAAACTTTAAAGCAATTAGAGACTCAGAGAAGAAAACTGGTTCTGGTCTGAGTTTCCACAGAGTCTGTTATCCCTTCCTAATAACTTTCAGTTCTGGTTAATCTTCATGTGCTTTTAGGGCAGCTTAGTACACTAAGAATTGTTTTCCTGGGTGGATAATTGCTTCCCAGTCCTTATGGGTAATAGGTAACTGTGGAAATGAGATTTGCCCCCTTGCATCTGGAAGGGGAAAGCTCTTTGCTATTTTTTTCATATTTTAGCATAAGCCTTCCAAATCACTGTCTAGATTATAAGGAAGTGTAGCATTGTGACTCATACGGGCTGTTAAAGCCCAAGAAGGAAATACATATGCGATTATAAGGACATATTTTCAGTGTGTGCTGCTCAGGCAGAATACACCTACAATCACAGTGATTTTCTGTTTATATATTTAGTGTCCTCCTTAAGCAGTGGGTGGAACAAATGTGACTGAAGAGTATGAGTGTATAAGTGGAGGGCGTTTGTGTAGCTGAACAAGAGTTAGAGGGATTGTAATATTGAAAGTTGTGCTGAGCGATTCTGTTAATTCATCCTTAACTAATGGGGACATGCAGAGTGAAGTCATTAGCTCACAGTGAGTTTACTGCTGTCAGTCATCTGTGTTCCTCTTGCTATTTTTACAGGGGGAAATAACTCAGAAAATAAGAGTAAGAGCAATTGTTTTGGGGGATCCAGGCTGAATTTGAAGAGTTGCTGTGCTTTTATATAATCTCTTCTCTGAAACATTCTCTGTGGATCATATAACTGGGTCAAATTGGAATTGATGAGCTTATTGAACCAGATGCACATCAACCCATTTGGCTACTGACCCTGTACTCAGGGGGAAACACCCTTTTATTTTAGAGCCCCCAAGTGGGGGGTGCTGTCCTCCTCCTCTGTCACTTAGTGGCAGTTGTACCAGAGTAAACACGGAGCAGTCTGTCCCTACATTTGAAAACTACCTTTTGTCCAGCTGGAATAAGCTGGTGATTCTGTTAGTGCTGCCAGGGTCTTTTGAAGATGATGCCCTACATCTGACCAGTGTGAGTGCATATATTTAACCCTGCTGTTCATCATCCCTGCTCAGGACACGTTGGTTTGCTGTGCTGACTGCTCAGGCTGAAGCCCAGGGTAGTGCTTTGCACGAGAGCCCCTGACACTGTCACCAGCAGCCAGCTCCTTTGGCACCTTCTGCTGTGACACATGCACTGAGATCTCCTGCTGGCGACCTGCTCCTGGCCCCTGTCTTATGCAAGTCCCAGGGAAGTGCTGACACCAGAGGTCTGCTGTACTTAACCAGCAAAGCAGTGAGGGTGTGGACTGCAGCTCTGCTTTCCCCTCTGGGACAGGGCACCCTTTCCTCCTCTGAACCCAGCCCACTCCTGCAGGATATGCAGGATGTGCAGAGCAGGGATGGTTGCAATACATGACACAACACAATATACAGGAAAATTAATTTTTCCAGACGACTCTCATTGATGCAAGGTAGTGTTTTTTGGAGTCAGGGGTGGTGGCTGCCGTGCAGCTGCAGTGGCTGATAGAGCTGCTGGAGGGCCTGGCAGTTTGGTGCAGGTGTACCTGGCACAGGGGGTTCCAGTGCTCAGGTGGTTGCAGGTGCCTGTGTGCCATGGAAACAAAAGGAATCTGGTGAGACCCTAAGAGAGTCCCAGAGAGCTGACACATCAAGAGCCAGTGACACAGGCTGCAGAAGGGCAGTGTGTGTGTCAGCTGGGCACCAGGGAGAGGTGGCACAGCCTGCTAAGGGCCCTGATGAGGAGAAGCATGTAATTCTGCCCTTTGCACTATATCGTTTCTGTGCCTGGATAATGAAATTTTTATTGTGACAAAATTGTTCAGGGGACGCAATGGGCAGTTTATCGGTGCTTCCCAGGGTGATAACGTGTGAAATAGGCTAGAAGAGTTTATGTAGAAAGAAAGGCCCTTGTGGGTTATTCAGGCCAAATGGCCAACTGGCACGTTTCTGTGCAAATAGCAGCCAGAGCAGGGAGCTCCGTAGCCGCAGGAACAAACCCAGGGGAGCACAAAGGGATCAAAGCAGTGTTTGCACTGTAACCTAAACCCATTGTAAATAGTGCTGAATTACCAGTGAGAGAGCTGGAATGTTGCAGTTTACTGGAGTGTGTTTTGAACGAATACTGCAGGCGCTCAACGTTGCTTGAACTATGGATTTTTAAAGCACTTGCTTATGCTCATTCTTGCACTGTAAATGAAGCAGATCTTTTATGATACCCTGCTATAGAATTTTTAAATATCTTTTAATGTAGGAATCATTTGTGAGTTTTTCAGGTTAAATAGAGTGTGGATATGTTAAAAAGAAAATAAACACCATATTATTTTTTGTCAAATACGCTGCAACTCTTCGTTTTCTGGTCTTGTGCTAGTTGTCATGATGTACTTTGCTGCTGAGATCTGCAGATACTCATTTACACATTATGTAGTCCACACATGAATGAAGGTAGGAAATGATTGTGGTATTACTTTCTGTTAGTAAGTGCCTGAAGTGAAAACAAAAACCCTTAAAATAAGTCTGATTAATATTTATGAGTAACTTGAGACCCCTCCTATTAGATGCAGAGTTGAACTCCATTAACACTCAGTTCAGTGAGGCCTGGCATTTATGAATATTGAGGTTGCTGACTTGTATTTCCAAGGTCTGTTTTATGAAATATTTGGAGCTCCCACTTGCTAATGTGTATTATGCACACACAGGGGTAATTAAACTCTCCAGTGCCTGGTAATCACAAATTGCTAGCCTTTCAACTGCCAAGTGTAATATATTGCTATAGGTGTCATCACCCTACACATTCAGCTCACAAGTCACACCTCCCAAAAGGATTTGAAAGACAACATTCCTCCAAATGGACTTAGTTCTTTTAAAATAATTTATTTTCTGAACCAAATTATAACTAGCCTCAAAGTTCAATGTTTTGAATTCAAACTCCAGGCCAAATTTGGAAGTGACAGATTTTAATAAGAAATTAATTGGCACCAGAGATAAAAACGTTTCTCATGCCTGAGGATTTTGTAATAAAAATGTTATGGCTTCTGTGAATATCTGGTTTGAAGTGTAATGGACAAGAGAATCAATAAGAAGATTGGGCATGTTTGCCAGTTTTATAGGATCAGCTATGCTGAAGTGTTATTACAGTTAAATTATTACCAGTTTTGCCTGTGTTTCTGTGTGTATGCACAGACAAATATATATGCACACATATAAAAATATGTACTGGAAATAACAACCGCTTATAATTATCAGCCTAATATGTCAATTCTCAGATAGCATCATGCCATAGATATGACAATCCAATGATTCACCGTGCTTTGCTGTCTATAAAAACATGGATTCCTTTTGGGCATTAATTAACAGTGATTGCTGTCATTGTCAGATATTATGGAAGGGGTATTGCAATAGCAGGACCTGCAAGGCTCTGGGATGCTTTGTTTACTTTATTTGCCAGGGCACTGTCATTTATCTTGACTCAAAACAAGCTTAGTTCATTTCTGTCGGGATGTTTTTGGAAAGGTTGCTGGATTATCAATAGTTACTTTAGATGTACATGCCAAAGGGATAGCAACACAGAGGAAACAGTAATAAAAAAGAGGTTTAAATTCCTTCGTGAATTTTGTTATGAATAGTGAAAGGGCACAGCAGTCAAATCAAATTGATGCCTGACAATCATGGGAGATGTGAATTTTCCCGTGGGAAGTAATAAGATCTGATTGGCAGAGCTTCAGCTACTAATGCACACACCAGAAATATTGCTCTCTCTTTGGACTTGGGCTCTGCTCTCTTCTAGAGCCTCTGTGAGTTTTATTCATAGACCTTGGGGAGGACTTGAAAGAGAGATGAGGGAAACAGTCCATTGAGGTTTTGCAGAACAAAAGAAATCCAAATGTTCTAAGATATGGAAATGCAATAATGAACCCCAATTTTCTATATGTGCTCTATCTATACTGTTACAATTAATAATTTATTGTCCCAATGTCCTGGATTAGAAGATTTTTTAAAGATTCATTAGGATTGACTTTCTTCTTTGGGATACTCTTAGGTATTTCGAAGATTGAGCACTGTAATTTGCGTGAAGACACATTGCCTTTTGCAGATGTAAAGGTTCAATTCGTGCTTCAAGCCCAAAATTAAACTCGGAATTAGCTAGAGACTGAATAATCCCTCTTACAAATTGGTGAAATGCCTTTGCTAAAGTGCATCAGAACTTGTCCTTTCTACTTCAGTTTGTCATTCACATTTCTCTAAGAAGCAATTTCTCCATCACAGTCTTGTGTTCCATTTCCAATTGGAACTCACATCCAAATTATCTGTGGGCTGCAGCTTTGCTGGTGCCCTGGCACTCTATCCTGCAAAATGCTTTTGCACAGCAGGTCATTGATCTTCTAGTCTAGCTTGAAGGTAGCTGAAAAGTCAATATAGCTTCTAGCCATTTTTTTTTCTGTTTTTTTCCAGTGATGTATGAATTATAATACTGAAAACGTATTCCCTAATAGCTGGCTAAGGATTAGGGATTTGTACCATGGAAATTCTTCCTCCGTATTGAAGCTTTATCTTAAACTGGAAAACCAAGACAGAAATACAGTCCTTTTTGGCTCTCTACATTGCCTGCTGTATTTTTTAGAAACAATGAAGTTTATGACATTAAAAAGTATAATTACTCAGCTTACTATATCCCAAGAGAGTAAAAAGGCCTATATGGCCATGCAGTACTTCACTAAGAACAACACTATATGTTTGAAAATTAGTAAATCATGCAAAATAAAGAAAATTTGGCAGGAGCAATTGTAGTTTCTTGCCCACCTCTGTCCATGCTGGCAGTAGCAACCACAGCTAGGTGACAGTGTCCTTCATCAGAGGCCAAATCTCATCAGTGAAATATGGATTCAAAGTTAAGAATACAGAAGAGAGGGAGGGAGTGGATTTGCTTCATTAGCTTTAAGTAAATGAAATGTTTTAATGGCTGTAAGGATGTGGCACAGCCAGAACCAGAAATGCTCCATTTCAGGGATGTGTTGAGGCTGTTTGTGTTTTTGATGATGCCCAGGAAGCTGGAATGGCAGCAGCAAAAGGAAATAGATACCAGAGATGAATGCACAGAGCAGATGTGTCAGGAGAGCTTCAGCCACAAAATTGCAACTTATTTGAAAAGAAGAAATATCTTGGATCAGATGGGAAAGAACATCTCATGGCACATTCTAAAAGAATTGCAGGAGTTTGTGAAATTTGTCTTGTGATGTTAAAGGGAAGAGTCAAAGGGAGGGATCAGAGTGGATCAGGGAGGTACAAGTGTAGGGCAGTGGAGAGGAGGGGGCACGAAAGGGTCTGGTTTTGTGTCAGGATGCTTCTCTGATGAGTTCTCTCTGATCATTACAGCCTGTCCCAGCTCTTTACTAACTCATTCCATTCTCTATAACAAGTGCTAATAGTTTCAGCAAGCAGAAGAAAGTTCTATCTAAACCACAGATCCTGCTTTCTAGAGCATCCAGCTTCCCACGTAATTTATGAAATCTGAGGACATCTGAAACTAGGGTGCTGTGAGTTGAAATCTGCTATATTTGCAACTCCTGGCTAGAAAAGTCTGCAGTGCTCCACGAATGAAGCATTAAATGGTGCTGTATTTTTAAACTTGCAAAGACTTTAGAATACTGTGAGCAGTGATTCTTGCATTTTAACTGGTTTGACTCCTTGCTCTCCCTAGGGGAAATGGAAGAGTTAGAAACCCTGTGGCTGACTGGTATTTGTCACAACGAGAAGAATGAAGTCATGAGCAGCCAGCTGGACATCGACAACATGGCAGGAGTGTTTTATATGCTTGCAGCAGCCATGGCACTCAGCTTAATAACCTTTGTCTGGGAGCACTTATTTTACTGGAAACTTAGATTCTGCTTCACTGGAGTCTGCTCGGATAGGCCGGGATTGCTGTTCTCCATCAGCAGGGTCAGTACTATTTTCATTTTTCCCATTAAGGCAACAGAAAGAATAAACACTGCCTCCCTAAGACATTATCCTTCCTTTTATTCCCACCTGGACATTTAAAATACATATTAGAGCAGCAGTGTGGTGCTCTGGAGTAGTCAGTGGCTTAGGATGTACTTGCACTCCTTGGGAAGTCTTAATCCATTGGGATATTTAGGGTATGAATTATCATATGCCAGGATAATCAGTAATCAAATACTGAAAAAAAATATAGTAAGGGGAAATTTCAATGAAGAAATGATAGATGCAATGTATTAATTTCCCCATTAAAAGTCTAAACAAAATAAACACTAATTTGAAAAGACATTAGCTCTCAGCTTTGTGCATTGCTTAAGCAAGAGAATTTTTTAGCTTATGAAAACAGTGGATTATTTTTGTAAGCTTTTCTTGATAGCAAACTTGAATAAACTGTATGAGAAAAGGTCAAACACAGGTATCATTTACGTCTGATTAAACACTAAGGTGAGTTTTACCATACCCAAAGGGGATTCATGTATGCAAGAAACTGATACTTGTAAAAAAAATGGAAATGTGGGCTTATTCTTATTTTTTTGACAAATTGATTGGGTTTTTTCTTTATATACTTTTAAAACAGATAGAATTTTCATTAGGTAATTGATTTTCTGGATTTTTTATATAGCTGAGAAGAACTGAAAATGATACTAAAATGGATAATTGCTTTAAAGTGTGCTGCAATTACCCTATTGAGTAGATTGGACCATTTTGGAACTGCATTAAAAATAGTCTGCATTACCCTGTTGGGGATTCTCTAGAAACCATGTGCACTTTAACCTCCACATTTTATATTTGAACTTCATATTTCTGGCCTTTTTTATACAAAATTCTCCTAAGAAATGCAGGGGAAAAGAAGTACTTATGTCAGAGGTAAATGTCTGAGAATTGCTGGTTCACACGGTTGGAAATGTCAATTGGGCTCACAGGAATGACCAAGAGGTTGAAGTGAGAAAATGAGCTTCAGCCTTTTGCTCAAAATTAGTTCAGATTCAGCTTTAGAAGGAGTTGGGGTTTTATAATATGTACTGGGATAGGGATCAGAAAAGCTAAAATATGATGACTAGAAGCCTTTTTATTTCAGTTCAAGTGAAGAGTACCTTAATCTCCATTAAAATAGTACCACTACAGACTTGTTTAGAGGAGAAACTTAATCACTGGTTTAAAATAAGAGAGGACCTATTACTGAAGGTTAGTTTCATTTTGTGACAAGATTAGGGAACCCTGTGGAGGCACCTTCTAATCTTGTATTCTGGAATAAGCTGGAGTGGCCAAGACAGACCACTGGTTTGTGAAATACTGGCACTTTTTCTCCTTGGTTTTTCTAGCAGGTATAGCAGACAATATTCCTCTATTTCAGTGCAAGAAAATGATAAAAGTTAGAGATGTACTTTTAATTTTTCCAGTAATTAGATAAGAAATGTTTAATTTTTCTTTATTGCTAATTAAAACTAAAATGGAAGTTTAAAAAAGTTATAACTAGTGATTTAATTTGTTTTATATTACTCATATTACAGGGTATTTACAGTTGCATTCATGGAGTACACATTGAAGAGAAAAAGAAGTCTCCTGACTTTTCTTTGACCAATTCACAAACCAACATGTTAAAACTGCTGCGAACAGCAAAGAACATGACCAACATCAATCCTTCAAGAATTGACTCCCCGAAAAGAACAGCTGATTTTATTCAGAGGGGTTCTTTGCTTATGGACATGGTCATGGATAAGGGAAACTTGATATTTTCTGATAACAGATCCTTTCAGACAAAGGACAACTTTTTTGGTGACAACATAAGTGAACTGCAGACACTTCCTGGCAATCGACACAAGGACAATCTGAACAATTATGTTTTCCAAGGGCAGCATCCTCTCACACTGAATGAATCCAATCCAAACACAGTAGAGGTTGCAGTAACAACAGAAGCAAAAGTGAACTCCAGACCCAGGCAGCTTTGGAGGAAATCTGTTGAATCCTTACGCCAAGATTCTGTACGTCAGGGCCAAGGTTCCCAGAGAGAAAACGGGTCAGAGGAAAACAGGCAGCTTTCACTGAAAAGCCAAAGATACCTTCCTGAAGAGATTGTCCATTCAGATGTATCAGAGACATCAAGCAGAGCTACTTGCCACATGGAAACTGAAAACAACAAGCACCACAAAACCAAGGACAATTTTAAAAAAAGGACAGGAGCATCAAAATACCCAAAAGACTGTAGTGATGTGGAACTGACATATCTGAAAACCAAACAGGGCTCTCCACGGGATAAAATCTACACGATTGATGCTGACAAGGAGCCAGGATTCCGCTTGGACACGCCTCAGTACATTGAAAACATTGTCCTTCCAGAACCTGTAGAGCTTCCAGATGTTTACCAAGATCACAACGACAACTATAGGAAAGCCGAACACGCTGACAGGACTCCGTCACATAACGAAGAGAGTCTTCCAAATAATGACCAGTATAAACTTTTTGCAAAGCACTACACTCTCAAAGAAAAAAATACTTCCCTAGGTGACATGAACGATAGGTACAGACAGAATTCCACCCACTGCAGGAGCTGCCTCTCCAACATGCCCACTTATGCGGGGCACTACTCAACCAGGTCTCCCTATAAATGCGATGCATGCTTGCGGATGGGGAACCTCTATGATATTGAGGAAGATCAGATGCTGCAGGATACAACGAACTTATCACTTCCCGAAGAAATATATGAGCGTACTTGGTCACAAAGTAGTGCTCTGCAATATCAAAGAAAGAATAAGCTGAGGATTAGCAGGCAACATTCTTTTGATAATATCGCTGATAAGTCCAGGGAAATTGATATTGGAAGACCTTCTCGTAGTATAAGCTTGAAAGAAAGAGAGAAATTTCTTCAAAGTAGTCCATATGCAAGCATGTTTAGCGTTCCCTCAAGCAAACTGTTGAGCAACAAGGCCTCCCTTTTAACTCATGCTCTGGAGGACAGTAAGCGGAGCAAGTCCCTGTACGCTGTTCACTCGGATGATAACCCCTTCCTGCACTCCTACCGTGATGACCAGCATTTATCTCTTAGACGAAGTCCAGCTGATCTTTATAAACATTCATTGCCAACAAGAGGAAGAAATGATAATTATTTAAGGTCATCCATACAATCTACAGCATCATACTCTTCCAGGGATGGTCGGATCCATAATGACATGTACATTTCAGAGCATGTTTTGCCTTATGTTGCAAATAGGAATAGCTTGTATTCAACTTCAAGGGTTTTAAATTCCTGTAGCAATACACGTGTGTATAAGAAAAGGCCTAGCATTGAATCAGATGTTTAAATTTTCCATGAACACTTTATCTATAGGGAAAGAATAGTTGCCACCATCTTAGAGGGAGAATTTTTCCTTTAACAGTATCCTGCTCTGGTAAATGATATGTAAACCTCTCCCTTTCCCAATGTACTTTTGTACATGAATAGGTAAACTGGTATGCTCTGAACTATCCTTTTAAAATATGTCTTGTTGAAAAGGAAAAAAAATAGCCATTTATGTATGCTTTATATATAAATGGCAAGTTGTACTGAAATAGCCCCAATACATGTTGGCAACTATGCTGTTTTGTACCTAATTATTTTACTATTTCGGTTATTCTAATTTATGTTGCTAAGTATCATTCAATGTACTTTTGTCCTTAGAAATGTTTACTGGTTTTCTAGTACTGGATAAGCAATATGGTATGCATGTAGTATGACATAGACAACAAGAAATAGGGATGCATTTGCACAGATTCAAAAAGTAAGACTCTAAAAGAGAACAGAAAGCTAAGACTTCCAAAAATATATTTTAGCTTCATAATCATTTTCAAAGCCAAATAATAATTAAAAAAAAAAAAATCCCCAAACCCCAGGACCTTAATAAATAAAATAGTGTATTAGCACAAAGTTACTATGTTCCTTTTAGAGTGACAGACAGTAGATGGGAAGGCAGTAACCCCAAACATGTGAACTGCTGTGTACCAAAAGGAAGCCCCATGGATATTGGTTAATGTTCATGTACAAATGCTTTTCTTATATTGCACATGCACTTACCATTACAAAGGAAGTTCATTGAAAAGTTTGCAGTAATCTTGTCAGAAATTTCACAGCTGCCTAATCCAGAGTATATATTTTTAGATATCACTATATGGCACTTACTAAGGAGCTGTGGACTTTATTAACCTTGAAGCCTAATGTGTACGTAAGTTTGCATTTGCCCCTTACTGGTGATTACTCAGGGCTGTATAGTATTTCTTTTATTCTTTCACTTCCCAAACCAAATCCCAACCCACTGTAGTTCTTTGTTCATAGTGTATTAGTGACAACTAATTAATTGTATATTGCTAGTATTAAAGCTGTTAATACAGTATCAAACACCAACAGCCATAGGTTCAGTGTGATCAGTGAGAAGTGTGGTACCATTTATTTGCATACACAGAGAAGGATTAACACCTTTGGAAGGACTTCTTCCTTCCACAATATTGTGCATATTTGTTGAACATCAGATCATTTTTCTAACCTCTCCAATCAAGTCTGTTATATAGAGTGAATATATGCACACGTAACTAAGAAACTGTGTCTTTATTACCACTTCTTGATACACAAAGGTATTCACGAAACAGGGATGCATTGCTATTTGACTTTTCCTTCTATACATGTCAATCAGATTATTTCACAAATAAAATGTCTGCTACAGACCCCTCCTTACCCTCACAGGAAGCAAAAAACCCAGTCGATTTTTCACCATAAGGGAGCGTGAAAGGGAGGAGAGGAAGCCTTTCAGGAGAAGAGTGTACAGCTGTAAATTTAATTTCAACTGAAGAAGTAAATATAGTTACTAATACATTTGAGTACTGAAAGTCTTCCAGAGGTGGTGCTTTCCCATTTTCTAGCTACTCTGAGAATTGCTTTAGGATTTTTGTGTAGAGGAAATTTAGATTATTCAGGCATTATTCCCTCCGTTTCACTGCAGAATAGTGAGGAGGGAAACCATTACTACTGTGAATGGGAAAATGTGAATATTATCCTAACTTTTCACTAAACTGAAACTCTTTTCAGCAGAATTGTGCCTGTCAGCTGTAATTGAAGCATCTTCATGCCAGAGGTGCAGTATGCAAGGTGTTTAATTTAGAGCAGCATACTGCAGAGCAGAGTTGCAAAAGGGAGAGAATATAAATTATGTGTAGGGATAGTCAAAATAAAGCTTCTTGAATTGTGTTTACAGCTTTTTTTTAATTAAACAGATTTAAACTGGCTTTGGCTATCGAAGTCTAGAACGAGTTCTTGGTATTTGCAAATGTATTTGTATCTTCACTGTGATGGTGAAGGATGATATTTTTTAAGGAATGAAATGTAACGAGATTTGGGCTTCCGAGTCTCTTTCCAGCTTCCAAAAATCTCAGTATACTTTATTATAATAAAGTGTGATCAGAAAGCGTATCTATGGGTATCTCTATGCTGTTCAAGTAAAAATATGTTTTGATATTCTTTATTCAACATTTGGTCATAATTATTGGCCCTGATTCACATGGGATGCTTTCTGATTCCACACTGGAGGGAATTTTTATAAAGAGAAGTTCCTTACCTACCCTTAGAGAGACTCAGATTCTTAGAAGAGTTGTGTGAGCTAAGCAGGGTTAGGATGTCTGTGGGATGAACACTACTTGTCACGAACACAAACCTTTTCCCAAAAACACAAGTTATACTCTTAAGTCTACAGGAAGGTAAATGCACTGAAGGCATAATGTTGTAATGATTATAATAAAAATATTTCAGGCAAATTTTAATATCCAACCCAAATAACAAAAATCTGAAGTATTTTGAACTACCTGGTGTGTTTTAGCAGATATTTGCTGATGTTATGCCAAATCCTGCAATGGAAGTTGCTGAGCATTTTACCAAGTAAATCATAAAACTCAGTGGTGGCTCTTGTCTTTCACATCACCATAAAGCTCTCAAGTATTTGTTGATCGCTCCAAGTCTTTTGTATCATCATTTCTATCTAACCAGACACACATTATTCAGTATTTATACAAGTACTGTATGTGAAGTTGTGGGAAAGAAAAATTCCCATTTACATTCTCTCTCTTGAGATTCAGTTGTAAACATCCTCAACCCAGGTGGATTTATCTTTCTGTGAAATGTACAAGCAAATTAGCTACAACAAAATATATTGCAGTGTTTGCTTTTTCTGATTTGAGCAGATTTCTGGTGGCTGTAGAGATTTATTATTATTATCTGCAATATGCAATACAACCACCTGCCCTAAACCAAAATAACGAGACTGAGGGAAGACTTGATAACGTTGCACAGCAGTTGTTCACATGGAAATATAAGATGCTGCCTTAAAGAGGGGAAAAACCCCACCAGATACAGAAAGTAGAGGGAGTAAGAGTCTGCATGCATTTGTTGTTTTGATCTTGGCATAAATCCAAGTGCAGAAAGGGGGAAGGAGAACTGAGGCAGGGCTGTGGGCAGTAGCCGGCGCGGTTGCGGATGTGCTCGTGTAAAGAAGAAGCAGCTGAGAAGTTGAAGAAAAAAAATCTTCAACAGAGCCACAAGCCACAGCTTGTGAGGCTCAGCCGTAGAGCGCGTGGAATTCTGAATTTTGCCTGAGCTTTGTTGATATATTTGCACTGACTTTCAATTAAACTGAGATCAAGACTTTCTGTATTTCCCTCTCTCTCACTCTAGCTGCTGCTATACTTGAAGAGGAGAAAAGAATCTTCCTGCATAAGTGGCCATCCTTTCTGTACCTTTCTGGATGGTGCTGGTGACTTGTTACATTTTCCTGATTACAGCTCTAGCAGTTTGTTGGTCATTCCTATCACCACGATTTCCTGTGACTCCAGCTGGAACTGAATCAGGCTGTAAATGATATGGGCCATTCTTGGTAGCATGTCCTGTAGTGTCACACTGCTCCTGGATGACACCTTTTATGGAGGCAGGATATTGAATTACTGAGGAATTGCAGTAGGTACATGGAGGTAAAAACAGCTATGTAGACATACCTGCCTCTTGCTTTTTTTCTCTTTGAAAGATATTGTAGAATTTCTTCATGTTTTTGTCTTTCCCTTTTCACCACAGTAAATTTTCCTTTTTCCTCTCAAATAGATTTTGTGTTCTGCTTGTGTTTCTTAGAACAGTGTAGCCACCCACTAATTTAAAAGCATGGAAATAAGATATTTTAATATATAAGATAAAATTAAGGAAAATTAAGAGATTTTGCATTTCTGGAAAATTTAATTTAATGTTTTTGCAGTTTTTGCTCAGAATTCATTACTCTGCTATCTAAGAAGCTTGGTTAGGAGAAAGAGTGCTGTGGACAAATAGAAATGAAATCACTGCCAGCTCACTGTGTTTTGGCAGCATTCCATAAATACATGTCTCTTTATGGTCTTTCAGGAACACTTAAGAGGTAAAATAAGGCTCACAAGAGAAATCAGATGCGGTTTATTTTTTCTGATGAAAGCAAATCTTTTTATGCAGTTTTAAAGGAAGCAAGGGCTAGAGCTGTGTGAGTCGCTTTGGGTTTCTGTGCTGGAAGGCTGAGCTCTTTCTGTTACCAGTGGGGAGAGAGAGAGAGAAAGCAAGAGAAAGCAAGAAAAAACAAGAGAAAGCAAGAGAAATTAAGAGAAAGCAAGAGATAGCAAGCTCCTTCTGGATGGAACTTTAGAGGGTGGAAGGCTCTGGAGCAGTCATGGGGGGATGTGTCCAAAAACTCTGTTGGCTTTTTACAAAGTCTTGTCTCCTAACTCAGATATCTCAGTTAGGTGGGCTTAGGAAAGCAATGGTCTGCTTATCCCCAGCCTCAAAAATCTGCCAGGTAAATCTGCAAGTGAGTACCAGGTTCAGCCTTGGAGGTGTCACAGGTTCCTGTGCTTGTGCAAATAGGGTTTTTATGGAGTTTGCAGTGCCCCCTGCATAATTGGGATAATAATTTGCTTTATACCATTTTACTACCCAGAATAGGAGAAAAGTGTCAGGATCTACTCCTTATGGAATAACTTGCTATTTTCATATTTCTGCAGTGTAGCATACACACCTTAGAGATGGGGAAGATTTTGGTACTGTTCTCTCCCTTGCTGGATTTGTCAATGCAGAACAGAAATAGTGTCACAAGTCTAAGGGTCTGAGAATCTAATTAAGAGAAGGAAGAATTTAAGAGATTATTTTAATTGCTTTACTTTGCATTTAAGATATATAAAACCTAGTGAAAACAGAACTTCTGTGAAAAAATCCTCTCCTACTTAATATAAAAGAATACTTATCCTGTGGCTTGGCTAGGTTGTGTCAAGTGTTAATTGTCACATTGTGTGCTTCTTTCAAGATAAGTTCATACATTCCCTTGCTGAAGTTTTCCAGCCCTGGTCCTGTCTTAGCTCAAAAGTCCTTTTAAAGTTGCCCTTTTCCTGTGTAGGGCAGTCTGGTTTGCAACATATAAACAGTTTTCCAGGAATAGAATTAAATTATTTTCTTACCATTGATTTTTTAAAAATAATTATTAATCTAAACTTCCTTTCTTTTGAGGGCTGAGCCTTCCAAACTTAGCAGTGCTGAAGGAACTTCTGAAAGAACATAAAGGCTTTTCAAGGTGTGACTTAGGATCTGAGCCATTTCCTGTCCAAACTCACCTGTGTTGTCTTGTTTAAATGTATTAGCAACATGCCAGCATGTGAGGGAGCTCCGTTTAATCACAGCTGTGTATTTCTCTGTGGTGTGGATGTAAGCACAGACAGGAAGGTGGTGTGGTGGAGGAAAGGCTCGCTGTGCTCTGGCTGGAGTCAGCTGTGATGCTGTGGTTAATTGGGAGCAGCCTCACGACCGTCCTGTCTCTTACGTGGTTCTGGCCGTGCAGAGTCTCTGTCTGGTGTGCCCATGCTGTCCATGGTGTAAAACTCCTGTGTCTGGAGCTGCTGCCGTGCTCACCCCATCCCTGTGTTGCAGCAGTGTCTGTCAGAGGGGAGGTGGCTGCTTGTGCCCGACTCAGGGGGAGCTGCAATCCTGCCCTGCTTCTCCTGCTCTGCTGGGGAGGGTTCCTGCACTCTCTGTAAATAAGCTCTTCATTTATTTCCCTCACTCAGGCTTTAACTTTTTTTTCCCCCCTGCTTCTCTCAACCTGTGTACAGAGTATGCGCTCTATAAATTTGTGCTCTTCCAAAGTCCTGCAGCTTTGGAAGCTGGGAATAAAGGTGTGCATCGCCCTGCAATGCAGTGAAAATGCACTTGGTTCTCCTCGTGGGATCATGAGCTTTTTTTGTTCCATACTGCAGAATGTATCTGCCATGGTTGAAACAGTTATTTTTCTTTTTAATTTCTACCATTCTAAAAGCTGTAAGAATCCACTGCTGATTTTGTGATGATTTTGTCATATCTATAATTTAGCTACCAGAAATAATATAAGTAAAAGTAAGTTACCTCGCTATTTACCAGGTTTTTGTTTTGTGCTTAAATTACAATTTTTACTCCTTTTGCTTAATTCTTTACCTGTATTGGAAACAAGGCTAAATTAGTAGAGAATATAGCCATGCTGTAACATTATCATGCAATACCTTTATTAATAGATAACCACACTAAATATAGTACTACATATTTAAAAGAGAGATTGTTTCAACTCTCCAACTCTTAAAAAGTAGTGGTGATAAGCAGTTATACTACTAGATGTTTTGTCCTTTCCCTTTTGTATTAGTATTTGTTTTCACTAATATATTTCAAAAGTTATATTTCTGTGCACGTTAGAAAACTGTGAAAATAAACACCAATAAATATTGTGATACTTATTCAGTGCACTGTAAAGTTCCAGGTGAGATGATACTTTGCTTGGGAATTGACAAAAGTTTCCTCAGTTCCCAGAAATGGTACTAAGTTTTAATGTGGGAAAATGGTAATATTTACAGTAACATGAAATTTTAATGGAGAATGTCTTGTTTTGCACTTCTGGTACTATTAGAAGAAATGATATGTTTTTCTCAGCAAATGTATTATGAGATTATATTTTTGATTTGTTTTGTGCATTGCAGTACATAAGAATTACCACTTTGAAGAGATTTATGTTATTTCATTACTACAGCATTCTTTTCTCTGATAATTTTTTTCCTGAGCCTGTATAATAATGGTGTTTAATGACAAAAACCTTTTTTGGGAATGTATTTTGGCTTCTGTCTCACATTGCAAGCCCTGAACTTGGACTCATAACGAAGGCCCTGCCGAGGCTGCTCTGCCTTTCTGCGCTCCTGGGGACCTTCCTGGTTCCCAGCTGGGACGAGATTAGAGAAGGCCAGAACACTTTTGGAGGATGTGCTGTGCAACAATAGAAATGATCTTCAAAAGTGAAAATAAAAAGAAATTGGAGGTTCACAGTTAGCCACACTAGCGGGAGTGGGTGTGTGTGTCTGTGACAGGGGTCTGCAGTTTCTCGAGATGATAATTTTTAACTAAAATAATTTGAATTCTACTTAAGTTTCTGAAAGTAACTGAAAAAGAGGGAGTTTTCTTTTTCTTTTAAAGCCAAAGTCTTTACATTTTCATACGAGGTTTCACAGGAAAATGGGCCAAAGAGTACAATTAAATATGCAAATGGTTAATCCTATGGAAAAGGGTATCCTGTTATCTTGATATGCACAAGCACATTGATGGTAATAGGAACAATGTGTGTAATTTTCCTGTATATTGCTATGTAGGTTGCACTATTTTGAATGACACAAGCCTGATATTTTAATTACCAAATACCATAAGATGCTGTTTATTAATAGTTTAAACTTGTTAACCTAAATATATATACAGTATACACAGGCGTGCGTGGATACACCTTCCAACCCAGTCATGTGTGAGTAACGTCCCAAAGCTGTGGACACATTTCAGCAGTGCTTTATTTTAAATGGTTTCCTCCTTTCCAAACATCCCACATCCAGAAATCCTCTAACAGCATTTATTGTAGTGTTTGATACTGGTTACAAAAGGGCCTGAGGGACTCGTTTGGGTCAGGATTGCTCTGTGCTAGGACACACGAAAACATTCAGAGAGTTCCTGCCCAAAAGAGCTGCAATTGATGCTTGCTGGAATAACCAAAGGAAAAGGATGGCTTCTCACACTGGTTAAAAAATCTTGGCCAGAGAGGCTCTGTTGGCCTGGTGACTGCCCTCAGACCCAGAGTCAGCTCCTGGGATCCACACGTGGTCCTTGAACAGGTCACTGGCTGAGGCAGGATCCTGGAGAGCAGAATTCCCAGGGAACAGCAGCACTGTGTGCACTGTGTGTTCTCCCCTGCAGACCAGGCAGGGTCCAAACCCAGTTTTGTGTGCCAGGCCACCCTGAGCACTGGTGGGTGAGGCACAATCACTTCTCTCCATGCACAGGCTTTTTTGCTTGCTGGTACTGGTGATGTGGAGATTTCCACTGAGGAATGAGTGTGGTATTTGGCTTCTTGTCTAAATTTATACTACTCTAACTAAAACTTAAAAAAATACCTTGGAATCATTTGTTGGAAGTAATTCCTGAGCATCTTCTTGAAAGAGAAAGTTGTATAATTACCAATTTTTCTGCTTTAACTAAGAAACAATAAATTCTTGTAGGGTCAGATTTTGTCTACTGCTCATTGCACGTGTGTTTTGGAGCAGAACTTGGTTTCAAGAAAATTTTTGCTCAGCTTATTATTACATGGTCTAGGTTTGGATTCCAAATGTGGACAAAAACACCTTTTGACTTAAATAAGGGTGTGTGAAGGAGTGGATGGGAGAGCAGATCCTTAGTGCACTTCATGCTTGGATTTTAAAAATCCCTGTTTTAAAAGCTCACACTGCAAAGGTTTGGAAATTGCATCATGTAAAATTGTGTGCAGCTAGGAAGGAAACCAGTGCAATTCCAGGAAGAGCTGCTAGCAGTTTATACTTGATATCAGGCATAATATTTTGGAATAATCTTGGTGATCTCAGAGTGTCCATTTGGTACCAATGAACAGCCTGATCTCTCTCTCCACACCTCACACCCAAATGCCTGGTGGATCTCGTGCCTTCCCTGCTGAAACCAGGAGGCACAAACAGAATTCATTCATGTGTTAGGCAAACTCCTACCTGATTCTTAATTCATCACTCCATTTTTATGCAAAATTTGCATCCATACCTGTCAGGGTCTTGCAGGCACTTCACCTGTGAGTAAATAATGTTGATTTTAATTCATCAGATTCAAATTTACACTAAACCTGAAGGACATTTTGTGCTTCATTTCATCTTGTTTAAGGATATTTGTGGGCTTAGATGAAACACTAATATTTCTGTGCTGCTAAACAAAACCCACCAGAAATATTTTAAGATCTCAAATTAGGCTTTGAAAAACATTTTTTACCTGTTTACTTGAATAATGTCAATTTAATGTTGTCCTGATCAGTTTTTGTACATATACATGTATATATATATATAAGCTATATATAAATATGTATATGTATAAAGTTTTTGGGGAGAATGAGGGGCAAGACAGAAATCTAGTGTTGTAAAAAAGATTCTGCAATCATTTATTTACAGTTTCAAGTAAGGTATTGTTGTTTTGAGTTTGATTAGAAGTTATTTGCAGTTGAACTATGAAAAATGAAATGCAACTGATAAAAAGAGAATTCACAATATTAACTTAGGATTTTTTTCACAAAGAAAATTAGTTACTAGTACAGTTGGAAGAATATTCTTTTTTTTTTGATGGAGGAAAAGAACTCCAGATGTAATAGTTTGTATCAATTCCATGGAGCACTAACCTGCATTGCACTAGGAGCAATTTGCATGCCAAAAATAAAATTTTACCAGAAATCTTGGGACCATTCAGTTCCATACACAGTAAACTAAAAAGCCTATCGCTTCTGTTATTTACTAGTGCAATTTGCTGTAACATTCTACAAAGTGTCATACTTCAAACCAAAGGGTAAGTCACAAATTTCCAATTACTAGCATAGAATGGTAGAGATTTGAAGAGCTCTTAACACCTGGGGAAATAAGCCAGGATGTTAGAGTAGAAATAAAAGAATATTGGTGAAGTGGAATCAGCCATAATTCTTTTTTTTAGAGAATCCAGAATTTCGTTATAAAATTCACAGTCTAATGGGTTCTTCAAAAGAAAGGGTTTGGGGGAAGAAGAGAAGATTTAAAATCGAGTTTTGACATTCCAATTACTGCCTGTTTTCTTAGCTAGGTTCAGCAAAATGAAAGGAATTTGAGCACACGCAGTTTCAGCTGCTGTGTGGTGCAGACACGGGAGCACCCAGCTCCCCCTGCACCCCCTGTCCCTTCCTCGGGGACCTGGGGGAGGCTGGAGCTGCCCCAGAGCACCCAGGGCAGCCTGGGGGAGCTGGGGGTCACACACCTCTGCTGTGTTCACATCCTGTCTCACTGCAGTTCACCCTGACCATATTCTACCCCAGTGCATGACTGAGTGCTAATACTGTATAAATATTTTGAAACATATCTTAAAAACAAACAAACAAAAAAAAAATAATGTTTGCTTCAAACTTTTTATGATAGAGAAATATGTAATTATTATGGTTGTCTTACAAATTGTATTGTGTTCATTTTTTTGTTAAATATGTAGAAAAGCATTAAGGGAATGGGAGACTTGAATGTCTGTGTGTACTGAAATGTATATAACTATTTGGAAGAACACATGTGCCAAGTATAACATGATGTAAAAATTGTAAATATATGAAAAATTCATTTTTCTAATAAAGATAATTTCTGCCAATTAATATTAAAAGGAACAATGGTATCATTTTTGTCTGTCTTGTTAAATGGGACAAGGTGATGCATCACCTACGAAGGTTTGCATTTGTTTGTTCCTTAGCCACTGATGTGATTTGAAGGATGTTAACAGCCACATGTTTGAGACATCCTTTGCTTGTTAGAAATTGTCTAAAGGTGAAGATGTCTGAAGCTAAGGCTGACAGTATGTGCTTGGTGATCCCAATTTAATTTAATTCATGAAGAGGCTTGAGACAATTAACTTATGCAAAATCCCCTTGTTGTGAGAATGCTGCTTTGAGAGGTGCTCCCTCAGCAGAGGCAGCAGGAGGAGCTCAGTGAAGGACACCTGTGGCACCATCCTCCCAAATTCTGAGAGGCATCAGCTGCAGGGTGGGCCTGCATGAGGAGGTGATCTCTACAGAAAGGCAGAAGCTCTTTGGGCCTTTGTAGAGGCAGCATGCAGCCTGAGAAGGAGGTGTCCTGCCAGGAATGGTGCCACCCTTGAGAAGAGCTGGAGCTGTGCAGCTCAGCCAGGTGAGGATGAAGGAGAGCAAAGCAGAGGGTGAGAAAACAGCAGCAATGTCTCACATTTACCATAACTTTTGGTACCCACAAACTTGTCTAATGTTCTGGTTAATCAAAATGTAAATCAAAATAGAGTTTTTACTGGAGCATTTAAGATTAGTTCTAAGGTTTGACCATTTGCCTGGCTGTGGGAGCTATACGAGTGATGTTCACGCTGTGCTCTAAAGTGGTTCTGCAGGACCCCATTTTCCATGATGTCTCATCAGCTAATTAAAATCTTTGCATCCACAAAATGAGCAGAAACAAACCTTTGGCAATTAGAATAATGTTCTTTGAGGCTATGGGATGAAAGTTGTTATAAAAATCCAAAGTATCCTTTTGATAAAGAGGCTTTGCGTTGAATATAAATAAAATGATGGAGGTGAAAGGTGGCTCATGGATATCTCACAGCAGAGCAGTCCCATCTATTTGTTCCCAAGATGAACACGACTGCACAGATAATACGAGAGATAGAAAATTAGAGTTCTGTCCTTAATGAGGTTTTTAATGAGGAAAAACCTGCTGGGCTTATGGTCTTCTGCTAGAAGATTCTTTCAAAGGTACCCTGCCCTATTTGTATTTAAACATCTCCATTTCATGAAACAACATGAGGTGTACCCAAGTTACCGAATCATTACCTGAGCTTGAGTCTTTGTTTTTTTGTGATAATGGTGTTTGTGTCCAGGCTGTTGGATCAGGGCTGCTCCTCCCAGCTCTACCAGCAGAGCTGATTCCTCTCTGCACCTCTGAGTCACCTCAGCCTCAGCTTTGATTCCCTTTGGGATCTGGTTCAAAGACAGCCACATTTCCCCAGATCGTTCTTTTGAGTCTTTGCTGATGTGTCTATGGCAACTACCAGTCTTCTGCTTGCTGAAAAAAATAAAGTTTAAGTGATGACTGGGAAATGGAAGCTTTTATATTGTGACATACTGTGTATGGCACTGCCAGCAGCATTCCCAGCAAACTGAGCAGTGCACCCAGCACCTGCACAGGTTTCTCCCTGTAATTTGGACTCAAAACCACCTGTTCCAAGGCCAACTGCTGAAATCTGCTCATGTCTATATACAGAAACACAATTCACCCTTCTTGTTGTGGTGAGTTTTCCCACCAGTCATTCTAGCTGCTTGTTTCTCTGCTCATTCCAGCAGCATTGGCCTCCCCTTGCAGATTTGGTGCAGTTCAAAATCCAAACCATGGCTCCCACCAATTGCATTATTGATCTGTCCTATAATCCTCTGTCAAGCTGTGCTTCTCCCACTTCAGCAGGCACCTCCCTGTGTGCAGCACTCTGCTTGTTTTGCACTGAAGGAGGGAAGTTGCACAAGCTGAACAAGGGGATCTGTATTGATTTCCATGTTTTCTCTCTAGATGTTCCTAAAAATCCTTTACAGGTGGGAGGGAGGGTGGAGCTATGTGTTTGTGTGTGTAGTTTATTGACTATTTGTTTGCCACTTGTTAGTTTATACAGAATGATCATTGCAGATATTGACTACATTCTGTTCAAATCAACATGCTCAAATATTTTTTAAAATAATGTATGTTTATAATGTAAACAATGATTGTTCCTCAACTATGGCAGTAATGATTTTAGTGCACTGATGTTTCTCAGCTTAGCAGTAGGCAATAGGGGATGGTAATACAGAATATAATAGTGATTAGCATTGTTCAGACAAGGTTACTGCAAGGTCAAAGACATTTTCTGGGGGTCTCCATGCAGCTCCAGTCGTAATTTAATAGCAATAATCCTTAAAAAACTATTAGCACTGCAAAAGCACATGATGTTTTTAGGGATCTCAGTGTGCTAGTTAGATGTGACCCACCTCATGAGATCATTGAACCCTTTCATATTCCAAGGCTGCATCACATTTACACTGTCTGTAAAGAGCTATGAAAGATACAAAAAGCAGAAAATCTGAACACAAAACTCCAGAGACACGAAATACAATATTAACCAGGTTTGAAAGTCTCAGGCCCTCTCGTTATAGAATTGTGTAGTTCCACTAATTACTTTGGGGACGGAAGCTGTTTGGCACTTCAGAGGCTCGGATGTGAGCAGCTGTCTCCTTCCATCCTGCATGGGGAAAAGCCAGTTGAGTAGGAGCCATAACAGGCATTTCTCTGTGCTCAAGGAAAAGCAGAGACCTAGGCCAGGTTTTATTCCCATTCCCAGTTCCTGAGATGGTGTCGTTTTATCAGTTAAGGGATTTGCCAACTTAAGAAAAAGCTTCTTCAGTGTTATCACAATAGCACAATGCTCATTTTGCCTTCCTCTTTCCCAGCAAAAGGAATGTGGCAAATTGCATAATTCTCCTGGTAGTTGAAATGCCTCAAAGTCCTTTTCTGCAGTTATAAAAGAAGAACCACTTGTATACCTTGGAGAAGATAAAAGCAGTAGGAGTGAGGAGGACTAGAATAGCTGACTTTCCTCTAAGAACAAAACTGCTGTTGCATTGATTTGGCCACAGTAAGTGTTTCCCAATATGGGCTTTGAAAGCTGCAGAGCATGTTAATTCCTGTTACCCTTTTTATTTTATACGTAAATGTGTGTGAAGAGCTTATGTTTAAAAATAGGGGTGGGGATGATGCTGAGGGTTTTTGCTATGGGGGAAACTCTCACAACAGCTCTAAGTGTCCTGCAAAAAAATCATGCAAATCTCTGAATATGCCTCTCACCAGTAAGAACTTCTAGCAGTAGCTCTTAACTAACCAAGGAAATAATTTATTTTTAATGAAACATCGAATCTCAAATTTGTAGTCCATTTAGATGTTTACTTTAAGTTGAAATGCTGAAATGATATTCAGGTCCTCTTTTCCTCACCTCTAAAGCCACTGCTGTTCTTTTCCATGGATGCACTATTATCTCAGCAAATGGGAGCAGCCAATGTGACCTTAATTATATTTTTACTTCTCTGAACTAAACAGCTGTGACCATATCACCTCCCTTCTTATTTCCCATTGCTTCCATCTACTCCTAGCAGTTTTCTTTCTTTCTGTCCCTGTTAGATTGTGGAAGTGTGAGCTGCACCTTGAGCCAGACCCGCACGGTCAGCACATTCCCATGTGTTACAAGCATTGTAATCTCCATGTTCTTTTCTATTCCTGTCTTTATAAAAACTCATCTTTTGTTTATTTCTCAACTGTCACTCTGCAGTGAGATGATTTCAGTATTCAGAGCATAATGGCATCCATAACCTTCTTTTTCAGATGTTAGTTTTGCACTCAAAACATTTGGATAGGTTGAACTATTTCTCCTTGCATGTGTTTATTTTTATGACGTTTCTAAGCACTAACATACTTTTTTTCCTAAATATGACAGGCCTTTTCAGACATCCTTCAAATTTGTTGAGCTTGGACTAGCAAAGAAATGACAGGACATCTAGAGGCCAGGGCTAGGGCTACGAGCTGTGTGTTGTAAGGGGTGCTGGGCAGTTACATTGCTCTGTGGCCTCAATGCCTGCGTGTTGTGGTGTTGCATCCTGAGTGCTGAGGACCTTCTGAAATAATGTTTAGCATTTAAAAAAGGTCGATTATGTAATGTGATGTTCTGGGTTAGACCATGAAATGCTTTGCAGTCAGAGGATGAGAAACCCACAGTTTAGGTGATCAAGGAAGTTATTAAATATTGATAACCTCGAGAAAATGGCATGTGTCTTCAATTCTTTCATACTGAAATCTAAACAAATCACAAATTTATTTCTTTGGGGAGCTGGATGCAGGTAGCAGAACCAGTTTTATAGAGAGAAATTGAGGCAATGGTAAAAATAGCCCTATTTAATCATGGTATTTTACATATTTCTCAGAGCAGTGGGTGGGTACATTCGGGTGTATAAGAATCAGAGTTGCCAGCTCGTTGCTCACATCACTGTATTCCCCAGCTGGTTCTGCATATTTCTCTGGAAACCTTTCTTCTTCCTGAGGCTGGGAGGGAAATCAGGATGTGAGGTTATCTGCAGCATGATGCTTGTACCCTCTTGCTGTCTGTGGGCTGCAGCTCCACATTGGTTTGACAGCTGGACTCGGTGATCTTGGAGCCTTTTTCCAACCATAATAATTTTATAATTCTCTAACTGTAAAGCCTCAATGCTGGAACAACAAAAGCCCCTAATTTGAGACAGAAAGTTGAGAGGTAGTTATTTACACATAGGCAGCCCAAGAGGAATTAGCTACAAATGAGCTCCAGTGAACTGCAGCCTCTTCCCGCGTGTGCCAGCCGAGCACGAGCAGCTGAGCTGATGTGCACACAGACCAATTACCACCCTCCTAATTGCAGAGTGTTCCCACTGGCTTCATTGTGCTGCTGTAACCTGGGGAAAGCTTGGTTCTCAATTCTTGGTTTTCAGCAGGCTCTGCAGGGCTGAGCAGCCCGGGCATGGGGCTGTTACCGAGTCAGCTGCTGCTGTTTCAGTGCTGTGTGTTCGGAGGTGTGTGTGCAAGTTTTAAACAAACAGCTCCTCAAATCCTCTCTAGGATGAGCCAGTGCTCTGATCACAGACCCTTATTTGCTGATTTTAGCACAGCAATAATATGAATCATTTTTAGGGTGATGGATGGATGATTCAGTGGTTATAAGGCCATGGAAACCCTGCCAGTCTGTGCCAAGGAGCTGCTGGTGAGGCCAGCCCCTGGCGTGTGATTGCTGCGTCCTGGGGAAGATGGAAAACCTTGGGCCTGCTTGGAATTGCATTCTGTGAAAGTCCTGCCTCATTCTTGGTAGGCATCAAAGCAGACTGCTGGACTGGGAATCTCAGGGTGGTTTCTAATGCTGGCCTGGCATTACCATGGGATGCTGCAAGCCTTGGTTTCCCTCCAGCCTCTTCAGTTTGTAAGCAAGGCCTTTGCTGGAGTCAGTGTCTCTTGCCATTATCTCATATGGAGCAGGCATTTAAGTCTTGGCAGAGACTCGCTGGCTTTGCAGCAATAAAATAGTTAATAATACTAAATTATTATTTTTTCTCCTAACCTGCAGTCTATTGGCAAAACTTCACCCTGTCCCTTTGTCAGCAGAAGCCTAAAGTACAGGGAGGCGTAAACAAGCAGAGAATGTCACTGAGCCACCAATATTTTAGGATGAAGTATAACAATGGAGGTTAGCCTCCCTTATTCCACAGTTACCTGCAAGGCAAACTATAAATCCTTGACAGGACTGACACCATTTTGCTCTTCATACTGTGGAGACATATTTGCAGTGTGAGCACACAAAGTACTGCTTTTAAAGCTGTGGACATTAAATTAATAACAACTCAAGGAAAATGCTGGGTTTTTTGACCTTTATGGGATGCTTTGTCCTGAGCTTACACAGAAACTTCTTTTTCTTTTAACCTTATGTCCTTATTATGTCCATATGCCCTTGTGTTTTATTCTAGTTTTTATTCTTCTTCTTTTAATTCTATTAATAAATTTTCTTTATCCTTTTCAAAATTTAAGCCTACTTTACTCTTAGTTAAAAAATTTCAAATTAGCAAATCAAAACCACTACACCTTATATAAGTTTTCTTGTTAGATCATGTTTTTAAAGACTTTTCCACATGATATTTTCATTGGACACACTTGTGACATTTGCTGTTCATATGACCCCTGTGAACTCACTGAATTGCCTTCAGGGAGTCATGAATATGAAAGTGTTTCCTTTTTTGGCTTCATTTTTCACTGTTTTTCCTGGCTGGTTGGTTGTGTACAGGGCAGAGCAGCTGTCCTGAATGTTACTGTTCTGTCCTCTTTACAAGGGGCACAAAGGAAAAGCCTTCTGGAGAAAGCAGCTCTGTTTCTCCTCAAGAACTTCAACATGAGAAAAATAACAGAAAAAAAGGAGTTAATGAAAGAATTTGAACTATTACAAGAGGGATCAAAATATTCTTTTAATGAGATAGGTTATAAAAAGAGAATTCATGTAATAATGGTTTTAGAGATTTTATCAGAAGAGTTGATTCATATTCCAAAAATGATCTTTGTGCTGGGGTTGCATCTTTATTAAGGGCCTGCATTTTAATGGTCCACCAATAAACAAAAAGATCTCTTTGTGGATATAAGATGATGACAGTCTTATTTTAATATTATGATGTCTTTTAGTTGCCTTCCCTGCAGAGTCTGTGCCCAAAGCCCACCTATCTGTCCACAGAGCTCTTTGTTAAACTGGCAGTGAGAGGGAGGAGCAGGAGGGACAGTGCCACTGGGTAACTCAGTGTATTGGCACAAATGTCCCTCCAGTGGCAGAAAATAAAGTATCAAACAGCTGTTTCAAAGGAAAAAAGGTCCCCAGCAGAAACTCTGCTTCAGGAGAACTGGAACTGTGAGTAAGAAGCTCTATTTGCAATTGAGCCTTGTTTGCTGTGCAGAAAGAGGCAGAGTGAGAGAGTGACAGTGTTGGGGATGGGATGGAACAGCCACGGGGCAGCTGCATCAAATGTAGCAATGCCCCACTCAAATTTCTCCATTAATAAGGGAAATAGTAGTCAGCCCATGCAACCAGCAAAAGAAATTCCTCCTTATGCTGATAAATGCTTCCAACTGCTGAATAAAAATCTTAAATTTTGAGTAAGCGATGCAGCAGAATATTCAGGACAGCAATTTTGATTTGAGGTTTGAGCACTGGGAGGTGCAGTGCTGTCTTGCTATGTGCCATTGAATTCAACAGTGTTGCCATCTGATTCAAATGAATCTCCTGAGTGTGAGTTTTACATTCCCTGACGTGCTGGTGAAAGTGTTACACTTCCCAGAAGTGATATAATGCCCCCAAATATTTGGTTGATTTATTTTACTTCTTGTATTTATTTACATTTTAATTGCTACAGATAGAATTAATTCTCTACTTTGAAGTTTTATTACATTAATGAGGCTGGCATAGGGTAACCTAACTAATTTTGGAAACTCTCTTCAGCTTTTCCAGTTCTGTGGAAGAGAATTTCAAGTAAAACAAAATGAAGCCTAAGTTGTTCAGCACATGGCAACCTGATATCCTCAGATGTGCAGAGAAGAAGTAAAAGGTATATATCAAATTTCATAGTCAGAAAGAACATTAGCCCTTAATAAAATTGAGTGTGATGTTTTGGGATTTTTTTAAGGAATAAGATCTATGATTAATTACACTTATTTTTTCTTTTATTTTCTTTTAAATTTTTCCCAGTACCTTTTCTCCTGTGATACATTCCCTCTTTCCTGGAAATAAGCACTGTGATGTATCCTGGCAGACAGAGACAGCAGCATGTTTTTAGGAGCTGTGTGTACTTACTGGACTCTGACAGAGTTGTCTTCAGGTATGTCATAGCCCTGTGTGTTTGCACCCATTTTCAAATACATTTTTCTGTTGTGCTGAACCTCCAACAAGAACGAGTGAAATGAGGACCTGGTGAAAAGTGGTGGATGGGAACCCCTGGGGTTTGTGCACAGCTGACCTGACACTGAATTTCAGCCCTGTGAAGGGGACACAGCCTCACCTGTGCCTGTCCTGGTGGCAGCAGGTTGTCCTAGTTGCAGTTGAGTGTCAGAAGAATTGGTTTGTGTTCAGCCATCCTTGATGTTATGTCCTTTCATACCTATGAGAGAAACTGTCTACGCAGGTGCTGGTGCAGAAATACATCAGTTGAGCTGTGAACAATGAACTACATTCCTTCTTCTAACACTAAATTCAGGTCTTGTTAAAAAAAAAATAAAAAAAAAATAGGACAGGTCGCACCAGGAACAAGAACTTTCAGTTCCGACCATGCCAGGGTAAGGAGTAAGTGGTGGGTTTGAAAGGCCTCATCAGATTTCTGTTCAGCTGGTGTGTGCAATGTTATAAGGAGCAGAAGTGCATGTATTGCACAGGCAGGTACTGAGGATGCTTCTGACTCCTCTCACTCCTGTGTTAGCCTGAGAAACTTTGAAAATCAGTCTTCCCCAGGGTGGATGTCTTATCTGTTGAGTGTACCATGTACTGGACATTTTAAAATCCTTGTATTTTCCCACATGACTTCTTTTGGAATAAAGTGCTGCTGCAAATGGATTTCCACTCTCTAATTTCCTTCCCTTGCAATGTGGCAACTTGAAGCTTGGCAAATGCATTTTTTATAACCTATGACAAATGTGCTCATAACCTTGTACTTTACATCAGCTGCTCACTATTCTTGCCTTAATCCGAAAGGCTTGATAATAAACATTCAGGCAGGAAAAACTATTGAGAATATTGAGTGGCTGTGATAATAACTCTGATTCAGTACCTTGAAGGACTAAAATGAAATTGAACCTGATAACATCAGTTTTGTGCGACCTGTCTTTTCTACCAGCTTTTAATAATTTTTCATAACTCTGCATTAACACCCTGTTCTGGAAATGCATAGCTCTGTTGTTCTCTGGTATTACACATTCCTTGTTTTGCTTTTCTAAATAATATTTCTCGCTCTCATTAATCTATGTTCCCTACATATCACCAGGTAGATTTGATGGATTTCTCATCCTGAAAGCCATCTGCTCAGTTATGTTAGATAACATAAACCCATCCACCAAAATGCAGGTTGACAGAAGTTCCTGCTAAACGAAAGCACTCATTTAGGATCCTTCTTTCCAACACCTGTCCCCTGGCCAGGCCTTCCCAGCTAAAACCTTTCAGACAGTGCTGGGACTCAAGACACATTTTGGAGCTGTCCTCTTGGTCATGGTGAGAGCTCCTGGGGCCTGCCTGGGGAGGCTGGGGTGAGTGCACAGAAAGAAGTGGATGAACTGTCCTAAAAGGGAAGAGTCACACACTCCTGTAGTAGGTTATTGTGCCCCAAACAAAAGATAGATGAAACTGGAAGGACAGACTTCAGAGACAGTGGAGAAAGTAGGGTAGACAGTGTGTCCTTGGAGCCTGGGGGTTGAGTGACCCTGAAGAAGAGCAGCAGCATTTTGAGAGGCTCCTTTCTGATCCAGGGAAGTTCAGCTCCTGCTCTTCAGGCACAAACCTTTGTGCAGGTCATCAGAGAACTGGGTGTGATGGTAAAGGTCTTCACAAACAAAACAAAACTAAATAAAACTATTTATTTCTTTTAACCAGGCCTTTCCCTGCCTTTTTTGCCTGGCACTTGCAAGGTGGAGAGCTGCGTGTGCAAGGGGCCATGTCTGGGGCTGTGGCTGTCCTTGGGGCTGTTGGATGGAAAATGCATCTGCCATCAAGACCTCAAGCTGTGGTAAAAGCCTGAAGGGCTCCAAGACATTCAGTCAAGTTTGTAAGAGCAGTATAGTGAGTCTGTCATGCCCATGACTGAACAGTTGTATTTCTACTGTATTTTGACTGAAGAGATTTTCTGTTTGATCTGCCCATGCACAGAAGCACTCTGGCATGAACCAGAAGGGCCGTACTCAGGCTAAAAAGGAAGTATTTTTTACTTTTCCACAGATATTTCTTATCCCAGTCAGTTAGAGTTGCTGAGGTCACTGGTCAGCAGTACAGGGGTATGTGCCAGCAGCCCAAGCAGTGGATCAAGCAAGGGAGGTTTTTGGTCAGGGTGATTGATGGGTGTCACCCTCAGGTGGCCACGGGGGAGGCACAGCCATGGGCACCAGGTGCCCAGTTTTTCTCAGCCTGAAAAGACACTGTGGTATTATACAGAGCCCAACTGCTGCTGTCTGCATCCAGCTGCATGAAAAAGTGCCTACAGTTTGTGGCTTCTGTAAAACATGCAAGTCGTGGTATGTGTAATTTTCACCACTTCCCACCAAGGGAGAGGTGGGATTTCTCACTCAGAAGGATGCATGTTGTACTGACTCTGGAGACTGAATATGTGCCTCCAAGTGGAATTTCACAGCCTGGCCCTCCTCCTCAGAGCTCACAGGGCTTCTGGTTTCCTTTGGCAGGAGGTATGCCATAGAAAAAGTTACTCCTGGAGGGATTGAGTATTCCTTGGGCTAATTACCTTGCATTATTTGCAATCCTTGAAGCATCTGAGATATGCTAAGTGAAAGAAAGGCAAAGTGGCTAGAACCTGTAATATAGCTTAATGAAAACTAATGCAAGTTTAAATAAAAAGAAGCAAACAAGTCCTTAGTGAGATACCTGAGCCACAGTTCCACAAAATTTAATTAATCTTTCCTTTGTATTAAACATGATGCAGGGAAGAGTCTGTGCCGAGGACAGCAGTGACTAATTTCAGAGCAAGGAGTAAAGTTTGTGTGTGTGGTTTTGTCTCACCACATGCCTGGAGGTAGGTACAAAGGAATAACACCTGAGGACTTCAGGTACAGAGACAGCTGCTGGATGGGCCAAGTCATGAGCTGACATCATCCCGTAAATATGGGCAGGAGGTGTTTGGTTGTTTTCAGTCAAGTAAAGGGAAATTAAGTGTGTCCTCACAACAGGCAGAAGTTCCTCCTGAGCAGCACCTACCCACATCTGTTTGCTTCCATTTTGCAGATATATATAAACAATTACTAGAGAGGTAAATATTTGTTTGCTCAGGAGATCCATGCCAATATCCATGAACTGGGTGAAGGTCTGAATTTCCCTTAGCCAGAATCCTGCTTACTGCTCCCCTTTCAGACCTCCTGCCATAGAGAGAGTAAATATGCCTGGGATTCACTGAATTCTGCTTTTTGTGTACCTCTGCCTCTGGAATCAGCTTCCTGTGCTGGCAGGAGCACCTTCACAGGAGGAGGCAGCTCCTCAGTGCTGAGGAGAAGGACTTTGGTCCGAGAGCAGCTGGGGGATGCTGGCAGCTGCACCAGCTGCTGCTGCAGGCTTGCTCTGCATGATCTCCTTCTGGCAGCAGCCAATGCTCTCTTTTATCTCCAAAAAAGAATCCCCCTCCCACTGCTGCGTGAATGGATTCCCTGTCCTGGGAAAAGAAAGTAGACCAAGACAATAAGAGTCCTATCCCTAGGGCAGGCATTTTAGAGGGGGCTTGAAAGGCTGGAAGGTGATGTTTTCACCACAGCCCCACTTTGGCCAGGTCACTGCCTGGTGTGGGGCAGAGCCAACAAGCAGGAAGGGCAGGGAATGAGGGCTCCTGCCTCCCAGAGCTGCAGGGTTTAAAGGGCCCCATCTCACACACTTTGACAGTGGTGGGAGACAAGCAGTTTGCAGATTCTTTCCACTGACTTTCTCTCTGACACCTCATCTGCCGTTTCTAACCTTAATCAACTTTAATCGCTTTTGGTTATACCAGTAGTGTTTCTACCCCTGAATATGTTCCACAAATCACTAGCATCATTAAATATCCAGCTGCTGATGGAGACTGTGTCTCCCAGAGCTGGTGGTCAGCCAAAACCAGCTGGGTTTGCTCTGGGGAGTCAATATTTGTAGAGCTAAATACCCAAAATAAGAATGAGGAAATGATGTGGCAGCTTCCATGAGAGAAATATCTGAACTTCTCTGATGAGTTTATTTTGCCACTCTCAGATGAAGTACTAACCTGACAAAAAACAGGTGGTTGATTAAGTGTCACAGTCAGCTCCATGACACTGGTGATCCCAGGGAGGACACTCTGACAGGTAACAGGAGCTGTGTTTCATCCTCTGCATGTCTTGCATGTAATTTGTTGCACGGGCTGATGGCACTGTGAGAGATGAGCAGCTCCTTGGCTCTCTCCCTCGCCCTTCCCATCAGACACTTAATGTACAGTGTGTATTCCTGATTGCTGCAGTGCCAGGAAATCTCTCGCTGTAGAATTTTGATTGAATTTGGGTTTTTTTGTATGTTTTGTTGACAATACGGTTTCACAAGAAAGGCAGCATTGCTGCAAATCTTTTGTTACCTTTTGGTGCATGACAAGAAGTTAGAATACTTATAGAAAAACCTGAAAATATTAATGCAAGAAATTTAGCAAATATATTTATAAGTTAATCCAGTCAACAATACTCATGGTGTTATGTTGGGTTTTCTAACGGGGATGGAACAGCTGTCAATATTATTTTATGCTAAATAAGTAATGATAACAGGGTCAGTCTTTTTTAACACCCTCTTTCCTCTGTTTGACTTAATACTTGACTTATTGAAGCCAGAAACCTGCATTATTTCATAAATGCATCGGGCACAAATGCATTGTAAATGCTCAGATGGGGGAGAAGTTAATTAGGACGAAGAGGGAAGCTGCATTCCAGGTGCAGGAGCCATTAGTATTCTTCTGCTCTAGTTCCCTAAACTGCTGCATTTATTAACCTTTAGCCAGATCAGAGCTGATTTCTCCTGTTTCTTACATAATGTTGGAATTATAATTGACAGCACTGATGAAAGGGAAAAGTCTCTCTGCAACTCGAATTTTTCTTGCTTTCATGTAGAGGATTTTCGAACAAGAGTTTTATCAGCTGTGAATAATTGCATCTCATTAGCTGTGTACTGGAGTTATATGTATATGCATATTGGAGTCGTGTATATATTTGGCTGGGAAATGTTATGGCTTGCTTCAAGTGGCACTGGGGATGTGAAATTCAGCGTGCATGGCATGTTTATGTAACTGAGTGACATTGCTGAAGAGGTAGGAGATGATGGTTACACATTTGGGGGTTTGCAATGGTTTTCTCCAGTGCTTCAGTGGTTTTGCTCTTCTAGGAAAATTTAGTTCTGTGTTGGTCTTGTAAATCCAAATTCACAGAAAGTTTTGGAGTCTCTAATAGAAAGAGGAAGCTGCCAAAAAAGTAATTTGTATGATAATGCTAAGTTGCCTTAGCCCTCAAATCCCTTAGAACATTAGGAAAATCAAATAATCCATTTACAATCTTTTGATTGCACCCTTTATTTTGATGTTTGTTTTTTTTCCATATGCTAGAAGAGGGTTATTTTAATAAAATTAGGTGGTTTATTTCCAAGAGGCCAGTTCTGTTCTCCTTAAAGGGGCTAAGCAGTTACCCAGGGATGATTTTCCATTGTGCAGAAACTGCAGCTGCCACATGGCTCTATGATAGGGGCTCCCACTCCTGGGAATAACCTGGCTGCAGAGCAATCAATTGCTTTCTGGCACGAGGACTGTCTTGTTATTGCTTGTAGTTCAGAGACAATTCAACTCACACACGCATATATTGGCATAAAGAAAATGCCAACTGCTCTTATTTCCAGCAAAACAGTGACATAATTGTCAAGCCAATGGAAAACAAAAGCTTCCTCCTAATTTATTTGTTATTAAACAAAGAGAAAAAAAATCTGCTGTTTAACTAAGGAATGCTTTCCATACTTTGCAGGAAAAACAGCTAAAATTTAACGCTGCGACAATTCATGATGAAGTTCTTGAAATATGAGTATCATATAAATCCTCATGGATTCTTTCTTTCCAAAATGCAAACTGCTGATTTCTTCTTGATCCTATTTAATTACAGATATTTAGCCTAAGCAGAGCTTTTATGCAGAGTTCATTTTATATTGTTTTCTCAAAATCACAATTACAGGTCCCTTTATATACAGCATAACATCAAATTATAGGAATATTTCTTGCTTTAGGCTACTTTATGCTTTCTATTAAAGATGAAAATATAATATCATCTATTTTTTTTCTTAAGGTAACTTATGATTGACAGCTTTGTCTTTGATTCAACAGGAGGATTTCAGTGCCTTACCAGAAAGTTCTGGGAATCAAATTCCCAGTGCTGCCCAACGTAGTGCACAGCAAGGAGATAAAAAACAGAAATCATGTTTCCACTTGTGTTGAGATGAACATTTGAAGGATAGGATTGCCACTGACTGCAGAACTTTTTCCAGAAACACTTTATAGTATGTTCAGCAATATATTAATTAGTCAGAAAAGAATACTGGGAGGGTTGTGGTAGTGATTAATTGTTTATCTTATTAAATTATTTTCCTAGCATATTATTTTTTATCCACAGAAATAAATTACTTTGAGTATTATAGCTTGTGCGTATGTGAGAAAAGAAGAAGGTATTTTTCTAAAACAGCAGAAGGATTTTCTCCAGTATTTCTAAGGAAAGTAAGTGAAGATCCATCAACACTTAAGAACTGCCTGGAAGATAATAGATAATTATAGACTTCATTATGCTTTCAAACAGGCAAGCAAAATTTTAGATCAGACCTTTAAAACCAAAGGAGTGCAGGGAAAAAAATTTGTAAGGAACATCAATTTTCTGATCAATCAACACTGGCAATGAAAAACCAGGATTATGTTCTTGGAGGCTTAGTGAATATTTTCCCATCAAACAGGATTTTAATAAAGCAGAGATGGAATTCCATGCATGAAACCTTCCAAAGCATTAGGTCACAACCAAGCTCCAGGCTGGATATAAAACTGAGAAATTACATAAAACTGAGGCATGAAGATAAGCAAAGAAAGGAAGCCAGACTGCATGAAACTGTGATCAATCCAAAGACTGGCTTCCAAAAAATATAAGCCCCCTTCCAAACCATCTAAGTCCCCAGGTGGTTTCTAGCACGGGGCAACCTCTCCAAAGGAGTCAGTTCCTCAGGAGGTCACAGCCTTCACATGGGCAAGGGGTTATTCTGTCCCTTAGAGTTTTCTTCTAATGTTTGATACACACTTCATTACATATTAAAGTTTCACCTTGCCTGCGAAAACCAGTGCAATTAATACAATTAATACTTTCTCAGTAATCAGGACATAAAGACTCTCCTGGTGAAGCAGGTCATACTTTGAGCATTTAGCTTTTCATTAGGGAGATTTCAGTGTAGCCTGTCCTTTTCAACTTTCTGATTTAGCAGGAGGAATAGACCAGCTGGAACAACTTGCCACCTTCAGCTGTTATCACCTTCAAACTCCCAAATACATTCCTACCACGGGGGACACCCTGCAGCTTTGCAAAGCCCACGTTACTGATTATTTTTATCTTCCTGAGCTTGGTAATGTGGCCACACTGACTTGGGGACCTGCCTCTCCTTAACCCAGGTGTGCAGGGATGGGTTCTGCTCATGCACTTGGCTCTTTATTCCCCTGCAGCTGTGTTTTCCCCTCAGTCTGTATTGAGGAAGAGTGACCCTCTTTTCAAGATGTGCTAAGAAATAATCATAACTTGGCTGAAGAGCACTATAAAAAGCAGTAATGTTTGGGCTTGCTGAGCTGGGCAGAAGAGCTCAGCACTACTGCAGCTCCATTTTGGAGTCCAATGCACCCAGAAGGATTGAGAGGGATGAGCAGTGCCTGTGCTGGGTGTTAGAGCCTTACAGAGCTCTGAGTGAGGAGCTCCTGCTGGGATGGAGGACACAGGAAACACAACTGCCTTGGCTCTACAACACAAACAGCTGCATGGCAGGACAGGACACCCTTCTTAGACACACTTTACCTGTTTTATAATCCTGCTGAGGCCTGGTATTGGCAACATTGCTTCATGTTTGCACTCTGTTGCTGTTGCTGTACTGAAAGGTGGAATATTACCTTTATTCAATAAGGACAATATTTCTTTTATCACTTTTATTCAATGAAAATCAGACTAACTCATTTGATGGGAACCCTCCACCTGCTCACCTCTCCACGGGTGAAGCACCAGAGAAAACTCCAATTCTTTCTCCAATGATATCATTTGGTGCAAGATAGGCCAAGAAAGAAAGCATCTAAAATGTGTTCAAATAGGTGGTGATATTGGTATAATTTTACCAGTTACTTTCATGCTCACGTAGACAAACTTAGAAGAACCAGTCCTAATCAAAGTGAACTTAGATGAAAGCTTAAGTGATCAGATTCGTACCTTTTTAAAATATGTGTCTAAAACAGGTATGTTGTTTCTGTTTTGGTCCTCTTTAGTGCTGTCTATAATCATGCCCCTATTGAAATGGTACTTTCAGGGACTATTTATGTGATAGACTCTCAAGTATTCATTATCTTAATTACCCACTATAAATTACCCACGATACTCTATCCTTGTTTGGTGCAAAAATAATGACTTGTTGTCATTCATGTGCTAATCACCAAATCTTAATCCTTTGCTAGTTTATTATGGATTTTCAGAGGAAAAATTAAAGGAGAATCTTAAATATGTCTGTTCCCTAACTTGTCTTTTAACAGCAGTGCATCCATTCTGCCTCTGGAGAAGTTCAGCAGATGGTGTCAGGCTGCAGAGCCAGGGAATTGTCTGCCTGTGGTGCTGGGAGGTGACAGAATGGGAGTCCCACTGCTGTGGGATGATGTGCTCCAGCTTTTGAGAGCTGTGCATCAGCAGTGCTCGATGTGTTCTAATGGGATTTCTTTTTGTTGGAACTTTTTATGCAATTTTCTGTCATTCTCTAGTGGTGCTTCATTTTGCCATGGCAAACGAAGGCAGCTCCTGCTGATGCCCAGAGCCAAGCCTGAGCTGGGCTGGGTGCTCACCCTCCCCTGGCACTCTGGAGGGGCTGCTGGGTGCTCCTGGTGTGGGGTAGAGGGGAGCTGTGCTCGTGTTTGTATGGAATGAACTCTGGGAGGCTGAGGAGTACTGAGATGCCCAGGTTTGCCTCATGGGGATAAGGAAGTAGCCCACAGTGACTCTGTGCCCTGCAGAGGAGGTGGCAGTGAGGGAGAGGTGTTGCCCATCTCCAGTGGTGAAGGAGGAACAGACAGCCTTTTACAGCCTGGCTGAGTCAGTGGAGTTCAGGGCAGGGCTGCAGGACAAGTGCTGGGAGCAGGAGCCTTCCAAGGCCCTGGATCTGTGTGCAGGAAAGTGAGCACTCAGAAACCAAAACTCTCTTCAGGACATTCGTCCTGTGCTCGCAGGATATGAGAATGTGTGTGGGCAGAGAAGAACAGCTGCACATTTATGAACTGGAAGAGCACCTTATTCTTGCTTAATTTTTTCTGTGGAGACCCTGCAGGCATAGTTACAGCATGGGACAACAGAGACTCTCAATTCCCAGTCCGTCTCCAGCCAGAAGGTCACACTTTGTCCTGGCACTACAAAA
Source organism: Thryothorus ludovicianus (assembly GCA_013397245.1). NCBI lineage: Eukaryota > Metazoa > Chordata > Aves > Passeriformes > Certhiidae > Thryothorus > Thryothorus ludovicianus. The sequence goes on along the minus strand of VZTB01003968.1, from coordinate 1,030,571 downwards.
TCTGCCCATTGCTGATGCCCATGGGTCCCTCTCAATGGCAATCTTTGAGCCAGCCCATCTCAACCCAAATTCATTTGTAATAGAGGTAGTTGCAGAGTCCCTGTTGTTGCAAATGATTACAAAGAATTTTCTTAAGGTCACCAATGAAATGCATCAAAGAGTAGAAATGAGACCATCATTTAAGTTTTGGTCTTGCTGCAGTGCTTCACCTGTACGCAAAACTATACAATTAATCATATTCTAAAGATACAGTGAAGACCAACAGCATAAAAATATGGAGAAATTTCTCCATAGCTTGTTAGAAAAGTGTAGGTTGTAGTGTCTATAGATGGTTCACTGTAATCTAACAGCTTGCCACGTGCCAAAAGAAGCCCACAGCATTTTATTTCAGCAGTGTTATCACTGGAACGAATATTTCTTAATGTTCCAGTCTTACTCTAGTAATGTTCCACTCTTCTAGTGGAAGAGTGTTTTTTATTAAATAAGATTTCAGATATTTTTATCAGAGCTATTTCCAGCTGACATGATTTTACATGGCAATTGGTAAGCAAACAATTACACAGTATGATGTTGAGGGTCTGAAAAATTTAATATATGCCATGTTGTCTATAATGCTCAAAATAATCCTGATCAAAAGATGGTGTGAATTGTGTGTGAATTAATATTATCATACAAATGTATCTAAGTGCTTATTCTCTTTGATGTGACCATGTAGAAAACCCTTAGGAATCAGAAGATTAGGGGAAAACTGACTATTTCTGGTTACTTGCACATAATAATACAGACAGATTGTCTGTGCTAAATTGCAAAAAGCACTTTACCAGGCTTTTCTATGTCTTTTTTTTTCTTGACCTTTTTTTTTCAAACTTGATTTTATTCGTATTTGCCTATTGAGATATTTGGAGTAGGGAGGAAGAGAAAGTCTTCAAAGGAAATATATTTTGTTATTACTATATGTAAACAGCACCTGATGTAGCACTCAGATTTGAATTCCCTTTTTCCAGAAATGTTAAAGAATTTTTATAGTTAATGAGTGAAGGGAAGGAAAGCTCTGCACTAGAGCAGAGAAGCTGTAGAAGTCTCAAACTCTTGACTTCTACCTGCCTGACCCTGTGTGTGCAGGTCTTTTACTTCTAAAAACCTTCTCTCTGAAAGAGACAATTGCCCATTTCATACCTGTCAGCAAGGCTTGGCAATGAGCCTGCTGTAAACTAATATGTGTTTGGGTTTATGCCATTCTATATGCTTTAGAAGAAATTAGTTTGAAGTATTTCCAGTTTGTCACTGAAAAAATGGAACCAATTTCAAGATAAAACTGAAATATATGATGGTAAAATGCTGATCATTCTAAATGCCAGTTGAACACCTGATTTACATAATAACCTGATTTTTATGGCACCTGGCCAAATGTGAATGTAAACGATGGTACAGACAGGTATTTGTCTGAGTTTTGTTGTTTGGCTAATGTGGCAGAACAAAGCTGAAATACCAGTGAAAAAGAGAAGTAATTTGTTGAATAGATTTGCAAATGCTTTTTGATGATTTATTTTCTCAGATTAACTCTTTTGATTCCATGAGTTGTATCTGTTTGTTCCTTCCCCTATGAACCTCACATGCAATAGGGGTCTGCACTTGGAAACCTGCCTTCTCTCCTTAGCTGAAACTTTAGTTTTTTATACTATGAGGACACTTTCAAACCAGTGAACCTGTTTTGATTGTACTCTATTCACTTCCTTGCAGCAGTCATTTTACTGATATTTGTTGCTATGTGCCTTCGAAATTAGTAGTGCTACTGCTTAAATATGAATGCTACTAAAATTACAGATTAACTAGCAAGCTGTTGGAATCTCTGTTATCAATAACTGCCAGGAAAAATAACTTCATGCCATAAACTTAATTTGGAATTCACTATGGGCCAAGAATTACTTATATCTGTCAGGGTTTCCCAACAGAAGACTCAGGAATAAAATAAGTACGATTTATTAAGTTAAACTTTCTTTGGATAAGTTTCTATACTGATGTCTTGTCTGTTTGCTGTCTGGAAAGAAATAAAATTTTCATGTATAACAACACTGCAAACTGAAATTGCATATGATTACTCCATGGTGCATTGGACTGTGGTGGAAGATCTGGATAGCAAGATCCTACTGGGTTTGGGTCCATATAATAAATTTCCTCTATTCTAGGAAGAGAAATTTCCCATGGATCGCCCTTGTTTCTTGCAAGTAAAATCGAATGGAATGGGTTTCTTTGGCAGCAGCACTTGCTGAGGCCTGCAGGAGGAGCAGAGCTGCCCTGCTCCACACCTGAGCTGTTTGTGCTGGGCTCCTGCACACTCGCCAGGACCTGAGAGAGAACACGAGTGACACTGATGGATGTGCTGCCAACGACTGCACATTGGTGTTTTATAAAGCATCCCTCTTTCTGTGTCAGGCCCAGAAAACTGCATTCTTATAAACTGTCTAAAATGTCATGGCTTTATTAAAATAAATACCAGACACTGTGAAGAAAGCACTTGGAGCTGCAAGTGCATCAAGGCCTGCTGTGGCCACTGCTGAAGGCAGGAGACTGAGTTAAACAGATTCTGAATCTGAAAAAGTCCAGTATCCTCATATGTTTCTTAATTTCCAGCTGTGCATCTTGCTTAATGACTTAGTGTAATTCAGTTAGAGAGTCTTTTCACTATTTGCTGCATTTCTGTGAGCCTGAAAAAGGCTTCAGTGTGTGGAGCACGTGCAGTGAGTTTGGCTACTGATGCTGTTGCCTTGTGATTGTATGAATGACTATAGGAGACCAAAGAAAATTGGAAAGCTCCATGATTTTGGTTATAGTAAACATGACACTGAATCACAGCTTGTGAGTAGACATGGCACATCCTGGTCACATTTCCAGTCATTCCTACAGTGCTTTGTGTGTGCCCTCTTGTATGGTCATATATCATGTGTGGGTACTGTGTGCAGGGTCTTACATTAATCTTTTACTGGTAGCAAATGCTGAGACATTATTTTACCAGGGAAAAAGAGGTTTTACTTTCTCATTTTCTAAGCATTTTTGTGTTGTTTCTTTCTTTTTTCTTTTAAAAAATAAAAGGAAAAAGCTATGAAACTCTCTGTGTTGTGCTCTCAGACGAGGGAAAAAAAAATACTACATTAAACATGCACAGGTGTTTCTTTAACAGTGTTCCCATATTTGAGAAACGCACAACTTAGTACCTTCTTTTTTCTTTTGGCAGATTTTATACACTTTAGGAAGGACTTAGAAACTAAAGCTTCTAAAAAGACTCTGATAGCCCCAGGTGCAAGGCCAATGAGGTAAGGATATGTTTGAGGCCACTCAGCTAAGACTGCAAGTTTAACTTGCTAAAGAAAGTGCTAGAAGGACAATCTTGAGGCTGCTTAGTCCCAGCTTCTGGCCTTGGCTCCCTGGTCTGCCTAAGTGTTTTTGTGAATCCATCACTGGATAATGTGTATTGTCACTAACCTTGCAGCTGTCAACATTTCTCTAGTTCAAAACAAGAAGAAATTGCCTTAAATGACCTATTTGTGTCGTCTATGTTTCATTCCTTCATGGCATATTTCCATAGGATTATCAAAGATTTTTATTATCCTTTCTTGAGTTCATAGCATTTGATTCTAAAAATGTGGTCTGGAATGAAATTCTGCTGGAAAGAATACTCTTTCCTTTGTCCTTTAAGTCTATTGTTGTAGCAAAGCAAAATATGCTGCAGACAGTGCCATAAAATTGAAATAATTAATGTAAAAATCCTTTTCCAGCCATCACAGGGCAATATCAGAATGTTCTGAATTGCTTATCTGCTTCCTAATTAGAAATAAGGAGTATTCTAGATATTAAGAGATTCCCTAGGGCTAATATATTTGAGGACCGTGTACTGAAAGTACCTAATGTTTAATAAATACAAACTAACAATGTAGAATGATTTCAAAGAGTCCTTAAAGTATTTTTATTCATGAGTTTTGGTGGGGGTTTGCCCCAGATTTTCTTTCAATAATGAACACAAATGCATTACACCTTTGCAATTCACGTCTGCTCCTGGATGAAATTCACGCTCACATTGAGAGGCCAGTTCCTATTTGGGAAAGGCTCTTGCACACAGGCAGTGAACCCGATTGTCCCCTCGTGCCTGCAGAAAGCAACCAGGGAAACATCTGTGCTAAGCTAGAGCTGGTTTTAATGGATTGGGTTCAAATGTTGGCAGAAGAGCCACCGAAAGATGTTTAATTGGCTGTGAGCTTTGGAGCCTGACCACTAGCTGGGAGACACAATTCTTATTTACACAGAGTTAGAATATTTATTTCCAAGGGAAGCAGAAAGCTGTGTGTCTGTATGGCTGGGAGGAATGGCAAGGGAAAGCCACAGGGTAGGTGGCACTGGAAGGCTGGTATCTTTGCCACGAGGGGTAAACACAATAATGCTGTTAGCTACAGCTCTTATTTCTTCAGTCAAAAAGAAACAAACAAACAAAAAAACAAAACAAAATGCAAAGAAAAAATACCAAAATCCTATAATAATTTTTGTGAGGGAGTTTTCATTTGAAGTTTTTAGCACAAATTTTTGCATTTCAGGAGTTGGGGCTGTGCCAGGTTTACTGAGTTAGTGGCTAAATTATCAATTGGTTACAGGTGTGTGTCTGCCTTAAAGGGGATTCAACTGCACTTTAAAGGAAGTTAATAAATAACAAAGCCAGCAGCAGCTAGGTTTGCTGCTTCTTTAGAGTCCTGTCACACCTCTTCCTGGGAGAGAAGTTAATGCTCACTGTCTTTGTCTCATGTCCTGGACACAAAGCTGAGCGTGGAATCAAACACTTGATGGGGTGAGTTATGAGCACAAGTTTGTCTTCTCAGTGTGCTAGGACTTGATGGTTTGGCAGTTCCTCCTTTCTTTAGATGGGGTGTTCTTGAGATTCTATGAAATGCTTGTTGTAACAAAAAAGATGTTAGGAAAGGGAGGGACTTCCACCCCTGCATTTTGGGGGAATAAGTGTGCTGAGGCTACTGTAGATTTTTGAGTTATGCATGAAGATGGAGTTGTGTATTTTGTATCTGGAAATAACTGGTGGATTCCAATGTTTTGGAGGAACTTTCCTTTGGCAAAGAACAGGGCTCTTGCCTGGATGACTGGTCTGGAAATTGCTTATTGGAAATCAGTCTTGTGCTGTGCCTTTAAATGGAGGAAAGCCCTGTAACAGGCACTGAGATTGCTGTGGCCTCCTCCAGCCTGTGCTGGCACAGTCAGGCTTCTGACCTTCCCAGGAGCTGTGCTGGAGCTCAGCTCCTTCAGGCAAGGAGGTTCCAGGGCTCCTGCCCTGTGTGCCCAGTGGCCCCTTGTCTCACTGCAAACCTAGGGTGGAGGAGGAAAAAACCCTATCATTGCCTCGAAGGGAATTCAGCTGTTAGTTCAATGCCTATTAAATTTAATAAAATCCACTTAGATGCTCACCTTCAAGAGCCAGTCTGATACTTTACATAAACCTTAATTTGCTTACCACAATTGCTTTAAAGACAAACAACCCACCACATCAGAATTTTCAACCCCTGCTAATTAGACTTTAAAGTACATTGAGATAACTTTGGACAGATGTAACAATATTTTATTATGCCATTTTTTGGCCAGTGTATTTTTTAATGTGTGTAATGTCTGTTAAACTGCAGTTTTTAGGCTTTTGGTTTACTGGACAGTGGCAATGGCAGTTGGAAAGGCTGGCACACTGTATGCTTTTTTCACAAGCAAGAAACAATAAACTCCTAGGACCTGAAAAAACCAGTTCTTCCTTCAATTTGACAGAATGATATCTGTACTAAACTGATATGTTAATTGGGTCTGGCAGCCTCCATTTAATTGTGACTCATTGCAAATGATCGAGTTAGTCAGCTCCTCAGTTGCAGTTTTGTTTTTGTCATGAGAATAAAAGAAAATAGGTAGCCTGCATGGTTTTGCTTTCTTTTTATTCCTAAAAAGCACTGCAATTTTAAATATTTAAAGATTTGTGAGGTTTTTGAACAAGTTTGTTTTTTAGTTTTTTTGTTTGGTGTTTTGTGGGTTTTTTTGGTTTTTTTTTTTCTTTTTTTTGTCTGTCTATTGCACGCATTTTTGACCATGATAATTTTAGGCTCTACCTGTGAAATTCCATCTCACAATTTATTTGCTGTTAACACAATCATTCCAGATTTAAATGTACACAGGAAACAATTAAACAGAACTAAACCTATTTGACACAGTTATGCTATAACAATCATGCCAGTAAATTTCAGTACTGGATAGTAAAAAGAACAATGCTTGTGGCAATGAGTAGCCCCAACATCTGGAATCAGATTCACCCCACTGTGGCTCACACGTGGCTGTGGTTGGGTTAGAACAAAAACAAGTGCTACAACTTTCTTCAACAAAGGCATCACTGTAGATAAACCTAATGAGAAATATCCATCCTCTAAACCTTTTTAGTCTAAGGAATGGTGGTAGAAAATAAGGAAATAATGAAGGACATTACTTGCCTTACCTGCCTGTGGAAAGCAATTGATTTTTTTTATCTTCTGATTGGTACTATGCTTGCTATTAAGCAAAGTAGTCTGAAGTCTTATTTTGCTAGCAGTCAACACTTCATTTAATTGTACCCATCTCAAAAAGGCTTTTAGTCCAAAGCAACAAAGCTGAGAAAAGAGAGGGTGCTGCATCCCACAGAGTGATTGGGGATGCTGAGGTACAGCATCAGTGGAGGAGACTCCCATATACGGAACATCTCCAGCACAATCCCTCACAATGTTATATTAACTTCCCCAGTTATGTCACCCCTTGTTCTCTCCTCAGTTCTAGAAAGCTCTGTGTTCTCTGCTCCCCAGTTGGTTCCCTTGATTTGCCACTCCTCCCCTGAGCCTGGCTGGTCAGTGCCCTGCAGCCTCGCCACTGCACCACGGGCAGGTATCAGCTCCCAGGTGTGGACTGAAAAACCTTGGGCCCTCCTTTGTTCTGTTTCATCCCTGATCCCCTTCCAGTGAGGATAATAAACTCCTGGGAACGTTATACAAAAGCTCCTCCCGTGCCTCCTTTCTCCAAGGCTCAGTTGCCATTGATGTTCTCCATCCCTTACACTCTTGGGCAGGCATCGGCTGCTCCTGCCACACTGCTGCAGGAGGGTGCAAGGGAAAAGAGGGACAAAATAATAAGGATGCCTGCAAGGTCTCTGCAGAAATAGCATCGTTCTAAATCCATTTGGTTACTACCGATTACCTGCAGACCTAAAGAGCTGTTCTCTCACACCAGTTTGCCACTGTAGTGTGGTTTATAAACGTTAAGCTATATAATAGTTTGGTTAAATACTCCAAAGTATTTAATGTTTAGAAGATTCTTCCTGACTTTTGTGAACTGGAGTCCTCATGCACCTGTGAAGTTCTGACAAAGGAGTAGAAACTCTTCTAATAACTGCATAATAATATTCAATGCTTTTAAAATGCTTTCCAAGAAGAGAGTAGAATATTTTTTTTTTTTTAAATTTCAGAAAGGAATGGGGGAGAAACTGGTGCCAGGAATGAGTTCACAGAAATCAGCACTGGTGTGCTAAATTCTTGAAAGGAAGGGCCTGTTACAGCCTCTGCTGTAGTGATCAGGGATTGAGTCCCTGAGCTCCTGATGGGGAACAGAACGTTTGGAATTGCTGTTTTGTGTGTGTTCATATATAACCATACTATAAAAATGCATAAATAAGTAATAATTCAGGATTCAGATAAAAAAACTTGATATCAGAAGAGCTTAAAAAAATTACAGTATAAATTGGTATTGATGTGCAATGCTGGTTTATTAAATGTCTGCTACTCCTACATAAATACGAGGAGGGGGAAAGTGAATTATCTTCGTCTACATAATAGCTCATCTCAGAAATACAGGCTAGTAGGATCTGATTCTTTATCTGAGATTAAAAGTTTAATTCTTACATTTTGACATCATATGGACAAGCTAAAGCTTCCCTTTTCTCTGAGGTAAGACATTGCAATCACTAGGCCTTTATATACAAAGAAACTGTGCATAACTTATGTGCTTCCAATGATTAATGTTGTAGTTATTTCTGTTGTGCTAATTCATAATGTTTCTTGCATTTGCTTTTGTGGGACAAATCTCCATCCATCAACAGTGTGTTATCTTGCCAGTTTCTCCACTATTTTTATTTAGCTAATTCAATCATTGCATTACTTAAGAGGATCTAATTAATCATTATGTTCGTAATCTTGTCTTTTATTGAGAGCACAGTTAATTAAGTTCACAAATTGACATGGCAAAGTTTGATCCTGACAAATTACATTGGAAGACGATTTGTATCAATAAAAATCTCTGGACTGATATATTGTTGGCTTTTCCAGTTGGTGACAAAGATCTGTCCTGGGCCAGGGAGGGCTCCTCAGTGCAGCCATGCAGTGATGCCAATGTGTTGAAATGCAAAATCTAATTTGCATTTCTCTGCAAATGAAAACTTGGTGATGTCATGAGCTCTTCAGAAACATTCTGTAGTGAGAAGAGGCTGATCTTGCAAGGCCTTCAATACCCACCTCCTGCCTAAGTCAAGGGCTTCTCTGAGTCTAGCATGGCACTGCTGAGATAAGGGGAATGAGAAGGAGCTTTCCCTGAATTTCTCTGGGAATTGTCCAGCACTGCCAGGGACAGGCACCTGGATCTATCAGAGCTGTGGCCCATGGGTGCTGAAGGCTGAGGATGGGCAGCACAGGCAGAGCTGGGGCTGTGCCTGGTGAGGAGCTGGGGGCTGGCAGAGGGGAAAGAGGGATCAACAGGATATTTATTCATGGAAACTCAGGGAGGCAGTGCCTGGCTCTTGTGGAAGGCAGCTCCTTTGCCAGCAGCTGCAGAATGGGCTCAGTGCCCCATGGAGCTGCTGAGGGCTGCAGTCTGTCTGCACAGCCCCAGAGCTGCACCCCAACACCCCCTGTGCAGGGAGGGATGGGGGGGCAGAGTCCCCCCAGGGCCCTCACCTGCCCCAGTGGGTGTGGAGGTGCTGCTTTGGGGCCCAGGATGCTGGGGAGGAGCTGCATGTCTGGCCTGGGGCTGTTCACTGTTTGTCCCTATGAGTGTCAATGGCAGGGTTAGAGGGGTCTCCTCCTGATGGGATCCACAGGGAAGAAATGAAGGCAAGGCCCCTTTTCCAGCTGGGTGTCAGCTGCTGAGGAGAGATTGGAACTTGGGAGTGCAATGAGGGAGACCACAGGGAATCACAGAATCAATTAGGTTGGGAAAGAGCTCTGAGATTGAGTCCCACCTATGACCAAACACCACCATGGCACTGAATGCCACATCCAGTCCTTCCCTAAACACCTCCAGGGATGGTGACTCCATCACCTCCCATTGCAATGTCTAATCACTCTCTCTGTGAAGAAGTTCTTCCTAATGTCCTCCCCTGGCACAGCTCAAGACCATGACCTCTTGTCCTTTTGCTGTGTGCCTCGAAGAAGAGGCCGAGCCCCAAAGTGAGACAGTGTTGGACAGGAATGAAAGGATGTGGTGACAGCTACAGGGGAAACCTCAGGAATAAGAAAACAGAGAGATGCCCATTGTGTGTGCCTGCACAAACATGAAAAGTGTCTTTGGAGTCACTGCTGGCCAGCTCCGGTGGCTGGAGCACTGTTATGGAAAAGCAGGCAGGGAAGGGAAAGAGGAGAGGAGCAGGAGTTGTGAAGGAGCAGGCTGAATGTACATGGAGCTGAGCAGTTGTCTTTGAGACATTGTGGGACAACGCTGGGGGAGAGAGAGGCTTTTGGGGTTGGTGTTTGTTCCTCTGTCCCCAAACAGTTCAGTCATGGTGTTTCCAGGGTCAGAGGTTAAAGGAATCATTTGGTGATTCTGTGCATGAGGTGATTGAGAATACATTAATAATGCAGTTAGAAACACATTAAGAATGCTGGACATTATTTATGGAAAAAGAATCCTATGTGTAACAGTTATAATTTCCTGGATCTCATTTTTTCCCCCAATACAATCAATGATGAATATATTCAGAAATGTTTCCTCTGCACTATCTGCAGGCTGTGCCAATTAGATATAACAAATCATTTAAAGTCTATTGTCCTTTGCAGAGGCTGGATGAAGCACTGCAGGGGTTTTTTATATTTACTGTGATGGTGTTTCATTCCCATTGTTATCCTGAAGCATTTATTCAAATTCCCTCGCCACCTTGCTGCCTGCTGTTGTGGAGCTCAGGTGTCTCTGACCATTCCTTGAAGGGCTCCAAGAGTCCTGAGGTTGCTTTAAACCCCACTGCTGTTCCTGTGGCTGAGAATAAATGGATCTGGGATAGAGAGATGTCTCTGCTCCTGTTCAGCGTGCTGCTGAATGGTCTTGGATGCCATTAGACCAAAGCTGTAAAGGGCAGGATGTCTGATGTGTTCTGAGGCAGAAATGCATCTTTTGGGCACGTTTGAACATTTCAGTGCAGGATGGCTGAAGGAAGGCCTGAGCAGTTTGCTGAATGACAGCACAATGATTCTGAAACAATCGATGAGGTTGTTCCTTTGAAAGGCAGACAAGTGCATGAACGAAGAAATTCAGGCAATGCCCACTGAAATGTTGTCCAGTTTAGCTGATCTTTAGCAGTATTTAAGAAAAGGTAGGGGAATGAGAAAACTTCAGTGTTTTATGCTTTAAAGAATCTTAAAAGATTACTGCATTGATTTTTCCTTTTAATGATAGAAGTCTCCTAAGCATTTTGATTGTTAGGTTTTATGTATTTTGGCTTCAATCTTTAATTAAAAGTTGACAGACCTTAGCAGGGAGTAACTTACTGTTTTATTCTGTGTCAAGTGATATTTGAATCTGGGTGATCTAAAATAAACTGGCTTTGTTTTATTGTCTACTGGCTGTCCAGCAAACTAGGATATTGCTGATTCACCCAGCTTTTCTTTTCAACTCTGTGCCAGGAATATTTGTATGTGTAAGTACTTTAAAAAAAAAAATCCTTAAACATTAGACATTTTTGCATTTAGTATGAAAATGGTTTTGAGAAAGAATTCTGGATTTATATCTATGGCTATCTTTTGCTAATTTTGAAAACAATAATAGGTAAAAAAATTTGCTTTTTTAACATTACTAATTGTGATGTTTCAGTACAAAAGAGATCTATGCAGTTATATTTTTCAGAGTAATCTGCCATTACTGAAACTAAATTATTAATGTGAAAAGGATGATTGATCAAACACAAGCTACTACAATGTGAGAACTAGAACAAGGTCAAACTTATTTTACAGGTGTACAGAAACTCATAAAATCAGTAAATTGGACACACAGACAAATATTTGAATCCGTGAATATAATTGTTTTCATTGTTACATTTTATGGCCTGTTTTTCTCCTCTGACTTTCCCATAGACTGCAATGTACATTTATTCATCCTGGCTGGAAAGCACTTTACAAAATCCTTTTTAATGGCAATTTTTAACCCCCGTCCTCAGTTAGATATACACTCCTATATCACAGACGAATTGATGTAAAGATTGCACTGGTTCAGCCATCTATCTCCCAAGTACAAGCACTCTGACCTCAGAAGTGGGAAATTCACAAAAAAATTTAGAGCCAACAGAATAATAATCATGAGCAGTTTACCTAGTGAATTTCCCTATCAGTTGTGATATAAATAACTGATGTATGAATTTCAACATTGCCACTCCTAAACAGTGATTATATCTCGTTGGAGACTCTTTGGACAAGTACAATTTAGGACAGGTCAGACAGAAGCTTTGTTAACTGTGATCAGCATGAGAGGACAGGGGGACAGCATCTCCCTCCTGGTGCCCTGTTCCCTGCCAAGAGATTGAGACCCAGCCTATCAACTGTGATGGAGAAAGAGGAGGGGAAAACCACTAACTGCAAAGTCAGCAAAGCCAGGTGTCCATCCCTGGGGAGGGCAGAATGCTGAAGTATCTCCTTAACTGCCACTATTTTGGGAATCTAGCTAATACAGTAAATAATATGGACAATAAACCCAGTAAGTGTTACAGTAAATATTATGGACAGTAAATAATATGGGCAATATAGGGGGGTGGCTCTTGGTGGAGCCTAGACTGATATTAGCTTAGCAAGGAGTTGGAAACAATCACAGACCATTGGCTTTTAGGTGAAGGGAATCTTCTTTTAGTAAAGACAACTTCTTAGCCTGACCTCAGTCATCCATACCAGTAGTTTTACCCCCACAGTCTGAATCTCAGTCACACATACAGCAGGGAAAAAACCCAACAAAAAGTGGATTGAAATGATATCATTCAACTTCCCTGACCACTCACATAGGCGGCACTGCTTGAGTAATTAGAGGAAGAATTTAATTATTTGCACTAAAATCAAGAGCAAAGAAGAGAAAATAGGAGAAATCTATTCTATCTGACTCCTCCTCTGAGTTCATCCTTGAAACCAGGGGCCAGTCCTGTGTATCATTTACTCCTTATTTCTGGTTATTGCTGTGGCCTCTGCAACACATGGTTTATCAGTTGCTTGCAATTGCAAATCAATAACATTTTTCAGGAATGTACAAGTCCTGGGATTTCTTCCTATTGCCTGAACTCAGAAAAATAGAAGAGTATTTTGACAGAAAGGTCAGATGAGCTGTGGACTGTGTTCAGAAGCTGTCTAGAAGCAACCAAGAAGTGATTTATTTGGTTTTATTTAGTGATTTATTTAGTTTTATTCCATGCTCCTCATATTAAACTGAGGTGTTTGTGTCTTCTTTATTTAGATTTTTATTCCTTGATTATAGCCTGTTATATTGCTGCAGCTACAGCATGGGGCTTGAATTCTTCCTTTTGATTGATTTTCTTCAAATCTTAAAAAAATCTTAAGGAAATTTTTACTTCAGGTTTCAAACCATTTTCTTGTCTCTAGTCAGCTGCAGCTACTGTTTAGATTTTACCATGAATTTAAAAAAAAAATTGATTGCTGTAACAACTGTGTTGAGGTCTTATTTACTGTCCATTATCTGAGACATGGATGGGAATATTAGTTGTTTTACTTTTTTTTGGGAATATTTTTTATCTATCTCACATTATTTTAGTCACACGATAGATCATTAAATTAGTGTTTTAATGGTACATTTTAAGCTCTGCACTTCTCATCTCCTAATTTTACTAATTTTTAGATCTTTCCATTAATGTACAGGAGCCTGATACAGTTTGTTATGCTTACAGTCAAATAAAATGATTAAAAATTAAGGGAATTTGTAAAACAAATGAATTAATAACATGATTACTGAACTAAATGAAGGGTAACAAATTATGAATATTTACAAAACTGAATTATGTTTTTTATTATGCATTTCTAGAAAAAAAATAGGAATGATTGTGACTTAAAATTTCAGCCTATTCAATATCCACTGCTCTAGTAAAGCCTCATGGATATGATTAGTTTATGGCAGTCTCCAGTAGTGGATGTTGGGGAAACAATTCTCATCAAAACAATTAAGGTGCAATAACTGTGTAATGCCAATTTTAAGATCTAAATTATTTGTAGAAATTGAATACACTGTACTAAAGTGCCTCTATTTGGGCAGCACCAAGCTTCACAGTATCAAGTTTAAAGCATTATTTTGCCCCTCTTTTACATGGAATAGCAGTTGGATGTCCTCAACACCTCTGTGAGAGAAGCAATGACATGAAAATTATTTTGTTTACTACACAGGTACTTTTTCTGACTGCTATCTCCTCACAAATCCAGAAAGCACTTGGGTCAGGATTGTTTCCTTGGAGTGAGTGAATAAGGCTCCCATAGCCATGCTCAATATTTCATGATTTGAGATCCAGCTAAAATATACTTCATCATATAATTTCACTGCTCACATTTTTTATCTATCTAAATAGAACTGAACAGGATGTTTTAGAAGAACATGCTTCATCTAGAAATGCCAATTTGTCAAAACCGGAATTGTGTGGGAAAGGGCTGATTCGATCCTTTTTTTTTTTTTTTTGTGTAGAAAAAGCTTGAAGAAACAGATTTCAACTGCTGAGAGCATCTCGTTTCAACATTTTAAACATGCAAGTGGCAGTTTTCTTGGCTTGGAGAAATATTTAAACTATAATTAAATGCTATAAGAATAAAAAATGCACAGAATTCTAAGAGAATTAAATAATTCTAGTAAAGTAAATCAGACTTTAAGTGCTGAAGACTTTAATTAGTCTTTATGGCTCTGCATCTACGTTGTGTTCAGTACCCCTGTGCTTAGATGCAGCCAACTCTTATTTCTTAATTTTCCATGATGTAGCCTTGGCCTAATGCTGCTTCCATTCATGCTGAAAGGAAAACTGCTCTGGGATGAGGTGGATTGGACTCTTGAGAAGCCAATCTTGGTTCCTCAGGAGATTTTCCCCATCCAGAAGTTGGTACTGACTCGAGAGCTGCACACTGCCATGAGCAGCCAATCCTATAACAACCCCAAAAATAAAACTACTGCTTAAATGGCAGTCTCGTTGGGAAGATTGGAATGCATTACAATATAATTTTGTGTGACCTTTTGGTGATATTTGAGAATGTTTGAGTTACCATATGATAAATATAAAATTTTGTGCACCATTAGCTATGAGAAGAGTTCGTGTTAAGAAACCCCACTTATCATCCCTTGGAATCACATAACAAAGGTCAAACCCAACAGGTTGCAGTAGAAATAACCCTGAAATCAGTAAGTTATTAGAATTACTTTAATTTTCAGTTGGCAGAGAGAATACTGTGCACATTATAAAAACCCCAAATCCCAAAAACCAACTTAACCTTTGTATTTGGTGCTGTTATATTATTATATATCCTCTTTTTTTGTGTGTGTGTTTTATTAACAAAAATTAGATCGAATTATTGAAAAGTCTATGCTTTTGTTAAACTATACAGTGTTTAAAGGCTTGAGAATATTAATTAAACATTATTGGTATAATTTAGTTAAAAGAGAGCTCAGGGAAAATAGGATTTTATTTTTTCACACTGTGATTGACTGGAATGATTTTCTTTTTGGCCAGCTGAGTATTGTTAAAATTGATGTTGTCTTGTAAAACACTTTTTTACTAGATTTTAAAGGTTCCTCTGTGGACCTGTAGAGAAAACGACTGTGGAAGGTTATTTGTTCTTGTATGCCATGATCAACCCTTTCCTTATTCCAGAGCAATTGTGAGAAGGAAAGGGTTGTTTAGGACAATCAGTGGCTTCACTGCCATTAACTGAATTACAAGAGTTCTTATTATAATATAAACCTGACAATACTGAGTCACTGGTTTTAGAACCTTGGGCTAAAAGTAGATGTAATGCATGATAGAAAAATAATAATAATAATGCATGAATGCCCGTATAATGATGAGCTGTACACACAGAGATTTTGATGTATTGTTAATTCTGTGAATGTATCAATTGTGAGCTGTTTGGTAGTCAAAATGTAAATACAGTCTTAGAAATTATTATGTGAACTTGAACACCAGTTTCATTCTGTTTCTTTTTGAATCATTCATACAGACATAGATTCATGTGTGGAATGCAACACATTTTTCTGATTCTCATCACCTCAAAAAACAGAAGTAGAAAAGAGGGGTGGTGCATCTGGGATCAAAGAGATGGAGTGGCTTTCATGTGTGGGTAAAAGAAAGGGATTCTGAATAGGCTTTTGAAAGGATTGTGTATCTATCTGTGTAAATTATCGTTGCCTGTAAAACCAGGAATGGTGAACTGGACTGAGAACAACAGTACAAGGTCTAAAGCAAAAAAGTATTTCTCCATTTAATGCAAAATAAAAACCGTGGAACTACTTACTGTAAAGAGCTGTGAAGGCAAAGATACATGGGTTCATGGTGGATTAGAGAAATCCATGTTTGAGTGTATCAGGGGCTGTTGAATAAGAGGTTTAGAAGAAACTTCTGGGTTGCAATACCTAAGTCAATCCAAACCAGGAAAGCCTGTCCTCTGGCTTGTGAGAGGGCAGAAACTGAATTGTGGAGAAAGCTCTCAAGATCATTTTAGGAGCAGCATTCACACCTCTGTGTGCACATGAACACACAATATTAGCAGCTCCTGGTATTTGTGAGTGTGTACAGAGAGAGAGCTCTGTCTGTAGACGGGCATAGCTGGGGCGTGCACAGGTATGGAGTTCCTTTGCTCGTCACATATTTCTGGGAATTATTTTCCAGGTGTTACCGATTGTCCTGTACTTGTTGGTTATTGTCACTGTAAAACTAAGTGGTCTCTTTTTGCTCTGTATTAAGTGGAAGATTTTCTTTCCTCTCATTTGTGCCGTCATCTGTTACAACTTGGCTTTGAAGCCTATTTTCTGTGGAGGACAGGATCATACAGCTCAACCACCCACTTGGATGTGAAGTGCAGTTTAATAACATCTGTGCACCTGCTGGGACATTCACAGCACGGCCAGGCCTTCCCTGTGATTACAACTATGGATTGCATGTCCTGGGCTGGTTTCCTGCTCTCAAATTTGAGAGTGGAGATGCTGCATCCTCCCTGTAATAAGGACCCTTTCTTATTTGGTTTGAGTTTTGGCTTGAGCCTTTCAGGGATTAGGAGTACTGCAAGGGTTGAACATGCCCGTGGGGGAAGGAGTGCTGTGTGTTGGTAATCTCTCTGTTGCACTGGTGTGCAGCATGCACACAGCTGCAGTTTCTGTCTGGAGAGTGGTGGGGGTCACAGTGATGCCAGGCTTCGGATGGGGAGTTGATTATAAAATGTTAACCAGCACAGGGAGCAGGAGTGATTACACTGCCCCAGAGCAAGCTGAAAAACATCTATTTAGCTCTAAATACAGGCTGTGGTTTCAGAATTTGTGGTTCCTGGTGCTTTTCAGGGTGTCATGTGCTTGATTTTATATGGCCAGCTGAAATTAATGTCATAAAAGATGTGCAAGCTTAGAAAGGTTTTCATATATGTGTAATATAACAAATTGCAGGAAGATGCACTTGGAACTTTATAGATTTATGTCTTTGTTAAAAAAGAAAAAAGCTTTTTCACACAAGGGATGGTTTTTTAAGATGTTTAGGATATTCTCTCTGACCAGTTTATGGGGAGGGAAGATACTGGGACAGAAACCTAAGTGGAGACAAAAAACTGGTGACAAAATTCACTTTTGTAAATTAGAGATGGGCACAAAATAAACCTTTGTAAATTAAAGGTGGAGAGCTTTGAAATTAGATAAATCAAAACCATTTTTGCTTGAAGGGCTTTTAGAAATGAAAGAATCATTCTATGGCCAGGCCTAAAAATGTCTTTAAGGCTTGCAGACACATTGGCCCAGGCTCTGTCTGTGAGCCCTGAGCCCAAAGACGTGCAAGGCATGGGGTCCTTCTGTCCCACAGCTGCTGTTATTGACAGAGAGGCTCTGCCCTCCTCATCCTGAGAAGGTGAACACGGGGTGAAGAATTTGGAAGGGAGCACAGAATGTCCCCAAGTCACCAGCACACACTGCTCAGCCTCGCTGTTGGGTGTCTGCAGCCACAGCAGCGCCACAGGCACAGCCAGGGCTCTGAACACTCACAACTAGCTTTGAATAGAAAGAGTCAGACTCAGTCTGCAGTCTGATCACAAATAAAAAGAAAGTGCATATTGGAAAAACAAACTCTTAATCTGGTCTTGAATAGCAATTATGATGCGTTTAGCATAAAATAATAGTTACGGGGAAAATGGGTTTTGTTTTCCATTTGCAGCAATGTGGTACCCTGTGAGATTTAATTAATGGCTCTCATTTATTCTTATTTCTCCCTATTCTGTGAGTGCTGAGTATAAAAGAGCACATTTAATTTGGCTTCTAGGCAGCAAACAAGTTCATTTAATGTTGATATAGAAGCATCTCTGGATTTTAGAGGGAAAAGAGAGGAAGGGCCATGGAGGGGAAATGTGATTAGTACCATTGATATCATAGACAGCTTGAATGGCTTTAGCAATCAGGGGGAATTTTTCTGAAAACCAAGTTTATATTACTGCACAACAATTCAGAGAATGGGGAATTATCTCCCATAGCACATTAGATAAATGGACCCTGGAAGTTATAACCCTCTTAATGTGGATGTAACATTTTGTCTTTTGGGGGATGTATGATATGTTAGAGACACACACCTATGCTCTCTTTTATCTCTTTCAATAAAGAAAATAAAATTTCCTTTGGATAATATTATCTTGGGGAATATATTTCAAGTTAAGCAAATCTTCCTATTGGATAAAACAGGTTATGCTACACATTTAAATGTTGTCTGGAAAGGGTCAGAGTGGACAATCTGGAAAGTTCCTCCCACAGACATAGAAACCACAGTGGGCTGGTGTTGATTGATGGTTTGAGCAAGCCAACCAGAGGGGGACTGTATTTCTTAAACTGAGGGAAGCTTTCCTACCGACTTGCATTTATTTCAAAATCAAGGCTTCAGGCTTTAAATTCTACCAAGCAGAGCCACTGGCATCCATAACAGAATCCGAGTGCTATAAACTCACACCTGGTTTTACAGAAAATGGGAAAAAGGCTGCTCCTTAAAGGCAGATTAACTTCTTTTGAGGAGTGTGTGGTTTGCAGGAGAGGCTGGAACTGAGAGAAGCAGCCTATTGTTTCACCTGGAAATTATTTCACTCTTGTGTTTGGTTCACAGGGTCTAGAAAGATCAATGTGAAAAAATTTTGTTCCTATCTTATGAAGGCAAAAAAGAGAATTAAAAGAATAATAAAGCCATGGAAGCATACATGAGGGGTAAAAATTGCTTAGGATCCTTTGCAAAGGGCATCTCTAGACAAGAGAGAAAGCTGAGGAGGACATGGTACCTAAAAGCAGCAACATCTGTTTCCTCAATGTAGATAACATTGTTTGAATCCTGCTCAGCTGTGTCTAACATATCTGCCCTTGATGTAAATCAGCCAGGATGGAAGCACAGGTATTTCTGCTTCTGATGACATGCCTGATTTGTTAAAAAGATTTGGAATGGGAAATAGGAATTTTATGTTTTGTCTAGTGTACTTGTGTCATTCATCAATCGCTTTTTTGCCTTTGGCAATGGACATAGTGTCCTCTGGCATAGCACTCATTTTAGTTCATTTGGACTCTCTTAGTTTAATGGGGAATTTTTTCATATTTTTTACAACTTAAAGACGTGGGACTCACTCAATTTATGCATGCCATAGGCTTGGGCTGTTTATCCCCTCCTCTCTCTGTTCCCTTTAAAAAGCTCTTCTTTATAATGTTTTCTGATGGAGTTATAAAACCTAACAGTATTGGCAGGAGTGGCTGGCGGAGCTGAGTAGCTGAGGGCCTTTTGGCCTTTGTGCAGCTCTCTCTGCCCTGTAATGCTGTGCAATTTTCACCACTCATTCTTCTCACAAAATTTCTTCCTTGGTCTGTCTCCCAGCCCTGGGAAATGCACAATAGCAGCACATTTGCTCACTGGATGTTCTCCTATCTGGTCTTAGGAATAGCTTATAATATTTGACTCCTATATCACCAGTGATTTGCCATTTCCCACCACCTTGGGTCTGGAGTCCTCTTTGTACTGGTGGGAGTAATCTGGAGTGTGAAAGAAATTGGGAGTGTTTTTCAGGCAATTTTTGAATGTGTTTGAGACATGAAATAGGACATGATTTGACCTGCACCCTGTGAGGTGAAAGGCAATGACTGCTGCTATTGACTCCTGAGTGGATATGCAGCTTTTTAAATGAAATTATTAAGGAAAGCAACATTCTGAGCTTCAACACTGTATTCTCAGTTCTGTGAAGAAAGTAAGAAAAAAAACTAGGGTGAGAATAAACATCTCCCTGCATGCCTTTGTATGCTGGATTCATGAGGCACCTATCCTTGGAAGCACTTGGATAGAACACTGTGGATGTGTTTTACTCATTGTGTTTCATGAGCTGCATTTGGTGAGTACTATTTAGGACCAGAGAAGTTCTTTTTATTTTATTCCCTGACATAGTTCTCAGTTTTATTCCCAATTGGTTGAGTTATCTGGTACAAATTATTTATTTTTTCCAAGAGTAAAAACCACAGAGTTGCTTTGATTTGCATTGGCTTTCAGGTTCATTTGGCTTGGAACAAAGTGCCTAATACAAAATCAAAGCAACAGATGCTCCTTGCTGGCTTTCTCTAGAGCTCACACACCTGCAAGTGCTTGCCATAAACTTGCTATAGGGGCTGCTCTTGGCCATCCTCCTGTTTTTTTAATGTCACTGTCCTTTGGCAATACATAGATCTTAGTGAAACAAGATGTTGTTTTTTCTCTCCAAGCTGTATGCATGTTTTTTTTCTGCAGTCTGCTGTGTGTCTTAGGCAGGCTGTGAGCTAATGATAAGATTGCTACGGTGAATTCCCACATCACCATGTTTTCTGCCAGAGATGAAAGGCCATGTAAATATGCTTTTCTGGCTCCTTTCTCAGATATAATTTCCCTATTCTTTTTTTCTTCTGCACTCTATTGGCAACATGGAATTGTAATACCTCTGTTTGCCTGTATGAACTCCTGCACAGTGTTACCAGGGTGCAATTATTAATTAGGCATTACTTATTTTCCCCAAAATCCAAGTTTATAGTATTTATATTTCAATTTGTGCAAAATACTTCAAAATTTTATAATAAAATTAGCTTCCAAAAGTGTTAAATAATGCCTCTTCCAGAAGAAAAATATCTGTTTTGAAGGGACTAAGTCAGATATTTTAGAATTTGCTATATCCTCAACGCAGCAATGGCAGCCAAACAAACCTTAAAAATAGGGAAAGGTACTGAGGGCTCTATTTTGAGCTGGGGATTCCAAGACTGCCAAGCCTCCTGTTCTACAACAGGAAGCTTAGGACAGAAACAATTTGATGCTGAATGTCTGCAGTCCCATGCTAGAGCTGCCCTGTGGGACCTGGTGCCATTATGGAATTTCTGATCATCTGTCCCATAAACCCCAGATGTGTCAGGATTTTTATTGCCTCACAGAATACAAGTACCTAGCAAGTAAAATATACCTTAGCCTACTCTGATGACAATAGAAGTCTTGAATTCAAACAATTTCCTCGTTGAATAGGAATATTTAATTAGGCACATAGGGCACGTAGGCAGAAGGAAGAGGATGCTTAGTTTTAAGGAACAATACAATTCCTTGGCTTTCAACTGAAAAAGCAAGTTTATGCAAGATCTGCAGCACATATCCAAAGGCAAAACTGAGGTCCATTTGAAAATTTTAGTCTAGTTAAATTTTCTCTATGAACTCTTTTGTTGGGGTCAAGTTGTAGAAAGAAAAATTTAACCCTTCTTGGTTCATATGCAGTCAGTCATGTTAATGATGTTCTTGTTATTTTGGCAAGTATTCAGCATATGTGTGACATACATAGAACTGTGGCAGTCCCTCATGGTAGGTCCTCAGGCAGTGAAAGAGCTGATGACATTTTACAAAATGCAGTTATGTAAAGCATTGCTGGAGGCAAGACTGTGAAGCCAAAGCTTTACTGTTTCCAATGCAGGAAAAAGTTCTAATGTGTTTATCTGGTCTCAATTGTCATCAAAACTAGCTTAGGCTTATTAGTTACAGTTAACAGGACTCTTCAGTTCAGTAACCACTGAAGTTATTTCTTAATTAGTGGAACAGGAATGCAAAATTATTCTTCGTATTTAAAGTTGGTTATACTCATTTATAGCTTATTGAACTAATTAGAATTCCCAGACAACCTCTTATTTTTTTATCTAAAAGAATAATGTTCCACATCTCATCACTGATTTAGTATTTCTTTTAAACTGAACTGCTGTGGAATCTAAATTTAGAAACAAACTTTGAACAGGGACAGTTTTGGCATAGCTTACCAATGAATTGCTCATGCATCATCCTACAACAGATTTGGATGAGTAATATATTTTTATAATGAGCGGTACATACATCATTGTCAATCTTCAGGTTTAATTGAGAATACACTCAACTCTCATAGTGCCACATGAAATACAGTTTGGGGGTCCTGTATGATTAAAATAGGAATGATAGATGTCAGTGACAGTACATTGGTATTAATGCTGTGAGTTGGAAAATAGCATGTGCATGGAATGAAGGAAAGTATCTCCTTGCAATAATGCCTACCTAAGGATGGCTAAATTTCTGCAACTTGAATCATTCCTGTTTAAATTTGGTAAAGTTAGTTGAACTTGATCAGTGAAGGGCAGAAGTAAACCTTCTTTTCATTTGTCTTATTGACACCTTTTAAAAGGTTTTCTGGTCCTAATACTTCTCTTTGTAACCCTGTTAGCTATGGTCAAGCAATTCCTGTGAGTGCAGTAATGTTGCAGAAGTGCATTCACCTGCTCAAGAATTAGGACTCTAATGGGTGGCCTGTGTCCTGGTTTGACCTGATTGGACAATTTTGTAATATTGACACATGATTAAACCAATGAAAAGGGTGGATACACCTCATGGGAACACGTATTTTAGGATGAGAATCCTGGAAGTGGGTCATTCTAATTTTTGGCGAGGAGGAGAAGGTAGGGCTGGGCTCGGTCTCTTTGTGTGGCTAGGGCCAGCTGAGTTCCCTTTTCATCCACATCCCTCTCTTCCCCCTCCAGCAGCCGATGGCTGGGCAGGGAGGGGGCAGAGAGAGTGAGAGAGCCAATTCTGGCTGGTCCACAGCTGCTGACATCCAGCCAGAACACGTACTGGGAGCAGCCACGGCCACAGCTCAGCAGGGACGGGCTGGGCCAGCTCCAGCTCCCGGGCAGGGAACAGGGAAGCTGATCACATCTGAGCTGCCTTCTTCAGCCACAGCCCGTGCAGAGAGTGACCCACAGCTGGAACTGAAACCACAGCCAGCCTCTGGAGATCCTGGCACAGCTCCAGCACAGCTCCAGCACAGCTGCAATTCCTCTCCTGACTGCTCTGGCCTGGCTGCAGACTCTTGTGATCTCTTTCCTGACCAGATGAAATTCCCAAAGCATGAATCTTGCCAAGTGAGAGAAAGAAGAGACCGAATGAGATATGAAAAGACACAGTGAGACCTAATGTCAGGGAAAGTGAGATAAGAATCCTAAATTGAAAGGAACATTGAAGGAGTGGACTTACTTTGTAAGGCCATGGACAATGGACTTAATACCCTGTAACATATGGAATGTTTTTAGGGAGATCCAAAGTTCTAGTCAGAGCTGTGAGTTGATGTAACTGTGATCTACTGAGGGAGATGATGCCCTCTGCCCAGTGAGAGATGACCTCTATTTCTTGAGATGAAGATGAGCTAGATGAAGAGAACTCTTGTTTTATAATAGAAAAGGCATCCTTACACTGTACCCTAATAAACTGATATGGCCCATGAGTGCCTGTCTCATGGCAGGGCCTTCACAATGGGAAATTTCCTTCCCCTGGGTGGGCCATTTGTGAAGTGTGAGAGCAAGAGAATTGGTATCTTGGGGAAAATCTCTGTGGTGAGATCTCAAGGAGAGACTCCTTTCTCCTTGGTGAAGTGAGAAATTATTATTTTAAGGGGTGGCAACTGACTGAAAATCCCAAGCTTTGTCTTTTTATATTGGAGTAAGAAGCTGAATAGTTAGTGGGAGAAGAAGAGTTTTGAAGGTTTCATTCTTTAGTGTCAGTTAATACAGTTTTATCACTTTCAAGTTTAAGCCTGCTTTGCTCTTTAGATATGTAAAAGTATGTGAATATATCCTTTAGTTTCTATTGTTCCTTAAACGCTGTTGTAATGCCAGTGAAATGGAGTGGTGTGCTGGAGCTTGAGTTTTGTGCTGGATCTCTTAAACATGCTACAAACCAGTGGGGTACAATAGCAAAGCTGCAGCTGAGCGTGGATTGATTTTAACAGGACTCAGTGATTTATTGCATCAGGTGGAGCAGCAGGGTACAAGGTAGCACGCTATGATTAGATTTAAGCAACATAACTCAATATGATGGCTGAAATGTCAAGAGGGGAAGGCATTCATTTTTCTGGTCAGCCAGTATTAATGCCCCTACCTGATGTCCAGCATAATTTTTTCAAAGAATCAGGAGAGGGGGGGAAAGTTTACAGGGAGAGATATATGTAGTTTTTCTGAACAAGGAACATCATGAACAGAATGATTTATAATAGATGGATGACAATCTAAGTTTGTTTGGCTGTTTTAGTTGTAACTAGCAGTTAGATGGAATCCTTCAAGACCAAATCATCCTTAATCCCAGTTCAGAGCTTCTGCTCTTACAGCCCAACTGTTCACACGACAGATTTGTCAAATTTCAGAAGACTGTTGCTCTATAATTTTACCACACCCCAAAGTGCTGCTGCATAGATAAATCAAAGTGAAAACTGAAGAACTTTGGCTTGGGATAACTATTTTGCCCACTATGTCTTTAGATTTTTTTTAATTTCAATTATTTCATGATTATTCTGATATACTTATTTTTGTCTCTAGTAAGGAAGACTCATGAATTTACTGATTTTTTTTCTCACCAAATCTTTTTGTTCCAAACCATTTGTATGAGCTTCTGCTAGCCTATGCCTCCAACCCTAAAAGGTGAGACACCTGAATCAACCCAGAAAAAAGTCAAGGAATTCTGCAGATAAGAGATTATGCCTACTAAGCTAGTAAATTAGGGCAGTATTTAATTTATTTGGTTTTATTGCTCTGTTTTTGCCACAACAGAGGTTCTGGTGCCAGGAAAAATGCCAGCAGGCTTGCAAGGGTTTTTTGTGTGGTGGGGATTGGGCAAGGCTGAGCTGTGCACCAGAGCTGTCCAAGCAGCATCAGCGTGTGTTGGGCTGTTCCAGATGAAGTGGGAGCATGAGGATTTATTTCCTGCACCTTGTGTAGCTCTGCTCTCAGTGCTGCTGGTGCAGATGAGGTAGAAATGTAGATGCTGCTGCTCCTTAACAGCATCTCTGAATTTCCACATGGCATCCTTCTGTCGCCCTTGGCACAGCCTCACAGCCACCAAGGCTACAGGTTTAAGTGAATTCATGCTGAAACCTCCTTGTTTTCAACCTACCACACAAACCCTTGGAGAAGGACTATGATAGGCTCTGCCTTTCAATGGCAAATGTAGAATTTCCCTTCCTGCATAGTCGTGTACATATCTTATGTCCTTAAATTCAATCCAGGGTTAAAAAATAATCCAGGTTAAGCAATTCCTCGATATGGGAATGCACTTTAGCCCATCTTCCTGGCTGTAATTTCCTCCCATACGGGAGTTCTGGGAAGAAACTCTTAGACCTTCCCACCTTCTTCAGGCACAAGAGAGCTTCCATCATGTGGAAATATATAAAAGCTAATACAAAATTTCTCTTAATGAGAATCTGAGGGAAGAATTTGCACAGCATGGCCAAGATGATGTTTATTAACTGATGAAACAAAATATCTCTTTAATGATTCTTTTCTTAATATTCTCCCTTGGGCAATTTTTGAATTATTTCTTGTCTTGATTTTTTGTTTTTTTTCTCTGGCCAAATAAGGGCTAAGAAGAGTACAAGCCCTTTAAGAAAAACTGGTAACAAAGAAAGTAATTTGTTTTCTGCCTCAATAAAATACTGCATTATCCTGAAACTTATGAGGTTATCAATACAGGTATTAATAATTATCAATTTAAGCACTTTCAGGTTTTTTCCCAGGACAGGATATTGGTGACAGGGAGAAGAAGTGGCTGGGAGGAGTTGGTGTGATGGAGGTGCAAACCTCTGGAAGGTTATTTTGATGGGTCTCATGAGATCCATCTCAATTTTGTTCTTTGCCATCGTGCTTGTTCTGCCATTCTGTGAGTTCAAAGAAGGTTTTAAAGAGGAAGGAAGCCTCATCACTGGGATAAGTTGTGTTTTGGTCTCCTGTTTTAAGGCCACCAGAATTTAATATTCAAGTAAGATGTAGTTAATAATGAGTGGTCATTTAGAACAGGATTTTCTCAGCGAGTCATTGCAGCTTATTTGTTTACTGAGGAAAAAGTTCTCCATGGAAAGAGAACCAGGCTGAGGTGGTACATGGAAGTGAATTCCTAAGGTGTCCATCATGCCCACTGACACCTGCATGCATTTCCTGGGTGCTGTCTTGATCAACTGAGCTTGTGAAAATTCCTGGCACCATTTAAAAAAATAAATGACTGTATCTAGGTCATTTGTCCTTGCCACTGAAATTGTATTCTCAGTAATGGATTAGTGTGTCAGGGTGCATCACACAGAAATGGTTCTTAGAGTGAGCAACCCTCACTTAGAGTGTATCAAGTACCAGACTATGTGAGGAATATAAGAACTCCATGTTCTTCTACAGTCATAGAAGGTTCAGTGTTTTGAGTACAGAGTTCAGGGATGAAATTTCATCAGTGTGTTTCTGCTCTTTGCATGTAAGGGATGAGAATGTGCTTTCTGTTTTGAAGATATTTCCTAGACACCCCCTGCCCACCAGCTCTAGATCTGGTCCTCATTTAGCACCGGTCCCTTGAAGTGCACAGATCTACTCAAGCAATTTTTGGCTTATTTTGCACAGTGGTGTGTAATCTGAAGTGATTCCTTGCTTTGTGTGCTAAAAATACCCATGGCCTCAGGGTGTGCAGGTGTTCCAGGTGCTGTTTCCAGTGTCTCTCTCTGCTGCCTGGTGGGATGCTGGTGGTTTGTGCCACAGCCCACACCCTGTGCTCCACCTGCCCAGAGGGTTCAGGTGTCGCTGGCTTTGCCATCACCCAGCTGGGCTTTCTTCTACCAGAACTTGATCTTTACATGTTAATGCAGCAGCATGACCTTAATTCCTGCACCAGGATTGAATTTGTAGAAAATCTCGAGTTGGTTCCTCTTTTGCCCCTCTCCCCTCCTGCTGATCATGGTTTCTATTTCTGTTTTCCTGCTCCCTCAAAAGGATTTCTAATGCATGATGTTCATGAGAAGGAAACATCCAAGAGCTATTTCTCTGACAACCAGTGAAAAGTAGAAGCAGTGTGTGTTAATTGGCTATTGTTTGTTGGGAAAAAACCCCTCCAATTAACATCTAAAATTTGGCTCCAAAAGAGATTTGACCTTTGTGTCTTAGGATGACTATATCAGCTAAACCTTGTGGCAAAACCTTAGAAGTGAACTAATTTCTATTATTACCATGATGAGATACAATTTCTATGGAGCAGAATGGGGTCCAGTGTTTGCTACAGGCATTTTTCTGACTCTGCAACTAAACTGTCTGTTGATAAACTTTGGCATATTAATTAATCACAGTGGTTTGATGGCTAGAAAATTTCGCTTTATAGATTTTATGGATATTGTTCACTAAGCCATTCTTATTTGAGTATTTTCTCATTCAGATCTTGTCTGGCTACTGGATCAATGAAAATGTTTAATGCTTGTTCATTTACTGTTTAAATAAAACACAGTTTTGACTAAAGCCATACCTGCTGCAGCTTTTAGCTGGCAAAGTGTTATTGTTAGAGATGTCATGTTATGCCATTCTGTCAAGAGAAGTTCTTAAAAAGGACACAATTTCCATTGAAGAAATGTGTTAAAGTGTTCTTATAACTAAATTCTTCTGTTTGTGTGTAGTTCACTAGAAAACCAGCATGAAACTGAACTCTGATAACACAAATATCTGTCAGTATTAGAATTTCCCTGCAAATAGTTGGAGAAAATAGTTGAGGGTTTTTTTCTTTACATTTTTTTTCCTCTAGAATCCAGGGCTAAATCATTTTGAATGGATTTATGACTCATTTTTTCTTCTGTGGGCATTCTTATGGCAGCAATATGGTCTCAGCACAGTGTTAAAATACCCATATTGAAAGAAGGAGAAATGAAAACATCACTTGAAAAAGCAGATTCATCTGAAAGAAGTGAAGAATAATCCTGCCTTCCCGGGGGGGGGGGGGGGGGGTGGGTGGCAACAATTCATAACTATTTTTTTTTTTTTTTTTTTTTTTTTTTTTTAATTCTTTTTT
>VZTB01003968.1:958618-1002734 GCA_013397245.1 Thryothorus ludovicianus | reverse complement strand
TAAATAAATGCAGACATCCCACTGTTTTTCCTATTTCTCATTTCCTTATTCTTGAGCTTCCTTTTCAGGGGCTAATTTAGGCCAAAGAAGTGAGAGGTATTAAGAGAATAGGCTTCTAAATTATCTATCTTTTTAATAATCTCTTTAATTACCCTGACTTTTTTATATATTTTAGCTGAAAACTGCAGCAAGTAATTTGGCTTTTTCATCACGCTGGCTAATATTGGCTATTTATGCAGTAGCTTGAAGAAGTTTATGGCAAAGGACAGTCATTAACTTGTCAATGAGAAATGGCCTCATGTATAAATGTAGATGTATAAACTCAACATACCTTCAGCTCTGCTTTCAAATGTCTCTACTGGAATAATGTCTGAACAGCTAACGAAAGTGTTTGGCCGTGAATAAATTCTGATGTATGGATCTTCTATCAGCTTGCTTGTGCCTTCCTGAAATGAAACAATTATGTAAAAAATGGTACTAGGTACATAGATTTTTTTTTTTTGTTTAGAAATTTCTTATTGATTTTGCTAAGACTGGATTTTGTCATCTGGAAGAAACTGAGGCTCTTCATTTGGCAAATATGAGCACATTGTTAAAGAAAAAGAAATCACTCCACTAATGTGGGTGCACTTCCAGTCATCTGCCAACACTGACAAATTGAGCCAATATTATAAAAAATAATGCTTCTCTCTTTTTTTTTTTTCCCCCAGATGCTTCAAAGCAATTACTGTGAAAGCTCTTCTTGGTAATGAGCATTATCCCTAATTCAGAAATGGAGAAATTACAGTTACAATATAATATAACCAAGGGCAGAAGTTAAATATCAAAAATTAGAGAAAAAGCCCTGTGGTTATTGAAGATTTTTGGTTCCCTCACCAGAAAAGTGCATGTTCTTTAATCACATGGTCTGGATGCCCTTGAAAATAAGTCTTTAATGAATACTGTAGTAGTGTCAGTGCTCTCCTCTTACTTCACTTGCTTAAAAATCATACTGGTCTCCCACTCAAACAGTCTGGGGATGTGAGAGATCTCTGTTCTCCTTGCCAGTGTTGAATTAGGGCTTGACTGGAATTGACACAGAATTTCACAGGGAAGAGTGCATGTTTTCAAGTTTCACGGAGATTACTGAAGTGTTTTTAAATGTTAAACTGTTGATGCCTTGGTTCCCACCTTCACCTTCTGCCTTAAGCACTTTGGTAGAGTTGTGGAAGTCAAAGGTTTCAACGTGAGCATCTGGGGAGGATTTCTTTAGGGGTTTGGATTCCTGTTTGGATTGTTCCTCACGATCAGGATGATGTCTGTCTTCAGACAGAAACTTATTCAGATATCACTTCTGCAAAGCAGGAACAACCAATCATTAAGAGACTGTAAATCATTATGGGGACTGTGATGACTTAATTCAGTGCAAGGACAGGGTTTCTCCATCTCTTGAAACTGTTGGAAGTGCTGCTTCAGCTGAGCTACCTGCAATTGTTAGCTGCTACATGTTTCAGAATTTCTCCTTATATGTAAGTATATTCCAGATCTCCACAAACAGAAAACCTGCCATTTACCTGTGTCCCTGAATTGGAAATGAGTCTAATGGGGCCAGTTTCTCACTGTTTTTGCTTCACAAAGTTTCTTAGTTCAGAACACCTGTGCTGTACCTCACAGAAGAGATGAGATACCCTGTCGTGCTGTGTCCCAAACACAGAATGGAAAGACAGACTATGCTCCCAGGAGATTGGACTCTGTGTGGAAATCAAGGGAAAATAGGTAGGGAAGGAAGCAAAGGAGTTAACATTAGTCAGACTGAGGGAGTGGTATTGGCAGTGGCTGAGCTGTTGTTGTCTTTATTTGTGTATTAAGCTTAAAATGAAAAAAATGTTTTGGAAAAGAAAGAGGGATTATTAATGCTGTCTGGCCTTTGTTTTTCCTTATCTCTGTGAAAATATTTTCAAAAATATTTTTAGTAAACAGAAAAACCCTTAGGAGCAGATTGCTGCAGATGGTTTTGCTTAACAAGCTGCATCTGTCTGAAGATTACTAAAGTTGCCCTTTATTCAGCTGATCTTTTGAGATGGAAGCCCATGTGTGGTAATATTGACATATGTTGATATTAATAAGTTATCATCAGTATAAATAGTCAGAGTTGTATCCACGCCTAAGAAAGGAAGCAGCACATTTCAGCAGCCCCCACGAGGCAGGGATATTAGCCAGGGTGCAGGGGAGTTGGTGCTCTGGGTCAGAGTGTGGTGCCTTGCCCAGGAGCTGTCTGCCTGCACATCCTCAGCAAATGTCACTGCAGCAGAGAGGAGTTCCCAGCAGGGCTGACAGCCAGGCCTTGTCCACAACAGGGCCTGTCCCTGCCCTTGCTTCTGTAAGGGCTGCTGAGGAAATTCCTGAGCTGCTTCACACTCTGCTTGCTCCTCACTCTGTTAATGGGGGTCTGCCCTGTGGAGGTGTTCAGTCCTTTTTTTGCTTTGTTTTCTTGTTCTCTGCATTGCTCTGAGTTTCACAACATAGGTGATAGAGCTACAATAGAGCTATTATTGCTGTCAATATAGCACAGTGTGTTTATCACAGCTTTTAGTGACTAAGACATCAAAAAGCCAGACAGAATAAAAGTGGGGTTTTTTCCACAGTAAACTTCTTTATAGATTTTAGTATATATTTCAGATGGTCTCTGAAATTCAAACTTAAATTACAGAAGTTTTTTGTTAGGTCAACATCATTATTTTGAATGTTGCTTGCCCACTTGAGATTGTGTTCCATATGTAGTAAAACACAGGGTGAAAATTCAATGACAGCCACGAAAGGCTGAACATGATAGAAAATATTTTATCAGGGAGGGAAATTCACCGTTAAACCAATTCATTTAAAGAAATGGTGGATTTATCCTATGTTGCTTGTAAAGTACTATTAAGGTAAAAAAGAAAAGCTGTGAGGTTGATTCAGAAATTACTGGTTGAAGTTTTACAGTCTGTTCCTCGTAAGTGCTCAGAATAGATTCAGATATTAATCACTCCAGACTTTAAAGGTAATGATTTTAAATTTGAATCAGAGTGGTAAACTTTGGCAAATTTAGTTTCAAAGATAGATTGTTGAGACTTGTTGAAGTCTATTGAAAATCTGTATGCCTTCTGGCATTACCCTTGGACAGGTCCATTTCATGAAGTCTCTTCAGCTTGTTGACTTATTTTAAAAGCAGAGGCATAGAAAGGGTCAAGAGAAATAGAAGAAATAGTCCCTTAAGTAAGTTAGTTGGGTTTATATAATAGAGATGAAACTGAAAGGCCTTTCCATGGAAGTTGAGCTAGTAGAGAGATCCCTAAGGGGTCTAAAATACTTGCAGGTTGCTGATCTGCTGGCAGTGCCTGGTGTTGAGGCAGTTACTGTCACTGTAAGCACAAACTAAACAACCACACTCCTGTGAAGGTAGCCTCAAGGCTCAATATTTCTGATGTTGCAGCAGCTTTTCACAGGGGATGACTCAGAGGATTCAAGTAATCCACATTTTTATTCCACTTACGGACCGAGGGGCATTAGCAGATGTACAAACCAGTTGTCTTTCAATGGATTAAAATCCTACTTCAGAGGAAATGACTGGGCCATGCTAACCCTGCTTGGTTATGGACATGTGCTTTGAGTAACAGCATTTGGAGGATCCTGCTGTGTGCACGAAAGGCTAAGAAAGGCAAAAGACTACTTGGTGTTTCCTTGAGTTACCCAGTCTGGAGCCTGCATCCAAAGACCAAGGGGTGTGTGTAACTTGGCAAGATTTGGGGTTTACCTGGGTAGGTGTCCAATCATCACAATAGGGAGTTGCCCTAATTTTTCAAGTTTTCTGAGGCACTTTCTAACCTGATGTTTTTCATAGTTCTTAGTTCTTTCTCACACACGGGTGTTGTTATCAGAAGTCTGTTTTTGATATGACAAGGTTGTTTCCACACTTTCTCTTGGTGTGGAAAACAACTGATGGGCAGTTGTCTTCACCAACAGGATGGGACAGGTGTCAGCCTTCTCCAATCCCTGGTCTGTGTGGAAATACTATAAATATAGAGTCAAATGTTTTAATAAGTAGTTTTTAGCCTTCTCATCAGAGTGTCTGTGTGTGTCCTTGTGTGTCCCACAGCGACAATAGGGCAGGGGCTTGACTTTATAAGTCTAAGGCTGTGTGTCCCTGCTTCCCAGGGCCCTCGGCCCACTCCTAGGCTCACTCCTTGGTGCAAAGAACTTTGGCCTAGCTTTTTTATTTATCCCAGATAATTGCTTTACCACATTGATAATATAATGGAGATATTTCTAGGCTGAATATTTTTAATTCACGAAGGCTTAAGGGGAAATCCTGACCATATTGCAATCAGTGTTTTTCAAATTGGGATGGTTTTTAAATTTTGGAACAAGAAAAGGAACAAAACTCCACCAAATAGATCAAATTAAATTATTACCATTTAAAGCTGCTGTCTTCAGATCCTGGCTGATTCTTAATGCAAGGAATGTGTAGCATTTTCAAAAGGGTGAATGCTTTTGCAGATGATATCACTGTAGATGGTTTTTGAGGTGCTGCATATCCTCTATAGTCCTTGGGTAGATTTCAGCAGATATAGGCCCTTTTTATGGTTTATGAGTGTTAGTAATCTTTATAGTCTGGAAACAAGTAGCTGAGGGAGAATCTTTGTCCACTCTACAATTGGTTCTTCTCATCTGTTTTCATCCTGAACCTTGCAACATCAATCAAATGAAAAATAAAAATCACTTTTTCCCTGAGCTGTTAACATATGCCATGAAGATGGATGTACAGGTACAGATTTGAACAAGACTGGTATGGAAATCTTCAGGGGGAAGCATCATGGGTCAGAGGATGGGCAATGCCAGGAGCAGCCTCAGATTAGAAATGAGGAAGACCTATATTCTGCTTTTGAAAAGGAAAAAAATCCATAATGAGAGCAGATGATGCCTGAATTGTGGAAGCCTTTTCCATGGTGCAGTGAAAATCTGTGTGTGACTATGTGAGAGCTGCTTAGAAAGGGCCTGCTGAGACAGTGACTGCAAGAGGGGGTTGAGTTGTGTTATGCTGAGTTGGGTCATTGATTAGCAATTAGATATTTCTATTGATGAGAAATCTGGATTAAATAAAACCCTCAGGTTTGTTGCACTAGCACCTGGATCTTCCTGCTTGGCCAGCAGTAGGTATTGATGTACCAAAGTATTGGTGAGACAGGTCAGTAGCACAGACAGAGTAATAATTGCATCTCAGGATTCCCAAAATATTTACTTTTGTGTTTTGTTGCTGTACAGAAACATCCAAGATCAAATTATTTATGTGACTAAATGGAGCAAAAGAATGCTGAAGTTGGCATAGAGCCAGGCTGTTCAAAAGCAGGAGGGAATTAAGGTATTACTATAATTGGCATGAGACACCTGTTAATGCTACTAAATATTCTTTTTTCCCCCTTCAGTTGCAAACTTCCTGTTCCTCTTTGTAAGGGTCACTGCAAAACCTCAAAATAGTACTGAGAACAGTTGATGATATTTTACTCTTTCTGCCTAGTGAGTATTTATTAGTTTGTATACGAGAAACATGCTTGGCATAAAATGGTGTGGAAGAAGACCTTACACTGGACTTCTGACTGATACTATCTGGAAAATGTGTAACTAAGGAAACCTCTATGATGTCAGGTACTACTTGGATACTGAAGCATGCTATAATTTGAAATGCATACTAATTTTTTTTTTTCCCTGCTTCAACTAAGCAAATATATGTAGCAAATATATCCAGTGTATCCAGCACTGGATGTTGATACACCATGTGGAAATAGCATACTTTTAGGAGAACATGTTCTGATTTTTCCTGACTGTTGCATACTTGACTCTTACATTATCTTCTAAGACTAAGGGAGCAGATAAGTCCTATTGAAAATGTGTTTGTGCTTGAACTGAGAAGAATCAATCAGGATCATGTAGCTCTAGATTGGCTGTTCAGTATTTGACTCACTGGGTGGCTTTGCATCAACTCTGATGGAGCACATTCCATAAAGTGCATTACTTGAATGGTTGTCAGCTTTTTGATGGCAACTTGATGTCAGTCACTATCAAATGCATTGCCAAAAATGGCAATTTTGCTATCATCATGATGAGTGTGGGAAAAATATCAATGTATCATAGTAATTAATGCTTTGCATAATTTATCTGTGGACAAGAGCTGAAATGTTTGTCTGTGGAAATAGTTTTGATCAACACTTTTTGAGTGCCATCACTTACCACTTCTCCTTTGCTGGTGGATTCCTATGGCTTCACCTGGGGGTTGTCAATGGTGGGAGTTTTGGTCCAACAGTTTGACTGTGAAGCAGATGACACAATTTGCACAGCTGAATTTTAAAACTCGTGTTTGTTGGAGGAATTATGTTAAATAGGGATCATTTGGCTTTTCCTCATATTTTTCTTATTATGCAATCTATAGAAGGAAACCTGGTGTAGTTATATATGTAGTTACATATTGGACAGCATCCAATGTTATATTTGTCATTTTAGTGCTAAAAGTTTCTGAAAAGACACTCTGAAACTTAGCTTGGCTTCAGACTTTGTATTATTTGATGTTTCACATCTAAAAATTAGGTTTTTTTGCTTTAGCAATTACAGGCACTCTGCTGCCCTCTTGTATATAGTTATTTATACCTGATAGAGGAACAAGTACCTAAAAGATTCTTTCAGGAGTTAGTTCATATTCACTTCAGAGTAACTCAGAAGAAATTTGGTTTGTGAACCTTCAACTTAGGGGAAGAAAAAGGACCAAGGGTCCAATCAGAAACTGCAGATTCTATTCAGGAGCATATTCACAACTTATCTATATACAGTAATTATCATCACAACATTTTAAATAATCCCAACTTCAAGAAATTTGTTTGTACAATGACCCTATAATTAAGAAAGTTTTTTTTCATGTAAACCTAAAATTAAATTGTGTATTAGAACAGACAGGACACTGTTCTTTGGAGACACAAAAATCTCTGATTTGTACTGAATTCAAAAAGCTCTTGATCAAGATCATGCACTGAGTCTGTAGAGGGGTAGATAAATTCCAGTTCCAACTCCTGCAGTGTCCATATTCATGTGCTTCTAGAGAATGGGGTATTTCTGAATAGTGTTTCAAATGCACATGCAAATTGAAATTAAATGGAATCAACTTTTAGAACCTGAAATTCTTAAATTGACTGTTCAGAAAAACACACGTATTCATCTAAATCTTAGAAATAGCTTGTAAAAATAGGGTTATAGAATAATCTTATATAATCTTTGACCTTTGGTGATAAAGAGGTTGTGACAATTCTTAATAATTTCAAGGATACATCTGAATTTGCATTTATTCTGAGTCTTTTCAGCTCGTGGCTCCTTTCTGCAGTGCCACTTCACCTTAAAAGACATCTTTTCAAGGTGACCAACGCAAACTTAGCAGCAGAATATTTTGATCAGCTGATCTTTCTTGTTTCTCCTCATTTCTTTCCCCTTTTCTTTTCTTCACACTTTCTATTGTGGCTTTTGTGGTCAGTACTTATCTCATCAGCTTGAGCACAGCCACTTTTGGTTTTCTGGACATTTTTGTTTAACTTTGTACTACTCTCCTGTGCCTGTAAATTGATGCATCATAAATAAATCAGGCTGTGATGTGAGTATGAATAAGAATTAAGTTGAATATAGAGTCAATGTCATTTCAAATGATAAAGGAAACAACTTGTAATCATATTCTGAATATGGATTCTTAAAGCATTCGTAAATGCTAATAAATAAACCAAAGACAGTTTCTGTTATATACCTTTGTTATTTATAAATACATCCATATTACTAAAATATTTATAGAATGAAATGAGAAAATGTATTTGCTGCTCATCTTCCATCAAGAAGAAACTATCAATAAAAGAAAACACAAAGAAATTAAGAAAGTACATAAAAATAAAATAGCTTGGGGAAATATTATCCCTGATAGATAATTCATCAGGCAGGCTGAACAGAGTTTTGTCCCAAATTTAAATCATTCAAAATTTTCCTGTTTAGTGGGAGGGAATTTCTCAGTGTGTGCCTGATGTGCTGATGTTTACACAGAAGAGAATCAGAGGAGGATGGAGAGGGTTAAAAAGCTTTGTGCTGAGGTGTGTGTGTGTACCCCAGGGTCTGGGCCAGCTCTGGGCCAGCTCTGGGCCAGCTCTGGGCCAGCTCTGGGCCAGCTCTGGGCCAGCCAGGCACTCTGCAGCAACCACCCTCACCCCTGCCCCAGGCTGGGACTTCAGGAGAATATATCCCTACATCAGCTTTTCTTTCTGTCCCACGAGCAGATTTAACTGATAGTTTCTATTCTGTCATAAACGTGCTTCATCCTTCTGACTGAGCTGTGATTAGCACTGAGGCACTGCCCTGGGAGCACTCCTTCAATTGAAAGGGCTGAGGTGGCTCAGAGCTCGGCTCCTGCTGCTCACCAAAGCTGCCTCACATCATTGCAAACCTCCTGTGGTGGCAGAAAGAATGAAATAGGCTGGGAGCAGGAAGTGGCTTGGCATTGTGTAAGGACAGGTGGGCTAGGGGAATGCTGTAGTGAGTGGATGGGAAAAGAATGATGTTTGTGTGTGAAATGCTGTCACTGCCTCATGGTTAGGACTAGGAAGCTGTTGCAGTAGTCTGAAGACCATGTATTGCTTCTGAAGTCTTTGAAATCGAATATGTGCTGCAGCCAACAGGCAGCTTGGTGTCTTTTTCGTGGCGAGGCCTATGAGAAGGGAATTGGTGTCTTCCCAAACCTAAATCAAAGTTTTAGAAAGAATTAGTCTGTCAGGTAGCACACACAATGTGTGACTTGGCTGCTTCTAATTGGCAGAAACAGAACTTTATCATTTCATGATTCCTCCTGGAATCT
Organism: Thryothorus ludovicianus; assembly: GCA_013397245.1. Classification (NCBI taxonomy): domain Eukaryota; kingdom Metazoa; phylum Chordata; class Aves; order Passeriformes; family Certhiidae; genus Thryothorus; species Thryothorus ludovicianus. Next base: position 993,850 of record VZTB01003968.1, on the reverse strand, counting down.
GTTGATATAAAGCAAGTGCAGAAATAAAAAGTAACTCTGGAATATGGGTACCTTGGGTTAAATGGAATGGTTTTCTCCTGAAACAAAGGACAGTCAACTGAAAAAACAAGTTAATGTAGAACAGATATGTAGTTTCCAAATTTTCTTTGAGGCATTTTACTCATTGACTCTGTCAGTTGAGGGGAACGATGAAGAAGATGCACACAGTATGTGCTACATATTCATATCCTGGAATCCAGCGTGTCCCAGCCAAGTGGGCAAGTCAATGTGCTGAAAAACCCTCTAGACAGAAGTTCAGTGCTGAAGTAGGGCATCTGTGAGTCTGGAGAGGTTGAGCTGATACACTAAAGGTGTGCGACAGATGAAAAACCTTTTAACTTATTTGAGGTTTGAAAGATTTATATGTTTTTTCAGTGCTGGAGCACAGAGGACTAGCGTCCTAAAGATGTGCTAAATTCACAAAGCCTTGATTCTCTATTTATTCCCAAAATTATGCATATTCATAAAGCTAGCTAACATGCCTATACATATTCATCACCTGTCCCTGTGTTGTATGTAAATTAGTTGGATGTCTGTTGCAGTTGTACAGTTCTCTGTTTAATTGAGGTGGTGAGCCTTTTGATTTGAGTCAGTGCTCGTGTGGGAGGAAGTAAAGACTCTTCCTCACCACTCTGTCCTTTGCCAGGTCTTGGTGACCCCTTGGTTATGGTCCAGGCTCTTTCCTTGGCTTTGAGCATTGGAAGTCTTGGTTTTCTGGTTTCTTACAATGCTAAGGGTCAGATACATGATAGATTGTCTTGCTCTTTATCTATATATCAATGATTAAACCCTTTGTTTCTTCTTTGATCCTCTTATTATTGCACTAGGTCCTGATATATGATGTGTTGCTTACATCTTGCTGGCTACAATTCTAATTCCTACATCTTTTAACCCTTTGACTCAGAGAATCACCAGATGAACCAAGTACATATTATCTAAGCAGATTGCCTGTGATAAAACACCACAGAGTTGACACAGCAAGCTCTGGTTTTGTGTCTTTTATTGAGAAAAATCGCTAAAATTTTTCTGCTGGTCTTTGTAGGTTACTATTTCTCAATAGATTAAGGTGGAGCTATTTGATTTCTAGCAATTTTTTCCTCCATGGCATGTAGATAAAAACTGAAATTCTAATAACATGGACCATGTTATCACCATGGTAATGAAACATCTTGTCTCAACTTGAGTTATTGTTTATCATTAAGAATTTCATTGTTTTACAGGGAACAGCAGGTGAATTTGCTTGTATAGCTAAAGAGAAAATGAGGGCTGCTTTTTACATAACCCACTACAGATGTTATCTGGAGTTTGCTTCAGAATACATTAATATGGCTTTTGTAAGCAGTCTTATAATTGGCAATATGTTTCAAATGCCTGGGATGTTTATCTTGGGCAGGAGAGTAAAAGGGATAGCACCGTTTGGAGAAGTTGCTTTGTAAATTCAGTCTGCAGTCAAACTTTGTATGCCCATAACTTTCAGGAAAAATAAATTAGAAAATGCAGTCCATCACTTTTCAGTGAAGGGTTATATGAGGCAATTCAGGAAAATCACTGCACTGAATGCAGCAAGGCTTGAGATCAAGAGAGAAGGACAGAGGGAATAAGAGATGGCTTTGGTGCTTCAGGGAAATCTTATTTTCTGCCAGGCCCTTTCAAAAAGTGTGATGCCTGCAGGAGCTGATGGGTGGCTTTGGGTATGATGAGCCAAGTTATCTTCAAGATGGACACAGCTGGTTACAAATGGAGAGGGTGATAAAGCCATGATGAGTCCCAGATGAATGAGACAAGACACCCCTGTGATTACCCCAGACACCCTGTACAGCACACAGTGGAACCCCACCTGGTAATTCATGCTAAAATTAGTGTCTCATCTAGAAAGATGCTCAATATTGAGCAAAAAAACTTCAATAGTTCTGGAAGTGCTTTAACAGGTAGGGTAAGGGTGGCACAGCAGAAAAAGTTAGAACTGACCTAAATTGAGCTACTGTGTTTAGGAATCAAAACAATTCTGAACAGGAAAACTGAAGAGAAAAAACACCAAACAACAAAAAGAAAACCAAAGCATTTAGCCTTGAATATTATTTTAAAAGCCCTGAGTTTTTAAAACCCCTGTGTTTACTATCAGTATCCTGTGTGTCTGAATTTGATGTATTAAGTCCTAAGAGATGAAATTCTGAGGCAGTAATTGTTCATAGTGGGATATGGCCAACAGAATTAAGCTCTGCTTCTGGGAAAATCTGCAATTTAAAAAAGGAACTAACATAAATGGTGTTGGAAGGAAGTAGTGATCATTTTTGTGAGGGATAATCTTCCAAAAATATCCATGAAATTATAAAATTAATCATTAACTCTCCAATGACAGTTGATAATAGCATTACCTTCATTGGACAGATTATGAAGATCTGCAAAAAGGAGACTTAATATGTATTATACAATTTCTAGCAGGTTAAAGGCTGCATGAAAACCTTTTAATTATTAGAAATAATCTAGGCAACCAACACCTTCTCCTCCCCATTTGTAGCACTGCTCAAGTGCCTACACAGTCCTATTCTTTTCTAGCCATTATGGACGTATTAGGTAAAGGTACACTTCAGAAATAGGGAGCTATATTTAAGGAATCGTGTCTCATTTCCCAGCTCTCTGTAGGTTTTCAAAGACAGCATTGCTTAAATTTAGTAGCAGTTTTACTGAGAGAAAAGAAATACTTCTTTCAAGAGAGGCTGCCTTTTCAAAATGTTTTTTCAAAATAATTTCCCGTCCTCAAGAAGATACGCTAAGAATCCACAGCAGTGCCCTTGCAAAGGAGTAAATGTTGGCTGGAAGGGGCCAAAGGCTAAGGCAGGTCAGGGAGTGAATTTGTTAAGAAGTTTGCTTCTTTATTTAAAGTGGAGATGACCTGATTGAAGCAATTTCACCTGTTCCTTTGCTGGTAGGAATCTGTAGTGTTGTACTGAGCATTAGGAGGTACTGGTGTCTGTGTACAGGCTGGCAGTTTTTCTCTGTGGACACCCTCTAGGGAGGCAGCCCAAATATTATATAAGCTGCCTGTGTCTCCCACAGCAAGAACTGCAGGCAGAAAGCAGGAGGTGATGGTCTAATTATTTGGCTCTGAGTTGAATCGTGTGTGACACCAGCATGAACTAACAGGATGGGCCATCAGGTTCCCATGACCAAAGCCCTGGCTGATGGCAGCACAGACCTTCGAGTGCTGCCCCAAGAATGGAGGAGAAGGGTGGTGAATGCTCAGGGACTGGAGGATTGGAATTGCAATGAGCTGAGGACCCAAATATCTTATGGAAAGAAAAATCAAGTAAAAATGCTAAGGGCTCTATGCAGCTTGTGGAGACACAGGCACAAGCTCATTGCTGTTTGTTTTTTGTTGCATACAAACAGTGATTTGGAACTGTGGGCAGATCTGATTTTGAGAAAAACACAGAAATTCATTTTCTGGTTGTTATTTCAGATTTTATTTAATGTTGCTGAATTTATTTATTTTCTAACATGAGCAATCCACCAAAGGCCATGTTACAAATCATATTTTAAGAAGTTCTTTTAATAATTGCCTTGGTTTATATAATAATTACATGGTTTTGCCTTTCACTTACAAAAAATGAGGAAGGAAAAGACTCCTTATAGTCCTTATATAATCAATAGTGAGCCTTTGGAGATACAGTAAATATATTTATATAGTGAGCCTGCAATAGACATACACACAGCACCATGGACAAAGTATTCTGTCTGTGAAACACTCATATTTGAATTCTACACATAAACTGTACTTAAGATTTCATTAACACAAGGCAAGCAGTATTAATATAAAATAGTATTATATTCCAGGGATGAAAGTCATGAAATTAACTCGCAACATTATAACTTGGGATTGTAGTTTCTTCCTGAGGCTGCCAAGGAAGTGATCCATCTTTTTGTTATTGCTGCAAGATAGAAACCTTATCAGCTTTACACAGGATAGTTAACACTTGCTGTGGAGGAATGTGCAACTCCTGAATTCTGATCATGTGAGAAAGTGATGAGGAAGTGATTCAGAAATATTCTCTGGAGTGGGTTTTTGTTACAGGCTGATTTCCATGTTGCAGTATTTAATTACTTATAGTATATGATTTCTTATACCATTGTTCCTTTCTTTTTAAGCTATGAAAGATAATTGTATCTCAAAGAGACTTATCTTTCTTTATCTAGTCCTCTTTACTCTTCAAGAAAAATTATAATGTGGATTTCTGATGGCTGGTTTCAGGCAACAGATTATTTTAAATCCTAAAGAGAGAAAAAGATTTTAATTTCATTGCAAGAGCAATCAGGATAAATTACTTGGGAGGAGAAAACCTTGATAAATGACTTTTTTCTTTTCCAAGGGTAATTATCTTTGAGAATATCCGGGATAAGCAAAGACTTATTGACTGAGCAGAATGGTATTGCTCTGGGATTTGGGTTTTTTTAAACTTTTTTTTTTTGTATAAAAATATCTCCAGATTGGATATCTGTGAACATCTTTAAGAAAGAGGTTTATTCCTGTTAACAAAGTAATAACTTAAACTGTCTTTCACTCAGCTCTAAAATTGCCCCTGAAGCAGCTCCATCTTTCACGGGATAAAATCCCGAGCAGCCCCCTCCCTGCTGCCTGTCTGGGGGAAGCTGTGCAAGCTGACAGCAAGCACCCACCACTGCACCCTGCAACTCCTCAGCACTCCACAAAGCCCCCACGAAACAGAAGAGAGACAGAGAATCCCAAAATGACAGCTTGGACAGTTGTCTGGGTGCCATAGAAACTCTGCTGCAAGGAAGAGCTTTCCCTTCCTTGGCTTTGCCATTCAAATACTGAGAATGCAGAGACTTTGTAGGGAAAAATAATGGTGCCTGTGTGTTGTTTCCATGTCAGGGGATTGTCCATTTGCTGCAGTTTTCGTTTGTTTCTTGTGAAGGATCAGCTTTGTGCAGTTAAATGTAATGTCCAAAACCTGTGTCTGTTTTCTTTCATGTGAGGCAATTTCCTTTCAGAGCCTCTCAGTGTGTTCCCAGGGCTGGCCTGCAGGCAGTAGGTGCCTTGACCTTCATGGCTTTTCTGGTGCTGAGAGGCAAAGAGAGCTGCCTCACTGCAAGCCTGCAGTGCCCATGGGCTCTGTGCCCTCCTCTCTGCTGGCCCGTGGGGGTTTTTGTGTTAGCAGGGCTGGGAGGTCTCAGAGGATGTGACACCAACCCCTGGCTCCTGCCTTCAGCAGAAAGGTCTGGGTGCAGTGGGATCCAGACCAGCAAAGCCCCTCAACAACCTGGGAGCTGTATCCCTTAGCAGGAATCTCTCAGCTGGGTCCAGGGAAGGCAGGAATGACTCCAGGCTGCTGGAACAATCATTGTGTGCAGTGAGTGTGTTTATTATGGGAAGGATTCCCAGGCCAGACAGCTGTCCACAGTGTGCTACCACACCTATGCTGAGAAGGACATGGTAGAATCCAGGACACGCATCAACATGACAAATAGCCTCCCAAAAAGAAACCACAGGGTTTTGCTTCAGGTCAGCAAGCTTATACTCAGGTGGCAAAATCTTTAATTTGCTCTAGAACTGCCATATAAATTACAGGCTTGTTGGACTTTGCCTTGCCTTTGCCTGATTTCCCCAGGTTATTTGAATTAACCTACTCAGTGTTGGATGAGTGGTCACCAAGGAATGTTTTTTGCTGCAGTTGGTGGCTTTCCAGCTAGAAGCCTATAGTGGGATAGTTAATATGCAGTTGCTATATCAGGATGGTGGAGGGAGATGGACTGATCAACTCATGAGACATCTCAGATCTTGTTCTTTCAACAGCTTGTTGTAATTTCCACAATGTGCGGAATTTTTTTAAACTGAATATCCTATGCTAATTTTGAAAGGAAAGTTCTGCCTTTCTAGATTTCCTCCCACATTTCATTTAAATAAGTTATTCTTCACCTTTTGTTCCAGGCTGCTGTGCTGTGTTAAATGCTACTTCAGAAATGACTGTCTTTTAACTGATGGATGAAATAATCTCTGTGCAAAGTCTGGAAATTATTTTCAGTCAGGGAGGTATTTTAAGCTGCTTTGAAGTGAGAAGTGCAGGATAAGGGGGATAGGCAGTGTGTGGGACTATGAAGTACGTATTATGAGTTTATTGGCTTCTGATATTTTGTGCTTCATGGAGTATTGAGAATGTCACTTACTTTCTTATTATTGCCTGTTTTTTTCCAAAAAGATGTCATATTATTTTGCCACAAAACCTGAAAGAAGTTGAATGGAGCAAATACGGTCACGGAATCACAAACCTATTTTTTATTAGCTCAGTGGGACAGGCATGGGCTGTTCCCTGTGTGATTTCCTTTGAACACACATCTCAGATAAATCCAACAGGTTCAATTGGAGTAATGAGCAGGCTATAGCAACATCCCTCTCGCACACCAAGATGTCCCAGACACGTGGATGTGAAAAGCATGTTGCTGTTCGTGGTGGTCTGGCAGTGCCGTATCTTTGAATGTGACTGGTGCAAACATCTGATTCCCCAAATGATAAGTGTGTGTGCTTCTTCCCCATATTAATCAGACTCTGGGCCTTGCTCTGCTGTGTGATTGATTTTGGTGGCTCCCCTGTGTGACACTCTGTGGCTGGGAAGGGAGGTGGGTGCCTCTGCCCAGGAGAGTGTTGGCTGCCCTGCAGGTCAGAGCTGTCCAGGCTGCCACTGAGGGCTGCCAGCTGCTCTCCTCTGCTGCTTACAAGCCCGTGTAGTTTCAGGACTTACATTAAGAGTGACAGAAACAGTGATTTCCTAGCGCTGCTGGTTTCTGCCGTGTCTGCTTTGTGACAATCCTGCCCTGAGGACTGCTCCCGGGGGAATGGGGACAGGGAAAGCCACAATCTGTGAGGAGTCAGCGGGGTCCCAGCGGGTGTCACGCAGCGATGGCACAGGAGGTCTGCATGTCCTGGCCTTGGGAACTGCTCGCTCAGCTCCAGTGCCTGCTTCAGGCTGCTCCTGGTTTTCAGCAATGGCAATCATAACCCAGGGATTTATACATCCATGCTCGTGGAAAGTGATTTTGCAGTGTGTTTCATTTGCAGCTCTTGTGTTATTAACTCTAATGCTGAGTGAAATTCACACGTTCCTGTAAAATCTACACTGTACTTACTCTGATCATGGTGCCTGTTTCCTTATCTGGTCCAGACACGTGCTGAAAGAAACTTTCAAAATTGGTCCCCTTGATAAAGTTCATAGAATCTTAATAAAATTAAAATGTAATCTCAATTTCTCCTTAATGCTCCTGTAACCTGTATGGCTTTAATCATCTGTACTGTTTACTGCTACTTTAGTTACCAGGTATAATAAGTGAGCCTAATGCTTTAATGCTTGTTACTGGCCTACTTTCCAAATCCCTTACACATGCAAGTTGTATACAATTTAAATAAAAAATGCTGTATGGAGTCATCACCACCCTTATCTAGAGGAAGGGAATGCCATTCCCTTTATTTAACCTTCCAGCCTGCACCCTTGAGTACAATTCTTGGATTTAAAACCAATAGTGACCCACTTTGTAGATTGCTGTTGCTTGTTTGCAAGTATGTCATAATGCTGGGGCTCCAGTCTTGCCCTGAGTAGTCTCACTGCTACTGTTAGTTTTAGCCAGACTAACACTAGCAGTAAGATTAAAAAAAAAAACAAACTGGAGATTTGAGTGGTGTGTCAGTGTTGTTTTTTACAATACTGTGGACCAGGAGAATAACTGCCAGGTATTTATTTTTTTTATTTTTCTTCTATTTTTTTTCCTTTGAGTTTTGCTACATATTTGTGCTAAAACAGAGGCAATTTTTATTTGATTCTGCTGCAAATATTTTACATCTTTTCTTCCTCTCCTATCACTTCTGTGTCTGCTTTGTTTGGGGCCTTGATTCTGTGTTTTAAGGTTTGACAACTTCAAACTACTCAGCATGTTGTAATAGCCTGTAGAAAGAGCCTTTTTGATTCATGTGTATCAAAGTGCATGACTAAACCCTCACTGTATATTTTGCTGGTGTCTGGTATTAAACTTCATTATGCTTTAGTCACACTTTAAGGAGTGATGCATTCATTTTCATAACTGAATTCAGCGTTCTGGCTCTGCACTTTGTGGAAGGGAAGATAAGGGAAGAAAGCAAACATTTCTATTGACTGGCTGTGATGTGTGATCTCCCAGTCAGAAGAATTTAGAGTTTTTTGTTTAGAAGAGGAATGTTCAGAGGGAGGGAAAGAGAACTGCTGAAAGCAAAAATTGCAGCCATTTGCTACTCATTTCAAATCTTTGTCCTGCTTGGAATGAAGCTTAGAGAGATCTTTTGCTCTGTGTGCATGAAGTTGATTTAATGTGTGGATACATTATATTCTTGTCCTAGTTGTAAGCATCTTAATGTAAATTCAGGGGTTTTATTTAGGTAGATCTCTTGGATGGGTGTCTATTTCCCTGGGTTGTATTATTTTTTGCCTTTTATATTTTTTATTTGCTCTGGTATCACCAAAATTTTGGTTTAGTTTTGGGTAGTGAAAATATAGTAATAGTGAAAATTATTCTCTTCATCCAGCACACTTGAAAATATCCTTTAGAAGTGCAGACAGTATTTTTTTCTGTTAGGAATTCAGTGAATCATCATTAGTAGCTGACATGTTGATTCATATCTACCTGTAAACCTTCTAAATACAGCTTTTGTTTCCTTGTGTAATTTGCTTGAAAGGAGTTCCAGGAGATTCTGAGCCAACGTGCAAAGCTGAAGGGATGGGACAGTGCCCTTTACTCAACTTGCCAGATTTTCTGGACATTCTCTAGAACTATCTCCCTGCATTTGAAAGCTTTACAGCTAAACCTCCTCAGACTCTTCTAGAGAAGAACTCTGACTTTTGAAGAGCCAATGGCAGCTCAGGAGCATCCCAGCTTTGGGGTCAGATGGAATAGTTTCTGTAGCAGTGGGTTCTACTGTTGGATACACAGAAAAGTGCCAGCAGGGAAACCAGAAACATGAATTACCATGGAGATGAACACAAACTCGGTAGAGGCGCTTTCAGCAGAACTGTCTCCTTGGCAAATTCATCAGAATGAAAACTTTTTGTGGAAACATATCAGTTGACAGGAGGTAGATCTTGGAACAGATGCTAGCTTAGAGCCCAGGATATTCAAAATGAGCCATGAGGGAACCAGATTCATATCTTTACCCTGAATAATGTCTCCAAACCCTGCTCTTTTTGTCTTTGGCTTCCTTTTCCTCTAAGTAAAAAAATGTTGAAAGCTTTTTAAATCTTTACATTTTGGGCGGCATTCATCACCTTGGCATCACCTTGGGAATGGTGACAGAAAAACCTCATTTTGTCAGTCTTTAGTTAAAGAAAGCTAGCCATGTTTGCCATGTAACAGCAGGTAAATACTTTAATGCAGTTTCTTTGACTTGCATTATTGCTACCAATAATTGTTTTGGTCAGGCTTTTGTGGGGGTAGCTGAAAAATCAAATTCTATCTGCTTGGAGGTTTTACCAATATTGCTTCCCTCTGAGGCAGAGCACAGGAAATTGTATTAAACACAAAGAGCAGAGTACCAAAGTTCATTCTGGAAGTGAATATGAAACTTAGGAGTGGAGGAAGATTTTTATTTGTTTATTTATTTGTTGCATAGGTCAGATGAAAGAAAACAGATGAGATGGAAAGGGAATTGTTTTGGAGAAAAAAGATCTTGAAGACTGGGAAGAAAAGCTAAACTCCATAGTTTGGGATAATCCTCAAAAAGTTTCCAGTCTTCTGGGTGAGCTGTTGAAATGAACTGATTTTTCAGAGGCTTTTCAGATTCAGCTCAAGCTATTGAAATGTCAGAGGGAGAGAAGAAAATTTATTTTCACCCAGGAGGATAACTTTGAAAAGTAGTAGAAAGCTCTTGTGTTCATCTGTCCTCAGAGAGTAACAGGCTGAGCAGTCCTGACAAGAGTGAACATGTTAAGGAGCTGCTGTAGAAATCCAGGGGCAAAAATATTTACAGTTTTGTGGAGCTGAAGAATCCTGCAACCTTAGAGAGCTCTGAGTGTCCCATCATCAGTCCTTTTATGGCTCCCAGGAGTGCAGGGCTGCAGGAGTTCTGTCCTCTTGCCATGCTCCAGGAAGGCACAGGCTGGGAAAAAAATTAAAAAAGCCTTGTGGCAGCTGATAACTTGCATTTAATCTGGGATATAGCAGTGAAACAGCAGTGCTGGATACCAGATATGGACCCCTTTGGGATGGCAAATGGCTTTTCTCTGTCCTTCCTGAGAGATGATGTCTTCATGAAAGAAGAGGGAGCCAGGGAAGTGCAGCCCAAGGCAAAGGCAGAAGGAACCAAACACCACCATTGAATTCTTTGGCCTTGACTGCTTCTTGAATATAGGCAGTGCAGAGAGAGGAGATTAACTAAAAATTGAATCTCCTAAGAAAATTTCTTCAATTTGTTCAACTACATTACTGCACTGTTGGCTTGTTCTATAGAATGCTAAAGAGGAGATGGTTTTGTTCCAATTTTTTTTTTTTTAAGGAAGAGAAACTGTAACAATCTGCAGGGCTTTGGACTGAGTGCTAGCCAGGGTCAAGTAAATCAAAGTGAGCCTCTCCTCTTCTGAAATCGTGTCAATTAAATACTTCATTTCAAGAAAGCTGAAATCTTCCCATAGGTAGAAAATCTTTATTTTCATGCCTTTTAAACCTGGATTTTGACTGTAACTTTGGAAACAGCATTTTTCAGTAAAATATGAATAAATAACAAAAAAAAATTATAAGCTTTTTGTCCCATCCTTCTTCACAACAAAAAGACACAACCAGAAATATATCAGTTTGAAGCCAAACATTTTTAGTTTAGAGCCAAATAATGCTTTTCATTTTTTTTGCAAATGAATATAATAGAAAATATTGCTCTATTATTAACCTTTCCTATGTTTTTCATGTGTGGATCCCTGATGTCCTGGAAAGGCTGCTGCTCATGGCTCAGCAGGGGATGCAATGGGAGCTCTCTCTCCCACCCAGCCTTGTGCTTTGGCCATATTTGTAGCAATTCAGTGCTTTGAGGCTTCTGCCAGATTTGGTGACACGAACAAGTGGTTTCATATCAAGGGAAGCACAAAACTTGTTTAAAAAAACAGACAACTACCTCCAAATTGAGGAATATTGATTTTAGAAAGTGGTAAACATAAGTGCATGCTGAATAACCTGGGAGGTGAAAGCTGTGCAGGTAAAAGGAAAAGGGCTCTGAGGCTGACCACCTCCAGGTAGGAATATAAGTCACTGTATTACTTTTAATCATTTTTTCAACAATCCTCTTTCTTCCTCTCTGCAAGATTCCCAGGAAGGCAAGTTTCCAGCTCTGATACTTATTGTTAGATGCACGTCATGGTTTCAGTCAGGCCAAACCAGGACAATGCATTAAATCAAGCAGTGTAAATCTGCCCCTGAGAATTTACCATTTGTCTAGCTTTGTGCAGCAGGTGGAATTTCCCTGGGCAGAGCTGATGTCAGTTTTCCTTCCAGGACCATTTTGAAATGTGTGCCTTTTCAGTCACCAGTGTTCCTATTTTCCCCGTGGTAAGGCATATGTCTTACTAAAGAGCCTGTTTGGAGGTTGTTGGTTTAGACAGCGCTTTGCTTTTAGGTTTGGTTTTTTACATATTTATCTTTTACAAAAAGCCAATACAATTCTGGGCTAAAGTCAGCACTTGGCTTCCCTGGCATCCCCATCTAGGAGGAGATGAGCCTTTCAGGGAGGTGAGCACTGCTGATGTTATCTAAGCTCTGGCAGTATCTCTACAGCAATATCTCTATATTTGTGTCCATATGTGCATATGTTTGAGTGAATGGTAGGAGGAAAAGATTCCCTAAGACTGCTCACATCCCTTCCCCTGGAGAGGGATGATGGCAGATGTTCCTTATTTGTCCTACTGGAAGGGCTGAGCTCACTGTGGGCACGGAATCTTCTCATTGCCATGGTAATGAATGTCTTCTAGAAAATGTGATTTATATCACATAGTTGGATGTATTTATTTAGATTTATTTATATATTCTTTATATAGATTTATTTATATATTATTTATATTTATTAAGATTTCCTGGAAAGGTTTTACTAAGCACATTATTTTGGCACTTGCTTTTGCTGCTGTGTTACCATATCAGAGAACCACTCACCACACTGTCCCCAAGGAAACAGCAGCACCTTTTATGGCCATGCACAGTTTATATTAATTGTTTGCAATGGCTGGTGTTCTCACTTAATTTCAGGGCCACTTTCTTCAGGATAACGTATTACGGAAGAAGTGCTGAATAATTTATAAGATTCACATCTAATTATTGTGAGAAAACGCCAGGAATGTAAACCCATGGTACTTGCTATTCTTTTGTTTCATATTAGTCTGACAAGCACTTGCAGAGCTTCCTCTGCAAGCATCTCTTCTCTCCAGTGTTGTCTTGGTTTGAACGACAGGTGTCTGCTAAGGAGGCGAGAATGAAGAATGTAAACCCCTTCCTTCTGAATTATTATAATTTTGAAATTAAGGGGCTCTCAGGCAAAGATATGGGAATAGGAATAACAGTTCTTTATTAGGAGAAGTAAAATAAAACATGTATGCAGTATTACAGAAAAAATCAAACCCACTGACAGAGTCAGAATCCAACCTGACCCCCTGTGTCTCAGGGTGTTGGTGGCAGTCCCATTCCATGGTGGCTGCAGCCCTGCTGCAGTGGCAGCTGTGGCTCTGGTGGAGCAGGGATCCTGGAGAAAGGTGCAGCCTCTGCTGAAGGTGCAGTGGTGATGGATGGGCCTGTTCTTCCTCTGGGAGTCCAGTGGAAAAGGCTGCCTTGGTGTCCCAAATCTCAGGTTTTTATCCAGGTAGGAGCGCTTGGCTCCTCCCCTGGATGGAGCATTTCCCAATGGGATGATGGAATTGTAGCAGTGGGACTCAGTGGCCCATGAGCAGAAGGTCTGTCCCTGGAGGGAGGATGGGTTGTGGAAGAGATAAAGAAACTGCCCCAGCTGCTTTCTTATCAGCTGGGCCATTGACAGGATATTACACCAGCCCCCCTCCATGCCAGTTCCAACAGATGTGATGGAATACACACCTTTGGTTACATTTTGCGTGATGAATGTTGAAAACATAATCTAAACAACGTTCCTCAACTTCATGTATATTTGTCCATGAAAAAACACTTCATTTTATATTATGAAATTTATAAGCTATCATTAACTGATGATGATTTAGATTTTTTTAATGTTTCTGGTGTTTCTCGCAGCTCAGATTATGAATGATATTACATTTTGTATTACTGTCAGATTGGAAATATCTCCAGATATTCACTCAATTGCTTAATACAGAGCAATGGCAGGGCCAATGTTACCTCTTACAGCATATGAAATAAAGTAATTCCTTTTTTTCCCATTCTCAATCCTCCCTTTTTTGGTGTATCTTTCTGGATCCAAGGTCTAAAAACGACCTTTTGGCACCAGATTGAGATCAGAAGTCACTTCTTGCTTTTGCAAGTTTCCTTTAAGATGAATCATTTAATCTTGATGGGTTAACTCTCCGTTCGCAGATAACGTTGTATAATTTATCTTCTATAGTTTTTTAGCGAAAAAAATTGCAAACTAGTGATTGTCTCATAAATATTTTTGGAAGTTAAACTCCATGGAAATGCAATCTTTGTCTATTTTTGTCTTTATCATCAACTTCAAAGCTCTTCTTCTTTCACCTATGTATACACATCACTGGGATGTAATATGTGCTGAAATGTACAATGTGCTGTAAAATATACGTGAAATATGGGTGTGTTGGTGCACTGGGTCGGGCTTTGATGAAAGGTGTCTCAGTAAAGTGGAAGTGCTCTTTCCCTGCTCACTTCTCATGGCACAGTCAGAGATGATGGGTTTTTGTTCTGATTGCTGTCGCGTAGTTTAATAATGGAGGAAGATAACAAAGAAGTAAAAAATGTGTAAAAACCCACATGGCACTGTTACTGCTGCTGTTCACAGAGTACTAGAGGGAATTCAGAAATACTATTGGTGCTATATTAATAATTGATGTTGTAATCTTCAGGCCAGCCATCCTTTCATGAAGCAGCAGTTCAGGGAGCAGTGTCACTTCATATCTTTGGGAACACAGGTTTGTACAGGACGTGTCAAGAGACACAGAATCACTGAGTTTGGATGTGGAGTTGTGAAGTACCCCTGGAGTCACTGCTGGCACAAAGATACTTCACAGCAGGTGACAAGGAAATGCTCCAGTATTGTTCAGGTTACAGGGGTGGTGGAGAATGACTGTGAGGTGTTACCTAAGAGGAATAAGAGCAAAAGTCACTGCAACATTGCTATGATCTTCATATACATCATCTGTGTGAAATTCCACTGAAGATCACAATGATCAGTGGGACAGTGCAAGATATATTTGTGTCTCCAGAGCTGCACTCCTGAGGGGGTCTCGGCCAAGTTTTAAATTCTGCCTTTAAAGGGCTGGAAACACATTCTGCCTTAAAGATGCATCATTGAGAATAGAATAAAATGTAGCAGTGGTAGTAGTTATAGCTCTAACTGTGCTCTGCTAAATTTCGGAATGATCCATTATCCTTGACTACAGAGAACTCTCCTGAAAGTCTCAGTTTTAAACCGTGCTCCATCCATAACACAAAACAATCAAAACTAGAAAATGAGAATAAAATAGTGAAAAACTGTGAAAAAGTGAGTGCGGGATTTTCTGAGATAAGCAAGTAACAGAAAACCAAATTCTAGGAATACAAACAAATGGCAGCTTTAGTATTGAAATTACCCAGATTTAGCCAATTTCAAGTGCAGCTGTGCTATTTAGGTTCAGTTAGTTTAAAAGAAAAGAATTTCCTTGAACACGGAGTTCGGCAGACATTAGAGTGGTGTAATAAATAAATAAATAAACAAGCCCAGCCAGGGAGCACAGATGCCACTTAACGTGGCAGTGTATTAAAGTTTACAGCTCCTTCTTTTAGACTCTTCCCTGGGGTGCCATGTGTCAGCCTCCCGGAGAAGGAACTGCAAAGTCTGATCCACTGACGTATTAGATGACATCTGTGCTTGCTGGCTGGGATTAGGGATCCTGAATCAAGAAGAGGCTGATCTGCCTTACCAGCACTAAGCTGACACGAGGTTACACAGCTTTAGCTTGTTGGCATTTTTATCTGGTTGCTATGAGTCAGCACTGGGTGGCTTTTTTTTTGCTTGGGGATTGCCACTTTCCTGGGCAGGCTGAGAGGTGTGAAATGGGTTTGGCCATATTTGTGACCTGCAGAGGGAGGGCTACACATTTCACGTGCTCAGCTGAAGGAGAACTGCAGGGATAACTCGCAGGTGGGAAAAGGTGGCAGCTTGTCAGGGCACCAGCTGCTTCATGTGAGGTTAGCTTGGGTATAATGATCAGAAAGTTCCCTCTTAAGAGATCCTGCTGCCCTAAGTCCCTCTGGATCATTTTGTTTTCCAGCATTATGTGTATTAATCAGAAGCCACTGTGCTTGTCCAGCCCTGCTGCCAGTCTGTCATCACGTGGGGCAGCCCTGGCACAGGAGCTGCTGGTGGAACAAGCAGTCCAAAGGCTGCTGTCCTCTGCTGCAGGAAAAGGCATTTTTCATTGTTATTAATGTGCAAAATTACTGGGGACATAGCATTGCTTTGGTTAGTACCCTACAATTGCTTCATGTCCCATTCTCCTTTGTAACTAAAGCCCCCTTTATCTGTATGATTATTTCAATAATTCTATGAAACATGCACTGAGCTTCCTAAAAATGTGGATTCAAATTCCTGGGTCCCTGATGGCTTTGACTTCTTGAACTTTCAGGCAGGAGTAGGAGTACTGAGGGAAAACCAAAAATTATATCAACTCTTGTATTTCAATTTATTTTTGTGTAAGTAATTTCTCAGGATAAGAAAAGTAAGAGGAAAAAGTGTTAAGTTTGGTATTTTTAAAAATTAGCTTCCACTGGATGTTTTCTTTTCCTAATTCACTTAAAATCTCAGCCAGATACAGAAAACAAAATTTCTAGCAGTCAGAAATAATGAAAGGGCATCCACTTTAGTAAAGCACTTTGGGTTTTTTTTTTGGGGGGGGGCAGGCTTGTGAAGCTCAACATAAACATTTTTGAGATATTGGGAACTAATGGAGTAGCCTTCCTCAGAACACCAGTGCACTGAGGCTAAATGAAGGATGAATGCTAGTGTAAGCTAAAGGAGGCTTTTTTTTTTGCTTTTCGTTTGGTTTCGGTGGATTTTTTTGTTTTTTTTTAAATTGATCACCTTCCTAACTAATGACTCATGGTAAACCTCTGGCATATAGTTTTAACAAGGAACAAGAGGCTGCCATTGCCTTATCAGCATGTTGACAAATTACAGGAAGAGTCTCTGTTCTTCCATCACCAGAGGACTTTAGCAGGGAAAATAGCATCACCTCAAGGCTTCAGTGTAATATTTTAGGTTTAGATATAGATCTTCTAACCAGCAACTTCACAGCCTTTGTGATTTACTTTTTCAGTTACTGCTCTGTGAGAAGCTTTAAGAGCCTTTTGTAATAAAAAGTTGTGTTTCCTTTGGCCTAATTTTGCTTTTGAGAAATTTGAAAGTAATTGTAGCCTATTTTCACTTGTGTCTGAAATCAATTTATTGGATTAATGAATTAAATTAAACCGATTAAGAAAATACCTTAAATTAACCTCACCCAATTCAACAGGAACAAAAAGCCAGCCTGAGAGACTCACCAGATAGAACAGTCCCAGTCCTGTTCAGTCGTTCTGGTTTAATGGTCTCTCTCTGGACCTGCTTTAGAGTCCAGCAAACTGCTCATGTGCTGGTTCAATCATTACAAAAACCTGGTATTTCTGCTTTTGAAATACATGACTCTAGTTTGAGATCAGGGGATAAATGAAAACTGGTGTTTTTGTCGACCGGACACAGGAGGAGCAAGCTGCCAGACATCCATATTTTTGGCTGAGAGTATTCCACTGACGTGGCAGCTATCAAAATACAATCTGGTGCCCATCCTGACATACACATACCATTTGTGGGACATAGGGAAGTGTTAGCATGGGGTTCACAGCCAAAATACATTTTGCTCACAGAAAGCTTAGTACTCTAACCTTTTGTTCTTCATCTAGAAATGCACTGGGCTGAGGGGAGAGTGAATTACAGGGAAAGACAAATACACACATATTGCTGTCACTGAAATTAATGTGGCAATGTGTGCACCCTGCTCTGTAGGACCCCTCACATAAAGGAAAGAGAGAACATGCTCCTGATGATGTTGAAGACAGAATCAGAGGCTTAACATTCAACTGTGATGGAAATGGAAATGGACCATGGGAAGGGAGAGTTTTGCTGCAATCGATGTAATGGTGGGCTCCAGGGGGCTGACAGAACACAAGCCAGGAAAGCCTTACATTTATTTATATAAGAAACTAAACCAAGGGACTGAAGGGTCATTTGTGTAACTCCTTGCTATTACCTTCTTCCAGTCGTGTGAGTTTTGCTTCCTCTTTTAGAAGATAGGAGGCATAAGGAAAAGCAGAAACCTCCAAATTAGATATTCTGGGTTACTACCATATGTCCTTGGAACACAGACTTGCCCTTGAGGACTTCACTGGATGCTGAGTGTGTGAAAAAAGGGTTTGAATCATTGAAATTCTATGTGAGTAAATGCAGGCATAGCTATTGGGTTTTTTTTTAAGAAAGGGAGAGAGTCGTATTAAATTGATTATTATTTTAGAGGAACAATAGCCCTTCATTTTTTTGACAAACAAATCAGATGAAAACAACAGCAAGTGGGTATTTATCTCCATGACAGCATCAACAAATCAAGTGTGATGCATCTCAGTGCAGTTTCCTCCTGCACAAAACCTTGTCTGGGTTTCTGCCTAAAATATATGAGAAGCAGAAAAGTGAAAGCTAAAAGAAATGTTCCAGAGGAGGAAGGGAAATGCAGAAATGCACCAGTTCCCAATTTGTGTGTGGTTCCCATCTTCATAATTACCTCTGTGAAGGAATCTGGCATGTCTTGGCTCATTTTGGAGCTCTAGAGTGACCTGGCAGTGCAAATCCTAACAAACAGCAAGAGCAGCAGCTCCCCTGGCCAGGAGCCATCAGTAAGGTACATTAGGAAGTACCAGGTACTTCCTGACATATCTTTAAGGTTCCTAAATTCAAAAAAATTGAAAATTTGAAAGGTAAATCTAGAATTAATACAAGCATTCATTTAAACTATTTAAATAGGATATTCTAGTGCTTTGTATTTTTTCAAACTTTTTTTATACTTGGCATCATGGACAGAAACATTTGTTCCTCTTAGCAACAGAGCCTGAGACCAAAAGCCCTGCATTTCCCCTCACAGGCAGGGCCTGTCTCATTTCCTCTGCTTCTCAGGAAGCTCTTGTTCAAAACATCTAGAGCAGCTGGCATCTCTTAGCAGAGGATTGGCTTCTTGACTGTAGATGACAGAGGCATAATCAGCTTTTTGTTTTCCTAATTTTTTTCTGCAGAATACAAAAGCATGTCTGAAAGAACTTTTCATTTCACTGGGGAAATGTAGACTCTCATAGTGTGCCATATGTCTTAAAACCAGCACCAACGCAGCTATTGTTTCAGTGTTTTGTTTTTCTCTGATAATCCCTTGTGGTGTCAGGAATTAAAAGGTCTATTTCATACTTCTGTTCCTGCATTTGATTCAGTCCTATAACTAACAATGCCAGCACTTGAGAGAGGTCTTAAACTGACCTAGAAATGCAGAAGTACTTTATCATAGCCCACAAGGAGCTTTACAGTCCTGCATGACCAAGGAAGACAAGAGAGCATTTTGAAGAGTTGCGTGTTGGTCCCTTAGTTGTAATTTACATTACACAAAATAATAAAAGAGTATAAGTAATGCATCTTGCATCTGTTAAAGCATCACAGTCTAACACTGTGTTCTCGAGTCCGGTCCAGCCAGGAAGAGCGTGGCAAAATATATATGGATGGGTATGATGGGGTGCCCAAAATTAAAGCTTTAATGATGGTAAAATAAACACAGGGACCACTCAGTCCGAGGGACAGCATCCAAAGAGGCAGGAGCTGGGCTAATTAACAATATTTAGGGTTACTGCAGGGCAGGGCTCCAGTCTGGAACCAGGACAGGGACATGACCTTCTGTGTCAAAGGTCCCAAACCAACAGAGAACCAGAAGCAGGAACATGGCCCATTCTGGAATGGTCCCATTAACATCCTCTCAGTGTCCCCCCTCCCATGGTCTCAGGTTTATGGTTTCTGTATAAGCTGCTTGGGCTAAGCTATTATCCATCACAGCTAATTCAGTTGCCACATTAAAGCTTGTTTGTCCTAGCATTCAGTTTCTGGTTTTGAAATTGAAAAACGCTTGTTTAGGGCCTAAATCTTAAACTTGAAGTATGACTCCATTGCATTGAAGTCACCAAGGTTGCTAACAGAGAGTTCTCAGAACAATAACTGTGCAGTGCCACCCAGTCAGGAGATTGTCTTGGAAGAATAATGGACCCAAATGCTCACTCACATCACTCTAAATCAAGAGTGAATTCAATTAAGTAACAAGAATTATGTCTGTGAAAATTACCATGAGAAGAGAATGAGATGTGCTTTATTTACTTTTGGAACAACTCAATGTTTGAAATGGGCATTTATGGCTATATATGCTCAAATAGGATTTTGAATTGTCAGAATTAGTTAAATTCACTGCCTTTATTATACATAGGATGCTTTTAATGGTGCACTTATTTTTTTAGTGCCGTATGTTCCTCCTTATAGAAGCAGAAAAAAAAAATTAAGATCATCCAGCCAGTTACTACAAATTCCTAGGATATAAGGAGTGGCA
This sequence comes from Thryothorus ludovicianus, assembly GCA_013397245.1. NCBI lineage: Eukaryota > Metazoa > Chordata > Aves > Passeriformes > Certhiidae > Thryothorus > Thryothorus ludovicianus. The sequence continues at coordinate 973,961 of VZTB01003968.1, read as the reverse complement.
ACTCCTTATATCTGTCTGTATATAAACATACATTGTACAAGCCACAGAACAATAACAAGCCTTGGCAATAAGCCTAATATGAAACTGGCTGTTAATATACCGTGAAAATTAGTGTTTGTCTCTCTCAGAATAGAAAGACAGGTATTGCAAAATTTCTGGGGAGCAAAGACATTCATTGAAACTATCAAACTCAACTTTACTACATCCTCTCTTCCCCACCCAGTCATTTTCTTCACCCCCATAAGGTGTCCTGCAGGAGGTGAAGAGAGAAATACATTTGGCAGAGCCAACTTATCCTTCCTCTAAAGATGTCACTGACACAGGGGTGCATTTTGGGCTCCTGGTGGAAGGATGCAGTACCCAGAGGATTTCAGTCAGTATTCCCTGATGGAGAAATTGAGTTACTCAGACCAAAGAGCAACAGATGATTGTGATGAGGGTGTTAGAATTGGGCTGAATTATACCACAGTTCTATCATAAACATTAACCTACCTCCACCATCAGTATAAATAAACTGCTGCTCAGTCTGGGCCAAGATGTTGCTGTGAATTCTTCCTGTACTTGTTTTAAATTTTCTGAATTTTGTGTCTGCAAACTAGGGGCTGGGAGGTGTCAGCAGTGGCTTTTTGAGAAACGGAGGGATCCCTGGGGCCCCCAGGGAGTGTTGGCACTGTCATGGCCCCACTGCCCCTCCATAGGGCACACATATGGGAGGCACTTGGGATCTGCTCTCCACGGAAGAGTTCATGGAGGCAGAAAGGGAAAAGTCGGGCTGTGTTCACTGAGAGTCTCTACTCTGTCAAGAAAATCCCTGGGAAGTCAGCAAAGGTTCTAAGGTGCCCTTTGAAGATGTTATTTTATCTTTTTGCATTCCACAGCAATGGAACAGATTTTCCTTGGATCCAGGCAGCTTTTCTATCAAGGTGTGCTTGGATAAAAGTAGAGTGTTAACTCTGGCTGCACTACAGCAAGTGGTGCTTTGGGTACTGTGACACTGGCAGGAAATATAAATCCCCCTGGGAATGAGGAATATATTTCCAACCTGTGATAAATTTTTTACAGCATTCGTATAAGGTCTGTTTCTGAGCTCTGCCCATGTTTTTAATGACTCTGCCCTGTTGTGATCTGTCATGTTTCCAGAGCTGGATGTGCTGTCACAGGCTTGAGGAACTGAGGAACTTGCTGTGGAGACACTCATTTTTGTCACATTTTTCTGAGCAATATGCCTCTCAGTCTTCCTGGGTCATGTCCTAAATCTTTAAGACCTATAGTAGATGCCTAATAGAGATATAGTCTGGGTTGATATAGGATGTAGTCTTTTCCCCTATTTTTCCATTAATAATGGTAATAATCTGTCAGCACAAGGTATTTCACAGTTTTTGTCTTATTTCCTTTAGATTTTCCAAGTCTGTGGTTTCTTCTTTGAAACCACTTTTTTTTTTAACTGTGAGTTACCCAAATTGACGTGATTAGCAACATCTATGATAGAAAGTAAAAATAAATACTGAATCTATAGGGTGTGGTAGAAAGGTAAATAAATTATAAAAGAAAGGCCTCATAAAATCAGGCCTTGCTCTGCTAAATTAATAGCTAGCTTGTCACTTCTATGTGCAGCTAAGCAGCTTAAAAGTTCTCATGTGGAAACAGTCTTGGGAATGAGAGTTTGTTAACACAACAAACTATTCCTGGGTGAAAAATAACTGCACCTGCAGGAAATAAGAAATCTGTCTCAAGGGAATCAGGGAAAAAAAAATATGTAAACTAACAAGAATGGAGAGACTTGATGGACAAGTAAAATACCTTTTATTAACCAATGAGTGAAGTGCACGCCTTTCATGAAAGGAATGTATAAAAGGACAAACGCAATTGAAAGAAAAGGTTTTTTCTGCCTTGAAACATTAGATAGTTACTGTGTCGTGACTGCCTCTACAGTGACAATAGGGATGAATGTCCACTTGATCAGTGATTCTAGCACTGATCCTTGAAATTTATGGTGTGATACCTGGATGAGAATTAAACATATCTAGGATACTTATTCATAATTACATGTAAAAAACTGTATGGTCAGAAGGTGTTCACTGCAAATCCATGAGCAAAGATGGTTTTTCACTCATCTCTAACTGTAAAAAAAACCCCAAATAACAAAATAAGAATGCAGGGTGAAGGGCAGACAGGCTCTCTGCCCATTGTTTGCTTCTCAGAGCTCACCAAAGATTGTCTCTTGTCTCACTGAGTAATAACTGATTTGGCTGGTTTGGATTCTGCTGGTTCACGCCAGTTCACTACAGTTTTGAGCAGGGGTAAGCTCAGATACATAAATATATTGAGATATATACACACAGACTTGAAATCTGTCTTTCAGCTCTTTGGCATCTTGAGTTACTCTTCTCTGTACACAAGTTGTGATCTATTTGTTTTGTTAGGTTGACACAATTTTCCTTCTTTTTGCTGCGTGGTGGATTTCTCTAACAGCCACTTCATGCCAACTCAGAAAAATATAGCATTCCCTGGAAGGCAGGGTGTTCAGAGACCTGTGTGATGCTGCTGAAACAGACCTTACAAACTCTGCAGTGCAGGCTTATTTTAAAAGAGGTCTGTAGCAGATGGGAAAAAAAGAAGTGGCATTACCATTAATTTGTATTTTTCATTATTAAGGGTTTTCCTGGTCTTGTCAGTGCTGCAAACAAAAAGCAAAAAAAGCAAAAAAAGAGTGATCTCTATGGTTATATCTAGTGAGCCCAAGGGTGCTAGTTTAGTGGGCAAAGAATTTATTATTTTATTTCTAACAGTTTAAAATCCAGAGCTGTACAGGTGACACAGTGCCTTCCTTTATTTCACTTGGCTGTTTGCATTTAATATTGCTTTTAACATTAACATTAAGCTTTAGTGGCTATGGAAATATCAGTGTATAGAAGGTTAAATAAAGAAATAAAAAGGGTGCATGGTAAATAAGTTCATGAAGATGTAACTGATAGATTAACTATGATGTCTCAGTGAATAAAACTCAGAGCAGGATTTCCTGCTGGGGACTGGTTCCTCAGCTCTCTGACCTTGCTGCTGGGTGCAGCAGGTGTAGCTTAGTCTGGATGTTATCCATCATTCCCATGTGCACTTAGGAAAACTTATCTCAGAAAAAGATGCTTTAATTTTTAAATTTTTTTAAAAGTTTTCTGCTGAGTCTTAGGTTATTCAATGTATGAGGGTACAGCAGATAAAACTGAGGGGCTGGACAATAAAATGACAGATGAAATCCAGTGTAAGCAAATATAACCATGGGAAAGAGCCACTACCTTTGCTGTAAGTTGCTTCTCTTGACTTCAGGATGTGTCTGGTGGGGCTCTTCTGTCTGATCCAAACCTGTCCAGCCCTGGCAAAGGTATATGCCATCAATGGAAAGGGATTTGCATGTTCACAGAACACTGGAGGTACAGGCTTTTAGGCTCATCTTGAAGAGTAATTTCAATTGTTAGAAATCAAAATGTCATATTGGATATCTGAGGAGACACGAGCAGTATTTTTAGATCTGCTGTGTCTTCCATCTGTGGGTATTCCACAGCAGTTGTACTGCAGCTCAATGATTCCTCAAGGTAAACTTCAAAAAGGAAATTGCCCCAGTTCTTGGTAGTTTAATACAATAATTTTCAAATGTATGCTTTTATGGATAAAAATCCTGGATTCTGGAGGAAATGCCACTGGCATTACACATGGATAAAACTATTTCTTCATGGACTGTGCCTCACTATGTCTTCATGGACTGTGGTACAATTCTCCTGTACTTTACGGCAGCTTTCAATTTCATCATTGGGTGAAATATCCTAAATAATATCAATCATGGCTCTAAAATGAAATATAGGGGGTTATACATTTGGCATCTGAAGTCTGAATTGAAGGACTGAACAAAGAAAATACAGAGAGCCTTTTTCTAGGAGAATTGTTTTCAGACTCTCAAAGAACAGAAATTTGAGTCTTAGAAATTCCTAAATGCCTGTGCTCCCTGCTGGATTTTAACTTACTTTTTGTACTCATTACATCAAAATTGCAGGTGTAAAATGTGAGTTCTGAATTGCTGTGTGGAAATAATGAGTGTTTCACACCTTCCCACGGGCCCTCAGCCAAGCATTTGCATGAGGAGGGTTCAGTGGGTATGCAGGGAGCCAGCCCAGCTTGGGCAGCTCCGGGGGGGAGCCTGTGGAGATGCAGAGATGTGTCAGTGCTGCACTTGGAAAAGCTCATGGAAGCTGCCCAAAAATGCAGCATCTTTGGATTCAGCCTGACAGGTGTTCAGATAACAGAAGTGTGGGTAGGACAAATACAGAGCTGTGAAGAAAAATTGCTCAGGCTCATTGTGAAGTTAATTCATGTTCAAATCCAAGCGGATTTTACTTCATTTGTTTAAAAGTCTTTTGTTTGGGAGATAGAGATTAGACGCAGCTATTGTTTGAGAAGATTCTTTCTTCAAGCTAGAAGAAGAATGATTCCTAATCATTCAAGGAAGATTAGGAATAAGCATCAAGTAAGATAATTCTCAGATGAGGAACTCCGAATCCATGGAATGTATTGTTTGGTGGTACTGCCTGTGATTTAAACCATGTCCTGACAGCTCTACTTGCTTTTTGCTGCATATGAGGCCCTACTCTATTATAAACTAGCACATTCCCACTGCTTCTTTCCGAGCACTTGCTGACAGTTACTAGAATAGTTCAGAGCTGCTCCAAGCAAGGGATGCTTTTCTGAAGGAGTCTCTTTCTGAGGGAAGCTTCAGCAGGAGCTGAAGGCAGAATGTCCTTGTGTGGTTGCCCAGGATGAAGGCAGGGATGTTACTCTGCCAAACACGCACAGTAATTCATGCACAAAACCATCGCATGGATATTTTTGAAAACGTATGAAAAATATATGTGCAATATGTCGCTTTTCTAGGCGTGGTGCCAGCATACTGAGTTCTGGGCTTTTGTTTCTGCAGAACACCACGAATTAGAACAGCAAAGGTAAAACAACAAGAAAAAAAAGAGATTAAAAAATGAAGAAAAGGAAAGAGGGGGAAAAAGAGAAAACAAGGGAAAAAGAATATTTTTTTTCTGGCATCTTAATCTTATGCATATCTTCAAACTAAGGGTCTGACTTCTCTTTTCTCAAGAATGCACTGTGCTCTTCCTTGGTGTGGAGTATGTGATCAAGCACTGTGCTAAGGATTCAAGTCTGTGCAGCTGAATTGAATTCCCCTTCATGTTGATTTTTATCTAATTACAGTCATGGTATATGCTAATTGCAACCTGCCAGCTGTGCCAGGTCTTGGCATGCTCTGCGTGTGGGGACATCCAGCTGGAGATGGTTTTTATGGAGTTGATTTTCAGTCTGGACTTTTTTGTTGCTCTGCAAGAGCATGGAACTGTTGGTGTGGAACGTGGAAACTTGCTCAGAAATTTTTGGAGTGTAGTTAATATGTGCAGAAAACATCCTGCTGACAGATGTTGTCTAGCCCTTTTCTACTAGAGAAGATTTGTTAAAATTTTTATTAACTATGTCAAATGTCTTTGACTTTCTGTGGTGGTTTCAGTTCAAAACTGGGTGGAAACACTAATTTCATGCAGTGGTTTATGATTGCCAATTTGAGATTTCCTGGCTAACGCACTAAATTTATGTTGTAGGTCTATTTTTTGCTGTAAAATAGGATTAGGAGAAAAGCAAAGTAGGCTTAAACTTTGGAAGGTATAAAGAAAATTTTATTAACACAACTAAGAAGAATAATAAGAATCAGAATAAAACTTTCAGAACTTCTCTTTCTCCCTCTATGCTTTTTTTGCTATAGAGAATTCTTTACAAGAAAACAGTTCTCTTGTGGCTTTAATTTCTATGAAGAGCAGCCGTCTGGGAATCTGCATTTGTGAAGTTCCTCTCATCTTTTACAGCTTTCCTACAGCTGTGTTTATGGGCTATATCAATTTATGGGGTATTATTTTAAGGATGAACTGTTTAAAATATAAAGGTTCTCTTTATCTAAGATTGTTTTCATCTTTGGGAAGAGAGGTTCTCTTTTTTTTTTTCTCTTGGGGCAAAAGCATCTTTAGCACTCATTTTTTTTTGTTTAAGCTTTTCATAAGATCACAGCTACTTTAACATTTACTTGTTCAGCATGGATGCCTTTGCTCAGGTCTACAGTTTGAATGTTCATCTCCCCATACTTCTTTCCATGACTTAAAGGGATATTCAATATATCATAGTCTATTACTATGGCTTATAAGAGAATTTTAGCCTAAAAATTAGGCATTTCCTCATTTGTCTCTCATCTAAGACTTTTTCTTTATTGACTTTAATGTTTTTATGTTGTTTCTCCACGTGTCTTTACTCTTATTTCTCTTTCTCAAGAAAAGATTTAAGGTCGTGCAAGCCTTATCTGTGCAATGAAAGCGTTAATATTTCACCTAAGGCTTCTAGAGGGCCATGCAGTCTTTTCTGGGCAGCTAAACTAAAGCAGTTACAGCAATAGGTTCCAGGCTGGAGGGCTGATGTCTTTCCCTCCCCTTGCCTGACAGTGCCTGAGGCCTGGCCCAGCCTCGATAAAGTGAGCTTTGTCCAGCCTGGANTAATAGAGTCTAATAGATCTAATAGAGTCTAATAGATCTAATAGAGTCTAATAGATCTAATAGAGTCTAATAGATCTAATAGAGTCTAATAGATCTAATAGAGTCTAATAGATCTAATAGAGTCTAATAGATCTAATAGAGTCTAATAGATCTAATAGAGTCTAATAGATCTAATAGAGTCTAATAGATCTAATAGAGTCTAATAGATCTAATAGAGTCTAATAGATCTAATAGAGTCTAATAGATCTAATAGAGTCTAATAGATCTAATAGAGTCTAATAGATCTAATAGAGTCTAATAGATCTAATAGAGTCTAATAGATCTAATAGAGTCTAATAGATCTAATAGAGTCTAATAGATCTAATAGAGTCTAATAGATCTAATAGAGTCTAATAGATCTAATAGAGTCTAATAGATCTAATAGAGTCTAATAGATCTAATAGAGTCTAATAGATCTAATAGAGTCTAATAGATCTAATAGAGTCTAATAGATCTAATACAGTTTAATAGAGATAACAGAGTCTAATAGATCTAACAGAGTCTAATAGAGATAATAGAGTCTAATAGAGATAATAGAGTCTAACAGATCTAACAGAGTCTAAGAGTCTAATAGATCAAGATAATACAGTCTAATAGAGATAATGGAGTCTAATAGATCAAACAGAGCCTAATAGATCTAACAGTCTACTAGATCTAATATATCTAAGTCTTAACACAGCCTAATAGATCTAACAGANAGATCTAATAGAAGTAGTAGAGTCTAATGGATCTAACAGAGTCTAATAGATCTAATAGAGCTAATAGATCTGAGTCTAAGAGAGTTTAATAGGTCTAACAGAGTCTAATAGATCTAATAGAGCTAATGGAGCTAACAGAGTCTAATAGATCTAATAGAAGAAATAGAGTCTAATATATCTAACAGAGTCTAATATATCTAACAGTCTAATGGATCTAACAGAGTCTGATGGCTCTCAGCTCAGCCTGGGCCAGCAGGGTAGAGCAGTGCCTGTGCCTGTCCTTTCCTCCTCCCAGCCAGCCCTGGCCATTTAGGCCATGGTGGAGCAGGGCTAGCCCGGCCAGTAGCTCTGTTATTGCTTCAAAGCTGGAAACAAAAAGAATGATTCCCAAGGTTGTCTTACAATGCGTGTTCACAAAGGCATATCTACCCCTTTCATTGGTTTAATAATATGTCAATATTCAAAATTAGCCACTGATTAGTTTTTTGTCAAATCTCTAGGAAGCTGCCAAAGTCCTTTCAAGAAATAATTTCCATAACAAAAAAATAAAATTCATGCCAAACGAGAACACTTTCATAGAAGGTGCTTGATATTTACCTGGAAGCCTCTAGGTTTACAAAAACAATTCTTCCGTGTATTTCAGTTTACTTGGTTATAAGCTCTTACAAGATGCTGTCTCTGTTGTATTCCCCAAGAAAATGATGGTATCTACCATAATTAATATGTGAATATGAAACTCTCTGAAGAGCTGAAAGTCAATGCAGCCTAGGCAGCAGCAGTGACACTGCAGTGCTACATAAAGCACACCGTGTAGAGCACACATCCCAGTGTGAAAGGAGCTGCTGGGTGCCCGTCCCACCCATACCCTTCCTGTGCCCCCGAAATCTGTGACATCCCCAGCGGCTCTGGGGACAGCTGAACTGAAGGAAATAGATGGGGAAATAAAATTTTAATAGTTTTACCTGATTGTTTATTAATTTCTCACAGTATTCCAAATTGAGAGCCAATGGATTTGCCATCCTGCCCTCCAAAATTAGAAATGGTGAGATTTAAGGTTGCCCACTGAACCTGAATTATTCCCCCAGCATTTCTGGTCCAATTTCTAGCTCCTCAGTGGTATCCTGGGTTTGTGGTGCTGCTTGCAGCAGAGAAGTTGCACTCAGAAATGACAGAGGGAATATTTCTTGGGCCTCTCTAATTCTGGCATGTGCTAACTTTCAATTGGGTGACTTTGCTGCGTCCTTTAACGTAGCTATTTTTGTATGTGTGTGTGTGTATAAATTAAAAATAGCTCTATAGAAATAACTTTAAAACCCTGGAGTATTTAATAGCAAGCAATTCCTTTTTATAAAAAATTTATAACAACTTATAAAATGTAATCAACAGAGAATTGTGCCCCCGCTTTTGAATTCTTTAGATGGTTTTAAAAATAATACTTTAAGGATGTTGGAAATGGCAGCATGAAGTGTTTCTTTCCTGTTGAATAGCTACTAAAAAAATTTATTCCAACTGTATTAAAAATATGAAAAGCCTACCACTGTTACACATACTTGAGCTGTGTGAAAGCACCTCTGTTTGATGGGATAATTGCTCTGGCATATAGAAACATAATTTATTTTACTGAGATTTAAATATTAAACACCAAAGTTCTTCAAAATGAGGTCCTAATGATGTAGTGCTTCACTATGCCTGCAGTGAGAGGTATTTATCTTGAGTCAGTTTATGAGAAATGTTAAATATTAGGGGTTTATTTTACCTTTATTTGATGTTCCTTCTTGTTTTCAGCAAGCAGTAAACACTATAGTAGAGGCTTAATGCAAAGAAGCTGTGAAAAAAAAATTAAAAAACAACATTTAAAAATCTATAAATTTGAAAAGGATGACAAATTGTAGAATGCTATTTAAAATGCTTTTTAGGGAGTAGACAAAACATTAAGTCTGTTGTGTCCAGATAAAACTTGATTTAAAGAACTTTACATAATCACTGAGGATGGTAAAAATATCAGCTGATTTTAATATTTTTAGGGAAATTAGCTTATTTTTCCCCAACCAATATTTTCTAGGAAAATTGTGGATGGGGTTTTTTTTTGAGATGTTGAAAGGTAAAAGATACCATTTAGTTTTATGAAAATAATTGTTAAAATGTTTGAGCCCCCAAGCAATGTTTCAATCTAAGGCAAAATAAAAAAAATATAAATAAATAATCTTTTTTTTTTCTAAAATCTGTCTATTGAGCTCATGTCACACAAATCTCATCCTTGTCAAACAGAGCAGTTGGGTAGAACAAATCCTGGCATTACACTCCCGAGTCTTTGTGAAGAGCCACAGGGTAAATCTGCAGCAATGGAACAGCTTCCCACAGCTGAGATGTCTGATTATGTGCTGTGCTGCAAAAATTATAACCACACTGTGCTTAAATGTGGTAACAGGATAAAGCTGCAATAGAAAGCCAGATACAGACAACCAATACAAACACTCCGCCATAATAAAATACTTGATTTCCCTCCACGTGTAAAAATGTCTTGCTTTTAGAACATGCATATTTGTAAATAATGAATTTCAATGATGAATGCTTATGACTGTAGATCAAAACAAGACTCTGGGAGTTCAGAAGTATATTCTAAGTAGAGCATTTTGGCTTTAATATAAGGCACATTTTATATAATATTCCTTGTGCAACTGAACTTTGCAGCACTACTGCCCTTCTTCTCCTGCCATCTATTATCTCCTTAATTCTCTGTGCACTAAGGATGATTTGCATGCTGGGTATATCTGACATGGGTTAGAAAAATATGTTCTGCAGTCTTGACCAGTGTAGGATTCTGTGGAGATGCCTTCTTTGGTGCCATAAATGACTTGTTGAAAATTGACATTTAACAAACTGTTACTTTCTTCTCTCTGGGAAGGGAAACTGTTTCAAGACAGTCTTTCCAAAGCCTGCTCTACAAACTTGTATTTTATGCATTAAAAAAAAACCCCAAGCCCAATATAAAATTCCAAAGCCCCTCCAAAGGTTAAAGAATAATCATGTTTTGTCTAGCACTGTTGTCACTTCAGCATCGCAGAGCACAATTTCCCCTTAAAAACAGTTTCACACTCCTTTGACAGGCTGTTCCAACATAAATATATTGTGAAGGGTGTCCTGCTAACCTTTGTTGGCTGCAGCACTTCACAGGGAGTCAGCATGAACATGCTGCAGACCAGTCCTGCTCTCAGGGGTGTGAATGAGAGTCTGCCACAACTCTTAGAAGCAAACTCTAACAAATTCTGTATTTTCCTTAAATTTTTATGTGGTAATATACATATCTGTTTACACTGGTCCTACCAACTCCCTGCCCCTAAAATATGATAGGATGGACTTTTCTGTTCTTTTCAGTTTCTGCTGTATGCTCCTGGGCGTCTCCTTCCATCTCCCATTCCAGCAGGCTGGTATCAGTGAGATCAGGAATTGTGCTACAGCTGTCCTTGGCCTTTGATATCAGGCCAAAAATAACATCAGCACCATGTGGTGGTGCTAAGATTGTAGCAAGCTATGTTTTGTTGAGAAATTGATGCTTGACTCTGAATAACAATAACAATAATAATAATAATAATAGTTATTTGGCTGGTGCTGGTGGTGATTGCACAGGAGAGGAGGGTTGCTTTGCATCCTTCAGAACTCCCTAGATGCAGAGTGAGCTTGTCACTGTTGGGATCTTGGTTTGCATTTAGAAATCTCCTTGTGAAATACAAAACTGGCATCAATGTTTGTAAATATAATCTAGGCCAGTTCCCATTGGGCATCATCCCAGAGCCAACCCATGCTGGGAGAGCTGGTACAGATCATAACCTTTGGCCAGAGTAGGGCTTCCATGTACAGTGGTGGAGTCTGAGAAACCTGGGTTACCTAACAATGGTATATAAATATAAAAATATCTTTTCAAGCACCTCATTGCGCTGAAAAGACGTAGACAGAGAGAAGGCATCCAACAGGCTGCATGGATTTCAGTCAGTGGAGAGTGGCTATTAGTTTGCTGTGTGTCAGAGGATGTTACAGAGGATATGTAACATCCTCCAGCACAGTCCAGTGTTCATTCTGTTCTGCCTGGTGTGGGTGAGCGGGGCTTCTGTTCTGACCTGAGGCAAACCTTGAGCACTGCTTGCTGCTTGATAATGCTTGGAAAACCAGGAAAGTGCTCACTGGAGCGAGTTACTCTCTGGACACGTTCACTGCTTGCCTCCTCACTGCACAGAGCAGACTTTTGGGGTTGCTCATCAAGCCCCTGCTATTTACACCAGCCAACATGTCTCCAGCAGTGCAGGAGGTTTGTAGTTTGCTGATAAACCACTTGCCATCCTGCCTGTTAAAAGCTATGAAAAGAAAAGAAAAAAGTGTGAGGTGTTGACATCAGAGGTATTTGTAATAATGAGTAATATGGTACAGAGCTGCTATAGCTTTACTACCATCCCTCTGCTGCATTATTTTAAGTAGTTATGTCTAGCTGTCTACTAGCTGTGACACATTTTTATGGTTTATCATAAAAATAAAAGTGTGTCTATTACCTCTAGCCAGAATCTGGGTGATGCATAAAAACTGAAACAAGGGAGCTCATGTAAGGAATAATACAAAAGCCATTTTTATTGTGCCATGACAGGTATTGCTCATGCAGCAGGGCCTCCTGCAGGCTGTGGCTTCCCATGTACACAGTCCCAAAACTGAGCCACATCTGAGCATCCCCAGGGAAGGGCAAGCTCTGGGCTGGGTAAGGCAGCAAACTATTTCCAGACTGAGTGTAGCAAAAAGTATTAGTCACTTCTGATAGCAGCACTCAATCACCTGGTATCTAAATAAGCTGTGAATTTGTATAGCTTCTTCACTTTGCTGCATTCTTTAGATCTTCCTACTTTCAGAAGCTATTATAAAGTCATTGAGAAGAAGAAGGAAAAATTTTCTTTCTGGTCAAGTATTAAAAATACCAGCTCAATCACTTGCATTTGACAATGAACAAACTTTCCAAGGAATTCTAAGTGCTAAACTAAAAAAAAAAAAAACCAAAAACCCTTAAATTGCTTCTCTTCAAGTCATGGTTAGCTTAAATGGGCTCTTCATACACTGAAGGAGTATTAGAAGAATATTAAAAGGAGGGGAAAGTTGCTAGATAAAGCAGGTCAACTCGATTAGAAAGAATCTTTTTAGGTTTCATTTGTTACCTCTGTGTAGCTCTTGTGGGAAGTTCATTAATGAAAACCAGGAACTTTTTAGCCTAGCAGAGATGTGATATGGAGAAATAAATACGAAGGAGACCCTTTGGGACTCTATCCTCAGCTGTGGTAAATTGGAATAGCTCTCTCAAAGTTGTTCTAAATTATAACAGCTGAGGCTCTGCTCCATATCCCTTGCTTACTTGTTTCAGCAAAGTTTTGTCTTAAGTAATAAGTAAGAAACTTATTAGTAAAATGAGAATTTTTACATTTTTTTCTCTCCTCTGTAGTCAACTAAATGTAGTCAACTAAAAAAAGTTGTGTCCAAAGTCACATAAGAGAACATGCAAGGTATTCTGAAACACAGAGAGAAGAAAAATGTCTTGTTAGCAGTTGTTCTCCTTTCCCTTTACTGTAGAAAAGGAAATATTACAGATGTGATGCTGATGGGGGCCATTAAAACTCCCAACTCAGGATGCTGGCCTGAGGTGCATCAGGCTTAGTGCTGCATAAATCCTGAAAGAATGCTTGTTGTGGGAAATGGCCCATCTAGACATAATGCTTTAATTTAAAACAAATTACTGATACAGGGAGAAGTGAACTTGAGGATATTGCACCACGATCACTATGTCCACAGTTCTACTTCTAAAGCTGTCAGATTTTTATTAGGAGCATATCTGAAACACAAGGTACAGAGTTGCTTTGCACAAATTTGTGGCTTGCTTCCAAGGAAGATTACTTCTCCCAGCATTTGTATATTTTTCCCATATAATGTAACAACAAAGCATTAATCATGCAAATATCAATATTTAATGATTATGCGGTTAATGCCTGCAAAGCACTTAAGAGACAAAAAGTGCTCTATAAATCCCAATGTAGGATATTTACTCCTTGCTTTATCTTAGTTGGATAAAGAAGGGCTGAGAACCAGTTCATGTTATCTGGAAAGGCAGGTGCCTGATGCTTCTGATACCAAGAGTAAAATATTCATTCTGAACCTACTGAGCTCTATGACAGTCCTTTCTTTCTCTTCAACCTGCTTTTTAAGTTTGCATTAATAGAAACATTTGTATGGCAATGAGGATACTGCTCAAACCTCAAAATATACTAATTAGGTAAAAAACCAGGATTGGGAACATTTGGCCAGCTAATTAAGAGGTCATAATTGGTGCTGCAGAGACCATTGTTACTTTATACAATTATATAAATGAAGATCTACTGTCTAATGAGGGACTGAGAGAAGAGGATTATTGTAGAAAAGCAAGAAGTCAAGCATAAGCTTTCTCTGCACATCAGCATTGCTAAAAACCCCCTAAATATGGCCCTTTTAAAGTGATGGGTGAGTCACAGTCACCTTTCCTAAAACATCTCCTCTTTATTAAAGAGTTTCTTTTGGAGAGGATAGCAAAAGTTAAATGGAAACTTATGAAACTGCTGCTGGATGTTGCAGAAGGTTGTGTATGTGAGCGTTCTGCTGAGTTTGGCCATAAGCACTCACTGGGCGAGGTGAACTCCTCAAAACAAAGAGTTTGTTTATCCCAAGTCTCTCTTGCTCCTTTTACCTTCTGTGTCTGTGTTATGTGAAGTGCTCAGGTTGAAGTGGGAAATGAAACATGCATAAATCTTCCCAAGCCATCTAAAGTTTTGCTGAAGAGATATTGGGTGTGTTTTAAACCAGGCCTGTCAAAATGATGAAGGCTCTACTAAATTGCACAACAGACCACCTCCACATGAGGAGGCTTAATGAGAACATTGTGGCCATTTGTGTAGGGGTTTCAAACTCAAAGCTGCCTGGATAGGGGAATGTCTGGAACCCGAACAAAGCACAGTCCAAAGTAATAGAAAGGAAGTTTACAGATAGCAATAGAATCTGACAGCTCAAAGTCAAAACTAGTAGGGGGTACTCAGACACTGCAGAATACTGGGGTGGGAAAAAACTGTGAGGCCGTTCAGTGAGGGAAGGGCAGGGTTGCCTCGAAAAGCTGGAGAGCAGTTTGTATCCTCAGGTGCTGCCAGCAGTGAGCTCAAAATGTGGCTTTGAAGAGAAGAGATCTGTCTTTGGTGGAGACTGATGCAAAACACAGCCACCATCAGAGCAAGACTACAGATTTGCTAACTGAAGGGTGACAGCACAAAATGGGACTCTTCAGTCAAGGCTTCCATGAGTAGAAGCACAGATTAATTTTTAAGTTTTTTGTTTCCTAAGTATGATTGGAAAGAAAATTATCATTTGATGAAACCATGTTGAGATTCATTTCAACCTCACAAGGCAATACAGAGAAGGCAGGTAAGGTTTAGTTTATTTAAACTGGATTAAAAATAAGGTCTGAAATTCGTTGAGTGACATAATTTCCTCATGGTTTGCAGACACCAGCTGGAGACTAGCTAGGATAGTGGAGAAAACCTGTCAAGACCTCAGTACAGGCAGCTAAGAGTCCTGCTGAAATCAATGAGGAAGAATAACACCCAAATCAGAGAGTTCTCTCCATGTTTAACACTCAGTTTTGAACGCAGGATGCTGATTATTGTCTGCTACGAGCCAGGTGACGCTGTCACCAGTAAATCCCGGCCATCCCTTTCCTGGAGCAGTGGCGGCCGAGCAGGGGCTGCTCTGGATCACAGCAGAGGCTGCAGCAGAGGCTGCTCTGGATCACAGCAGAGGCTGCAGCAGAGGCTGCTCTGGATGGCAGCAGGGGCTGAAGCTGCTCTGGATGGCAGCAGGGGCTGCTCTGGATGGCAGCAGGGGCTGAGGCTGCTCTGGATGGCAGCAGGGGCTGAGGCTGCTCTGGATGGCAGCAGGGGCTGAGGCTGCTCTGGATCGCAGCAGGGGCTGAGGCTGCTCTGG
>VZTB01003968.1:940438-958525 GCA_013397245.1 Thryothorus ludovicianus | reverse complement strand
AGAGCAGAGCTGTGCAGAGTGTTTTAAACGGGGCAGGCACAAGGAGAGGGCACAATTCTGCAACCAACAGGGGAAGGAGAGGGGGAGCACAAAGCAGGGTTTGCAATATTGCAACCAATGGAGGAATACATGGGAAGGGTACAATTTAAACAAACCAATGGGGCCTCGAGCTTTAGCGGATTTCCAAAGGGGAGGAACAAGCAGGGGGTTGGCACGGGGAAGGATTGACATCTAGGAAGGGAACATTCGAGAACAAGGGGTGGATTCAACACAGGATTGACAGCTTTAGTAGGTGGATCAAGAAGTGAGGGACAACTGGGAAAGGGAGGAGAAAACTTGGACCAAACCAACCAACCTGGGGAAACCAGAAACGATCCATTAAATAAATTGCAATACAAACCAACATTAAAGAAAAACACACCACCACACCCAGGGCTATTTCAGTTGGTTATAATTAGCTTCAGGTTCTTCTGCATACTCAGAACTCAGTGCTCTGAGTTTGGGAAGCTATTTAAATCTATTTACACAATTTTGGTAAGTTTAAGTTCATCTGTGATTGAAGAACTCTTTTCTGGGTTGTCCCTTGCTAGAGGTATATTGGCAATTCTAGTGTAAAGTTAGATTTCAAGGGAAGAGGAAGAGCCCCCTGTGTGGCACAGGGCTGATGGAGGTTCCCTGGGGGCAGGTGAGGTGGCATAGCCCTTCCCCAGGTGCCAGCCTGAGTGGGTGAAGTACCAGCCCTCATCACTCTGCATCACTGTCTCCCCATCCAACCTGAGTATTCCTTGGGCCACAAAATCGTTTCCCCCTTGACCAGGGTAACTTTGAAAATATCTGATTTTTTAAAAGTTGGGGCCCTTTGGGAAAGACAGTCTGTCATTTAGTTATGTTGAAAAAGAGAGGAAAGGAATCCAGCATTGCTAACAAGGTGTGAGGCACAAAGAAACAATGAGCAATTAAAAAAACCCAGAATAACTTTTGCTTGGATTTTTCATCAAAATTCTGAGAAATTTGTCACATCTTTTCAACAGTCAGGTGCATTAGCATACTGAAAAGAGAGTAACCACCCCACACCTTCTTGATGCCTCTTGGAGTAAACTGCAGTGTACTATGTTTAGAGACTTTAGACTGGATGACTTTGGTTCATTCAGAGATATTACTTTAAAAGTGGTCTTTATTATGATTTTTGGTATACTGTACTTCTGAACCAGCACTCAGAAAAATGAATGTTTTATAAGGGAAATAGTTTTGTTATAAACTGACATTGGCTGAAAAGTAAAATTAGGGGAGTTTGAGTGAGAGAGAAGACTAAAAAGATATATTTGGTTCATCAGGGGATGTGCACTTTTTGGGACAAAGGAGGACACATTTGGGATTCAATTCAGGCTCAGGGTTACAAACGCTCCCTTCTAATCAGAAACATACAGGTGAGAGACATGCTTTGTGTCTTTTGTGCCTCCCATCAGAACAGATTCAGGTGCATGCATAATGCATGAGGCAAGTACCAGCACTGATGCAGAATAATCCATAAAATATGAAGCTGATGTTATGAATAATTAAAGCACAAACACACTCAGAAACACCTGCATGCAGCTAATAGGATGGGTTGGGCTTGGCCTATAAGAAATGTAGAATTGAAGCTGTCCCTCCTCCCCCTTGGGCTCTGAGAGGAGCCTGCCACAGGGCACAGCTGGACCCCTCTGGAGCTTCAGACCCCTCTTTGGGAAGGGACTGAACACTGTGACTTCTCTTGGCTACAGCTGCAGAGAGGCCTGGTACCTGCTTTCTTTAGAGAGAAATTGCCTAAGTGTTTCCTTGTTGTAATATTGAAAAGGCTGAACTTTCAGCTTCCTGGTAAGTAAATGCCAGTTTTGTTTAGACACAGTGCAGAAAGATGAAATATTTAGCTTTTATCAATAATGTACCCTCTAAGTGACAGTGCCTACATGGACACATAATCTGTGACAAACTTTCACAGATCCCCTGATGCATTTGAGGCAAGCTCAAGAGGTTTTTTTAACTTGTAGGAGATGAATAACTTCTGATGTTCCCTGCAGAGAAGGGAAAGAGCAGGGCAAGAACTGAGTGAAGAGTATCAGCAGCAGAGAAGGTCATATAAATTATTACTGCTTGTATGGATACCCACTGAGGTGGTGTTGGTGTTCTTGCTTAATACTTCTATGATCTCAGTGGAGATCCTGGGTCTGTTAGAGAAGACATTGAGCACAGAGCAGAGCAAAACATCCAGGTCATAAAGCATTTGTTTGAAATAGAGGAAAAAAATGGTGAGATCTTTCCTGAAGTTAAATGTCCGTATTTTTTTGAGTGAGTAAAGCAGGGGAATATATAAAGATACCTAGCAGAGATTGATCACACTTTTATCTAAACCAGAAGAAGAGGCTCCTATCATCTTAGGCAGCTTCAAAAATATGGTTTAATTTATATCTCTGTAAGGGTGATTTGAATGTAATGGAAAATAATGTCTGGATTGTGGTTTTCATTTTGTGACTGTGCACAAGTCACGCTGCAGCATATTTTAGTTTTTGTTTTTACATTTCTAGGTTTTTATACTGCTGCTCTGATGAAGGAGTTCTACCTGTGTGCATAGCAATCTTACATCGTTATTATTTAAAATGTCTTCTTTGATCTGATGTTTTGGATCTAAGGAAAGTCCTTCTGTGCTTTTCTTTCTTGAAGAGAGACTGTGTATTACTGAAAACACAGAGCTTTCAAAGTAGCAAAATTACAGCTCTCTCACTGGATCCCAGAGAGGCCTGAAGGGATGCAGTGCTCAAGGGGTAGAGTGGAGAGAGTATAGAAGAAACCAGAGAAGCTGGGCCCATGTGTCTCTGAGTTTGAAGCAGCTAAAGAGACAAAACTCCAAGAGTCCCACAAACCCAGTCCTTACAGGGGCAGTTTGGATGGTGTTTCTGCCTACAAGGGGAACAGTTTTCCTCTGATTTCAAAATGATGAATTAATTTCTAGTTTTGCCATAAGACTCACTGTCCAATGCTGTTGCATATTTTGCATTCCCTGTTCTCAACTGATAGACCTGGAGTGTGTTCCTATTTAAATTAGGCTATCGGCATTAGACAAAAAGAAGTAATTTTTCAGTTAATTCTAGAACTAGGACAACAGCCCCTTTGGAAAATGCTTCCTTTATGAAAATAGTACTCAGATGAGCCTGACAAAGCACAAAATGATTATGTGTGATTCTCTAGATTGTTTTACCAGCTTAGTTTGCAGAACCAAAAGTTCTAAAATACTTTGTGGCTGATGTCCTGCATCAAACATCAAGAAATCACCATTTGTGTTCATCTCTTGAAGTTAGGATAAGTGCTGAGATATTTTAGCATGATTTGCTGCCAATTTACTGTTGACTCTCCCCTTGCATCTAGAAGCCATTAGATCCTGGGATGCCTTGGGTTCTCCACCAACCTCAGATTTAATAAGGCAGAACTGCAGAAAACTTTCAGTTACCATCAACTCTCTGCTGTAAGGGAAAACCAAAACCCAACAAGCACCCTAAACCCAACAACCCTGTATATTATTAAAGAGGAAGATGAACTATTTCTATGTTCCTCCCCTGAATTTTCAGTTCAGTGTCATTTTCACTGTGGTAACTAAATGTTCATATCCATGGCACTCTTCCTTTCCTCCTCCAGAACTGAAGGAGCTGCAGTGGCCCTGGGACATGGACAACACTAATTTTGCATCCAGGACCTTTCCTACTGGCAGATTGACAATTGCCATGCCCTTCGTTGTTTTTTGAATTATTTTTTTAGGCAATGAATTTTTTGTTAATTCTGTCCTTCTGACAAGGAGGAAAAAAATTTAAAGTGTAGGTTCATACAATATAGAATATCTTTTGACTTAGGGCTTCTAGGAAAGTGTTCCTTTGTCACAAACCACCACATAGATTCACGGGCTTCTTGTGAGCTGAGCTGATAGGTAGGATGCTCTTCACATAAAGCCTGTATTTTCCTTAATAATTACTGAGTACTTGAGAAATAAATGACTATAAGCAAAATAAAAAACATATTTATTGTCACCCAATCACAATAAAGGACTCTGTGCAAATACACATCCTAGCAAGAGTAAGGGCTTTTCCTAAATTGACTTTAGCATTTTATTTTGTTTTTAATTATGTCTTTATATCAAATTCAAGAACTTTTATGCTTCAAACTTGCTTTGAAAAACCAGCACCAATATGGGGCTGTTGAATTCTGCCATAAGCTCTTTAATATTGAAAAGTAATGGTGTATATGTACAGCAGCTGCTGGAGGTGCAGGTAAAACTGGGATGCTTGTGAATTATTTTTTTCCTATTTAGTAAGGAATTGAAAAATGACATGTTTCAGTCTTGTGACCTCTGAGAAAGTATCTGCAAGCAGAGTTGTGCATATTTTAACCTTCAAAGGCACATTTGCAAGATCCACACCATCAGACTGACCATGCAGTTGATGGATACTCTAATGATCTTGGTCACATTATGCAAATTATATAGAGTGGCCTCAAAGCCACTGATGATACCTGCAATTAACACTTGAGATGTAATGGATGGGTCTCTTGGTGAGTTGTTTAGTTTGAAGGACTCATAAACCTGCTGCAGTAGGAGTCTTGTACAATGTATACAGGCTGTTCTGCTGCTGATACTGTCCACATGGTTCCAAAATAGACCTTGCCAAATCATTAAATGGATCTGAATTTTAATTGCTCTGGGGATACTGAGACAGAACAGTATTGATTGACTAACTTTATGTAAGTTTATTAAGAGTTGTTAATCTAATATCTAATTAAGGGATTTCATTTTACTTTTTTCGCACGACATCTCTGCGATTTTATTAATGATATTTTAAATGTCCCTTCTCTAATAATTTTCGTACACCAAAAGGGAATTAAAAGAATTACCTTGCACTGGAATATTTTCCCTCTGGGGCCAACTTTTCAAGCATGAAAAAAGCGTAAACTTTTCAGGCAGCCACAAAGAGATGATGAGATGCAGGAAACCTGAAAGGCAGACTATGCATGTCAAAGGTTACACTGTGAGAAGAGGTAGGATGAGGTGGCATTGGGCAGGATGGGGTTTTTTGTCTGTTGTAAGCTTTTCCCATAAAATCCCCTTGCGAGGAAGGTAATGAACATAATGAAGGGACAAACAAGCATGGAGCTGAGGTAGTGGGATGCTCTGCTTGAGAATGGGATGGGAATGAGAAAGATGCAATAAATACTTTGAAAAGAACAACTGTATTCTGCCAAAATGACTTTCTGTCCTGCAGAACCTCCACATTACAGATTGTGATCCTGAGAAAAAGTGAATTTTAACATTAGTGTTGATGGATCAGAATTTGCCATCTCCCCCTGTGGCTCCTGATAGGACAGATCAGACTAGAAAAAATGGTGAAGATTTTTTCTTTTTTTGTGTGCCCCAATCAGAACAGGATTGGTTAGTTTTGAATTTAATTTGCAAGGAGGCTCTGCAGACTAAGGGAATTTGTCTAGGTAGAGAAAGAGCTGATCAGGTGGTTTAACAGAGTATGTCCTCTAGCCCTGGAAATTTTTCTACTGAAAAATGTGACGTTGCTGGATATTCTTGGAATACAAATTATTACTGTGATGCATATGTCATGGGTGGATACCATGTTATGCTCAGTCTACCAGCAGTTTTTAATGAAAAGGTATAAAATAAAATAAATTTCAGACCATGTTCCAGGGAGAATATTTTCCCTGTGAAAACTGTTGTAAAGGACATGGAAATGTCAGGGAGAGCGAATTTAAAGAGGAGGTGCAAATCTACAGAACCACTTCTGCCTGATATTACTGGGAAAGGACATACTTTGCACAGCCTGTGGCACAAATGAAGGGTGAGGCTACATCCCATGGGCAAAGTGCTGGAGAGCCATTAATAAATGACCATTTCCATGTGACACATGGCACAGCTGGCACAAGGCAAGTGACAAGTGATGAGAAGGTTGGCATGGCCAACGTATTTGTTAATTGTTATAAGAGGGTGAGCTAAGAGATGTTTTGTACAAGATACATAGCAGTAGCTTTTGGTTTGAAGGATTTAGTCTGTAAATAGCCAAACAAAAAATTCAACAGCTTTAAGTGCTGCATTTCAAGCAGAAAATGGTGATTAGCAAAGGCAAACTCAGAATTTGTGTCTGTCATCTCATTGCGTCAGTTGAGACTTTTGTAAAAGTAGAAAAAATGCCCAGACCTGACACCTTGGTAATCAGGACACTGATATGTGAAGGAGTTATTGAAAAATAACTTATTATTTGTATACCCATTTTTTAAAAACAATTTGAACTTAATAAAATGTGTCTGTGAAAATGCACCTGCTTTTAAAGCTGCTTGAAATAATAAATCTGAGGTACCAAAGTATCAAGGGTATCATCCTATGCAAGCCTGATCAATTAAATCTCTTTCAGGGAAAACCCCCAGCTCTCAGTGATGTTAGTGCCTAGGAAGGCTTGTCTTGTAGGGAGGTTTATTGAAATTCATATGGGCACTGGCTCCCATCCTCAGGCTGCCTCCAACGTGTGGCATTCAATTCCAAAACCTTTCTAGTTTGTCTCCACTAAGAAATGTCCCTGATGACCAGACATGCCAAGATTTAATAATCAGGCTTGGACAGAAATAAAGCAAATGCATAAATCTCAGACAGAGCAAAGTGAGTCTTTTGGTTCCTACCACAAGAGGCTTTCTACAGCAGTTTTAAATTGTGTTTGTATGCAGAAGTGTTAATTATTAGCTTTTCTTCTGATCTTTTAAGTCATCATGGTTTTTTGATCACAGAATTCCGAACATGTTACTAGGCAGAAAATTTGGTCCCTTGCTTAATTAATGAAAGTAGATTAAAGCTTGTGCTGCAAGGATAGTGATAATGTCACAAGGAAAAAAAAATGTTATTTACATCATGTTGACATCCTGGGTAAATAGGCATGTAAAAAGCACAATGATAGTTCCCACCATCTGCAATTTTATGGGAAAAAAGCTGATAATTAGCAGAGGGCAGTCTGAGCTGGGTACATCTGTATGCATTTCTATTAAACATCCTAAAGGCTATTTCAATAAAGTGCTTCAAATGACTGTCTATTTTCATGGTACACAAGTCTCAACAAACACACAGAAGAGTAAATGAGTTTTTCAAAAGAAAGGTACCATGCTCACTTAGCATGGATTTAATTTTTGTAGAAAGAGATGAACTTAGTAGCAGCAATTTCACCTACTGAATTGATAGCACTTAGGAAGTTTTAATTGTAGACCATAAAATTCCTCTTAGCTCCTGGCTCTGTTACTCTTGGATACAGCATTGCAGGGTACAAGGTCTGCTCCAACCATTCCTGCAAACTGTAATGAGGCAAAATGCATAAAAATTATTCTGCTAGTTTAGCATATATCATGTTTTTCCTGAAGGAAAAAAAAAGAAAAAAATCCTCAGCACCCTGGGCACTAAAACAGTCATGGCATGAAATCAATTTTGTAAATGTCAAGACATCGGGCTGGAATTTTCCAGGGAGTCTAAGCGCATTAGCCGCTCAAATCCCATTGAAAACCTACCATATATACTCTGGACAAATTACAGAAACAGCAGATCTGTAAAAACAGCTGCCCTGGCAATGTGGAATGTTCCTTGGAGAGGAGCTGTGGAGCTGGGGTCAGCCGCAGAGTGGGGTTGCAGGGAGGGCACCTCACTCCTTTCCAAAGTGGAGATTTTGGATGTGTCCTTCCCAACAGCACAGGATGTTGGAGGGATGCTGCCCTCCCCACAGGGCTGGGTGTAGCTGCAGCCCCAATTTACCCTTCCAGCAGCCAGGTAGAAGTGGATGTAGACAGAGAGATATTGTGTACCCGTTTAAAGCTTCCTGGACAAATAGGCAGGATAAATATGAAAATATTTCTCTAAAAACAACAGTGCTGACCCTTCAGCTGACACTATCCCATGCTCCTCCAAAGCAGTTAAGTGAGGAGAGGATGGGCAGTTCACACTGTCTGCCTTTCAGTATTCTGTCAGCAGAAACAATTTTCCCTGGGATACTGCCTATCTTCCCTTCAGCAGTATTTAAAATGTGGTCTGAGCAAAACCCCAGGATCTTATTTTCCTCAAAAATGTATATTTGTATATATAAAAATACACGTATCTATATATACAAAAAAACTTCTTTTTACCCTCCTGAAATTAGTCATAAAATTGTGATGACGATGCTTTGAATTTGTGTTTGACCTCGAGTTGTAGCTCAAGCATTTCTAACTCCAATTCTTTAAACAAAGTTCTCACCTCTGGCCACATCTGCTCTGTTTCATGGCCCTGGCTGGTACCTGACATCAGGGAGAGCAGGGACACCTTTGAAAAGTGTGCTTGCATTTATTCAGATATTGAAAATGATGCTTTTCTTCCACCTCCCAGGCACCTGGGGATTTCAGAAATGAGCTCACACACTTTGTAGGCAGCAATATAGCCTTGTTCAAATCCTTCCAGCTTTCAAGTTCCACTGAAACAAAAGCTGATCAGCACTTTACTTTTACTTAAATCATACCAACATTGCAAGCAGTGTTTGGTAGTCTTTGACTATACTTCACTGATTACTGCTGAGAAAGAGTAATTGCAAATGGCAAGGAAATAAAGTTTCAGGCTTGCGTTGCAGCTGATTTTGAGCGTCAGCCTGAGAAGTGCAATGTTAGCTCTTTGCATGGAGAATACTGCTAAAAGAATGTTGTTTTCTCTAGTTTTATTATTGCCTTAAATTTTTTCTCATTTCTTAGAAAAAGAAGGCATAATTCTAATTTCAGTGAAATGCATCTGCTGAGGTTGACTGTCTCTCAGGGCTATTGTTCAGTTGGGTTCCTGTTTATTATTGGATGTGTCCCAAAGAAACATTTTGTGCAATTTGTTTAGTAACTTCACGAAGAAATTCTCTTTGTGCAGGTTCTTAGTTCATCTCCCTTTAGCATCTGAAGGCTGGACCTTTATTGCTGTTATGATTTGTGCCACAAAGAAACATATTTGAGAACATTGCATATTCTGCCTCCCATTCCTACAGTGATGTTACGTTTCACTGGAGTTGAAAGTGTTATTTAAAAGCATGCTAGGATTAATATTTGCACTTTTGGTGTTGTAATGAGCAAGTGGAAGAGCAGAGTGTGCTCGTGACATTGGCAAAGGCAATGTACAGGCCATGTGCACACACAATTTAAATGCAAGAACTTTGTCACCTGATTTTTCATCTAAGCTCACGAGCAGTTTATCTGATCTCCATTAATTGGTTTTATATATTTAGAAAAATTGCCTCTGAAACAGTTAACATGAAGAATAAATTTGTTCTTGAAATTTGTATTGCCAGGGTTTCCTCTTTATCCTTCTGTTCTGAAGCAGTTTTTTTGGTTCTGCTATAAGGTAAAATCCTATGCGTGCTGGGTGATGAAGAGGTAAAGTTGCTGGTTTTGTGTACTGAATGATTTATAAAAGTTGTTAAATGTAATGAGCAAAGGCAGAATACAGTGGTAGCTGTAGTGTAAAAATATTATCAAGTGATATAACTGTCAAATTAATTAAATTCAGTGTGATATAAATTAGGCATAGTTGTATGCAAATAGGTGTTCAGGCACTTAGCTGCCTGGTTGTAACTAGTATGTCCAACTGATGCCAAGTAACTATTTCAGGATAAAGAGAAGCATTTGCATTTGTTATAAACTCCATGAGGTTAACAGAGCTGAAGTTCTGTTTGTGGAAATTTGGTCTAAGTTGTCAACATAAATTAAAAATACTACCTGCTCTTCATAGCAATCTTTTCTGTTCTGGATCATGGGCTTGTATAAATTAGTGTAAATCCACAGAACCAAAAATATATATCCCAAAGAGAGAGAGAGAGTTGGGTGTGAGAAGTGTGGACATGGAGTGTTTCTATTACCAGCTTTTACAGACATTCTTGACACATCTAACTGGTAACAAATCTCTCAAGTGCCATCCTAAGCTGGTTTTTTCCCCACTGTCACTATTTCTAAAGCTGTGCCATCCTTCTGGCTGGAAACCCATTTTAGGTGTCCAATCTGAACTACTGCAGTCCTTTGCTCCTCTGACAGTATTTTCCTCTGGCTGCTGTCACCTTCTTAGCCTTCACTTTGTCACATTTGCTCTTTGTATAAGTGAAGATCTCTTTTTTTCTGGTTGCCACTGGTGCTCTCCTCTGTAACAACTGGATGTCCTCTTTCTCAATGCCAAAACCATTGATACTGGTATGATTCTGTATTATCTACTCAGCTTGAATATTGTGGTTTGTAGCAGTGGTTTGGGGTACCACAGCTCTTTGAAGGATTTGGTTTGTTAACATTGGACATTCCTGTGAAAGTCATCATCCTGCCTTGTGAAGAACTTCAACCCAGTGAAAGACATAAAAGCACAGGCAATCATAACACCTTTTTCTTCTTTAGCAAAACCATAGTGTTTTGCTATTGCAAGAATTATATTAACAGAGCTCGATACAGTCTGTTTTAGAAGCTGACATTTATTTGATTAAAATAAAACAAAGTCTTATTGTTTTCCTGTTCTTCCCTGCTAGAAATTTTTTGATATTGTAGGGGAGACCAAGAGAACTACTGTGAGAAAATATGAGCAGTATGAATGGAGAGAATTAACAGTAATGGCAGGTAGATTCAATATTGATAATGTTATATTGGAAGTTCAGAGAATTAATCTCTGACTGGAGGAGATGGATGTCAGGCTGCACCTGCAAAGCTTTTCTTTTTAAGGACAAGTATTTGATGCCTTTGGAGGGTGTCAGCTGTGTTTGCTAATGCACAGCATAAAAATGGAAGTGGTTCAGTACAAAGCTCTGTAGTGACCCTAGATATTTACAAAATATTTTAACAGGAGAACAGTAACTACTTGAAAAGCTCTAAGAACTTGAGTAAAAGTCAACATTAGATATTCCCAGAACAATGGGTCTTCAAACCTGTTTAATTTTCTATACTAACAAGATAGGAGAGCTCACATAGCTAAAGTTTTTTGATAGACTCTCCTGTGAGTTCTTGTAAGCAAGACAGAGGAATAGAGTTTGATTACAATATAGTGAAATGAGGTCAAGACTTATTGTGAAATGAGCCTCAGAGAACAATTATAAATGATTGTCAGGATGGGAAGGCTGTAACATGCAAGTGCCCCAGTGGGCTGCCCAGGTACTACTCAGGGCTCTCTTTAGCAGCCTGCAGCAAAGGCAGAGTCTGTTCATTAAATCTGCAGGTGATATTAATGTGAGAGCCTGTATGAAGGAGATTTAACATTTAGGAAAAGCTTGAAGAGTGGGAGAACTAATTTGCAATTCTGTTAAGGGTAAATAAAAAGAGTTAGCCTTGGGTAAGGGTGGTTATCAGTGCCCCAGGCTGGGGAACAGCAGGGTGGGCAGGTGCTCTGGGAAAGGGAATGTGAAGGGCCCTGAGTGAATCACAGGTCAGAGGAGATCACAGGAGTTGTCTTAAAGCTCACAGTGGGAATTTCAAGTAGCAAATTACATCTAAAAAATCATTCTTGCCTCTCCAGCTACTAGTAAGGGACCTCATCTGCCAGTCCCTCACCTAGTCATGAAAAAAGGGGCATTGCTGAAAGAGTATCTGCATGCCTATATTGATATTAATTTCCTATTAGTCAACTGTTTAATAAAATCTTTTTGCTAGATCTAACATTCAAGAAAGAGAACCCAAGAATTTTAAGCCAAGTTGCATCAAGCTTTTCATTAAATCTGAGGGAAAGGTTTCACAAAGATGTAAGGATTATCATATCTCAGTATGGCTAAATTTTCTACATCAAAAAGACTTGATATTTCTGTTTTGCCTATCTCAAAAACTCGAGATTTCTGTGTTGTCTACACCAGACAAACATTAAATATTAAACATTGCTTGGGAGAATCACATGCAGGTGAAAATTATCCATGATCTTTACCTTAAAGTCACCATTCAAAATTCTGAACCTTGCTTATTTTAAACTGATGAGCTGGTCATTATTTTTACCTTATTACTTCTTATCGCTGGTATTTTTCCTCCAGTTGTGGATTTCATTGTTCAGTTTCTTTGTAGTATCAATTATAGAAATCATTACCTAGGGCTTAAATCATTATTTTATCAGACTTTCTTGCACAGAACTATCTTGTTTTCCAAGACAAGTTTAGATTCACTGATGATGAGGAAATCAAAAGTGTGCTCAAGACATAAGGGTGTTTTCAAACTTGTACCTAAGTCCTTGCCATGCTTTGCCAAAGAGTGGGCACGAGTGTGTCCCTCAAGGATAGCAGAGAGCAGAGTTATCCCAGGCCACACAGGCACTGAGCTCTCTCCCTGCATCCCTCTGGGATGAATGGCCTCTCTCCCAGAGAATCACCTGCAGCAGCTGCCCCAATGTGAATCCAGAAGCTTTTAGAGGGTCAGCCAGTATTTATAAAAGCACCTACTCTAAATATAATTAAGCCTATTTAGTTTAGCACCTGTAAGCTGCATCTCAAAAGCACAGCCTCCTTGGTGATCCCCGGGTGTGCTGACTAATAATAATCATAATTTCTGAGAGCTTCAGACAGAGGCAAACAATCAAACATTTCCAGCTGTAGGGAGATGAGCACAAGAGATGACACCACGCTGGCCCTGGGGCCATGGGGACTGAGGGACATGGGAGGAATTGTGGCCAGTGCTTAACTACAAAGGTTGTAGCAGTTGCTAAACACATATTTATTTGTATTTGAAGTGGTATTTAGACTGAACTCTTTGGGCTAGAACTGCAAATAGGTTAAGTACAGTAATGCCGATTGCTATAATTTCTCATTTTTGTCTTTGTATAGGTTAGGCTAATTAGGTTATAGGACAAAATAAGGTTTCCAAGGAACTTCTGTGAGCATAGGACTTGGATCTAATTTAATGCTATGATTTTATTCACACTCTGTGTGATATTTGTTACCTGCCACTGACAATTTTGGAAAGCGACAAAGTACTTTAAGTACTCCTCCAATATTTGCAGAAGCTGAGTTCTTTGCAGGAGGGAGCTGAGGGCCCTGCTGGAGGCCATGGTAGGAAGATTATGGATTGCAGAGTTTAATCTGTCTCTTTTCACACATCACAGACCAACTGCAGACCCTGCCTACTGACTTTTTTTTGTTTTGTTTTTATGACAGAATTTTAAAAAAATTCTGAGAATTCTCTGTGGCATAAGGAATAAGGTCATAGAAAAGATGACCTTATTATTTTATATCTTGCTACTGTGCAGCTCTGGGTAAATAAGATTTTTTCCTCTGTGTTCACTGTTCCCTTCCCTTGACATTTTAAATGGGCTGCATCCTGGGAGTAAGAACTGTGTCCCTGTCCTTCTATAACATGGAACCTTTAAACACACATTTGAATTTTGCACTGAATTATTACACATGAGAATGATGCATTATTCTACACTTGATTGCCAACTGAGATGTAAGTCAGTAAAGAAACAGCAGTTATTAAGCTGAGAAATAAAGACAGAAGTAAACATTTCTGTTTCTCAGAAATTAACTAGATTAAATATACTGTTCCATTGGGAGTTTATGGATTGCAATACAATTGACAGTTAAAAAACACATAGACTTTTAAATATAGTTAAATATTTCAATAAAACACTCTAAGTTAGGGCTGTATAATTTAAATGGGACTTGCTTATCTCTTCTTTCATGGTCTGGTGGCTTGAGAGCCTGACATTCCTTTTGAAATAGTGGAACTGTGGCAGGAAGAAGCATAGTGCTGCTGTCAATAAAAGCTACTGTTGTTTCCCAATGAGGTTTTGATGTCAAGAAGCTCTGTAAGAGCTTGGGAAAGGATAAAGGAAGGAAATGATTACAGAGTACAAAAAGCCCAGACCCAATGAGAGTGGTTACCGTAAATTATTTCACCCATTAGAAGTAGAAACACCACCTTCAACACTATTGCAAGAATTTTCCTGCTTCATAGTTCAGTGTTTTATTTGATGATTATTGCTGCAAGGTTTGTGGATGTTAGGAACCCACTGGAGAGTGTGTAATTGAAGCAGCTCACCTGTGCTCCTGAGGCAGCTGCTGTCCACTAGTGCTGTTTAACTCAAAAATCAGACCCTGTTGGCTGACACTTTGAACAGTTTCTCTTTTTGGCTAGCCTGCAAAACTCCATTTACCCTGGGCCAACAGACTCATTGCAGCCAGATGTGAACTTGTGAGAACCACTGGAAAGGAAAACAATCCTTCTGTCTTTTGAATTCAGGGCAAAAACAGTGAAGGAATATTATTACTTAAAAGATTTATGAGTAGTTAGATGATCAGGATTCTGGCCTTGATCAGCAAATATTCCCTTTCCTTGTGCTTCTTTCAGCCTCCTGAAATTAAATTACAACTAGAACCCCAGGGGCTCCCCAAGGGCATGATTCAGCCTGGAGCCTTCTGTTTGAGCCCTTGGGAGCTCAGCCTGGGGCTCACCAGGGATCTCTGCTCAGCTGCTGATGGCACAGGAGGCTGAGGCTGTAATTCAGGTCTCCTCTCTGCATATTTGGATTTCATCAAAGAAATGGCTAGGCAGAAACTGATTGGAACATCTTGATGTGAACAAGCAGATTTTGTCACTATAAAGCCCAGCAGAAACTGTAAATTGTTGTGTGCATTAGGAGATGAATGCTGGCAAATGCCAGCTGTGAATTCATAAGGGAAATAGAAATATCTGCTTTTCTGGCCAGATGTCAAATCCCTTTCTTGGATCATGTATAAGCCTTAAAGAGAAGAGGCACTGGTTTTGAATTTAGACCTAATATCTGGTGAAGAGAGAAGAGATACATAAGGATGTTTTAAAGCATTTGAGAATTGCCAGGTAGGCTCTGCTATGAGCTGTACTCCACTGCAATCAGAATTCTGGACTACTGATTTTTTATATCTAGAGTGCCTGAGGGGGGAAATCTGAAAAGGTTTTGAATAAATTATCTCTTGCCGACAAGTAACAAATGCAGGAAAAGGACTCCAAAGAAAAGTATTTCCATGCTGATGTTACTTTAAAAAGTGTAAAGGTAAAAGAGATTTCAAAAACAAGAAACTGGAAAAAACAGCTATAGTCTTTCAAAATGTTGGTACGTGCGGGAACAGCAAGAGGAAGCAGAAAGGCACTAAACCTCCAGGAAAATGTGCCTGGAGTGTTCAGAAAATTCTGTGTGATAGATTGGAAACCCCAGCATTGCACCAAGCAGTGCATGTGAATGGGCAGGCACAAATCACTCATCCGTGCAGCAACGTCCCATGGTGGATGGAAAATGTCTCCACAAGACAATCAGCTTTGGAACAGTAAATTTTCCAGCTAACAGAAGGAAATTTGCTCTTCTTCTACACAATCACACATCCCATCTAAAGATGCTTGCCTTGAATGGATGTAGAATTACTCCCCAGAGCACAGATTTTTCTCCCAGAGCTGCAATGCCCAGGCAGGGTGTCCTACACTGTGGGTGGAGGTGCAGTGACCCCAATCTCCCCACGGAATGGGCCCTGGGACTCACCTACAAACCCCCTCAGCCATCAGTGTGCATGCATGGGATGCACCTGGCTCTGCTCCAGCAGCAGTGAGTTGTAGCAGGGGGGAGATCATGGCAGAAATACACACGAGATGCCAGAATGCATGGATAGCACCTTGCTGAAAACTAGATTTAGGGTCAGAGCTGCTAATGCTGTATTCATTCTCATGGTATGTTACATTATTTTATTTTTTGAGTTAGGGAGCGGGTTTTAGAGCAAAGGAACTGATTGTCACAGTGAATGTAAGGCTAAGCCATCACCTCTGAAAAGGGCTCTTTTCCCACACCTCTACTTGAGGTAGCTTGTGGGAGACAAGTTGGAATTTTATGGGATTTTTTTTTTTATCTCTTCTTTTTTCTATTTTTGTCATTGGCAATGAGAGTGATTCACACATTTGGCAGGCTGAAGTCAATCGGGTCATTGCTATTTTAGGCCTTAAAAACTATCTCACAAAATCAAGAACATAAATTAAATATACATTTTCTCATTTGGAAAGTGTCAAAGGTTCAAAGACATACAAATGTACATCACTTTTCCATGTAGATTTTGTAAGGCTTGAGCATATTTTGCTAGCAAAAGGGAAATTTAGACAAGGAGCTGTATGTTTAACTGATGAATCTGTCTGGGAACTCCATGGGATGTTGTTTGCATTTAACAGCTTCTATTCATAGGAGTTCTAAAAAAAACCCCTTGTAAACCTTTAGGTTTGAGTGAGTGACTGCATGGTACTTAGATGCCAGTTGGGGTTAAACCATGGCAAATTACATTTTTTATCTGGTGGCTCTTGGTGCTTTTTTTTTTCCAGCTGAATAGGCATAAACATGTCACAGTTTTGAGAAAATTAGGTTTTTAAATTAAATATATTCAGGTAATATT
The DNA here is from genome assembly GCA_013397245.1 of Thryothorus ludovicianus. Lineage (NCBI taxonomy): Eukaryota > Metazoa > Chordata > Aves > Passeriformes > Certhiidae > Thryothorus > Thryothorus ludovicianus. Next base: position 942,125 of record VZTB01003968.1, on the reverse strand, counting down.
TTTGTGTATATTTTTTTGTGTGGAAATAGTAAAAAAATTCAATCTCATCTGATTTTAAAATGCTTGTCATTGACTGGAAAAAGACTTATTCTGAAGACCAAGTTTCAAACTGAATGGCTGTTACTGCATAAAAATTATCTAGTTGTTTTCATTTCTTTATTGGGTATAACAGCATTTTTAGGGGAAAATAGTACGCATGGAAATGTGAAATCTAGTCTATGTAATTTTCCACTGGTACAACAGCTGCATTTCCTTTCTGGAAAAGATGCTGTCAGTGATACTTTATACCTGAATATTGAGATGAAGAATGTAAACAGGCCAAACTTATGTAAAAACAGAGACTGTTAAATAATGAATAGTCATACACTCCCTGATGTCTTGCCATCAAAACTTCTGTGATTTTTCTCATTTTCACTACTTGTTTCAGTTCTTGTGAGTAGCAGTGGAAGGAATATTCACAATATTGTCCTCAAGCTGCATCCTGGCTTTGTCTGTGTCACACTTCTTAAAGTGGGCTTAAGGAACAGTTTCCTGAGGTGGAAGTGCTGTGTGTGCTCCAATTCCATTGACTCTGTTCTGTGGGATCGGAGCTTTTCCAAGACCTACGAATTTTCTGTGTTCATCAGACACCTCTGGTCCTTGTCCATGGGAAGGGTTGTCTGCTGAGATTGTCTGCCTGGTCTAAAATCAGAGGAGAGGCTGAGTTTTATCATGCTGTGGCTGGGCTCTGCAGGAGCTGGGGGATGATCCCTTAAAATCATCTGCCACGGGCACCTGAGGATGATTTCTGTCCTCCCACAGTGAAACACAAGGCAAAACCAGCTTTTTACCAACAGCTGCCTTCCACTCCCATTTAATGATGCAGGATGATCCTCAGAGGTGGTGAGAACATGAGGGAATGAAGCAGGACTGTTTTATTAAAATGTTTGATCTTTGCTGTGGAGTCATCACCATAGGATCCCTCCATCTAGAGAACTGCTTTGAATCTCACCAAGAGCCATTTTACCTTTCAGAAATGTCAGAATAAATATGCATGTTATGAAGGTGCAGCTAAGGCAAGGATCTAACTCATACTGTTATCTTGCTGTATTTTGGAAATAGTACAGTAGTGAGCCAGGCCCTTTAGCTTTTATTTGTAATGTTTCCAGCTTGAGCTGGCATTTAGTTACAAAAATAAAATCTAGCTGAGGCAGTCAAAACCCCCAAAAACCCTTGGCTTGCTGTATCTGTAAATAGATAGCACTTAATGTGGTACACTTAGTACAAAACACTGCAACTGAATGCTTGTAGGAATTCACACTCGTGTTTAATTAATGACATCATAAAAACAACTAAAGGCTCAAAGTTTCTGTTTTAAATATATTCTGAGATATAGGAGTCTAGAATCCCAGATATTTGTGGACTTCTCAACAGGCTTTCCTTCTAAATCAGCTAAGGGTTATTGTTGGTTATTTCTGTTATCCTGTTCAAATGACATCTCCTCATTTTTGGCTATAAACAGGTACCATATGCTCAAAGAGCTGATGGGCTTCACTGTGGTTGTCTCTGATGTTATTGATTCACAGAATTGTGAAACAGCAATCTCTGAAGTAACATGTTGTCCAAACTTTGTGGAATTGAATTTTAGAATCTGGTAGTTCTAGTGTATTTATTGATTTATTAAACCTCCCAAAAAAAAAAAAAAAAA
>VZTB01003968.1:899958-940430 GCA_013397245.1 Thryothorus ludovicianus | reverse complement strand
AAAAAAAAAAAAAAGGAGGACAATAAACCAGGTCTAATATTATTTATTATTTTTGGTTCACTTCAAAGTACTCAAATTACACAGTTCAATTAATGAGGCTGTAAATGCCCTTTATCTCTGTTTCATTATATTACTAATGTGGAAATGAAGTCTGAGGTCCCTCCTTGTTTCCCTTTGGATGATTCTCTTCCTCTGTTTGTTGTCAGGCTGTGCCCAGCACCTTTCCCAGAGGAGCAGGACCGGGCTGGGGCAGGCTGAGGGCAGTGGCACCAGCTCTGTGTGCAGCCTGGCCAGGACAGGGACATGGACATGGCCTCTTGCAGGAGCCCAGGACACCAGTTTGGAGCCTGGCAGTGGCAGGAGTCACAAGCACCAGCTTCATTCTCTGCTTCTGGCCTCCTCCTGCCCCATGTCCACAGAGAAATGGCCCCAGGTGGGGCCTGGTGCTGCCAGCACGGGGTGTGTGGAACACGGAATGGTTACCCAGGTCCTGAGCTGCCACCTCCTCTGGGGCAGAGGCAGCTGCATCAGAAGCTCAAGGAACCCCTGAATGGGATCAGGATTCCCCCCGTGCCCCCCGTCAGCCCTGGGCAGCGGCTGCAGCCGGCCATGGCCTGGCACAGGCACCGGCCTGGCCCCAAACCCAGCCCTGCTGCGGCCGCTGCGCTCTGCCAGCACGGCCATGGGCCAGGCCACGGGGGTGTGAGGCTGGGGAGAGGATCCAGGAGAACAATGAGCCTGATCTGGCTCATCCTTGCGTGGGCTGAGCAGGAATGGGAGATGAAGCAGTGGCTCGCGATGGCGATGCCATGGGTCGGACGAGTGGGGCAGGGTGATGGTCACCAGTGGCTGGGACACTGTGGCACCCAGGGAGCCTCGATGCACGTGGGCTCCTTGGCAGGGCACTCACCACAGCACAGGGCATTTCTCTTCTTCAGCAGCACAAATTAATGACTCTTAACAAATCTCGGTCCCTTACACCATGCACTGAGAACAGCCTGCTTAGAATCTGCAATTTTTTCCTTCCAAAGGAGTGCAGACAATTAGACTGGAGCCACTTCAAAAGCTGAAGGGTGAAAGATGTTGGAAACTTCAGAAACTTTATGATCCTTTTTTTGAGTTATATTGCAAAATCCTGCGCACTGCATACAATCCTTGCTCCCTACAAGAGGCTGTGTTGTTAGCATGCGTAACAGGTCTACCAGTAGTTGGAGAAAGTAGCAAAAAAAATTGAACCCCCTGAGAATTTTCATTTTCTGATAGATGAGGTTGCCGTAGCTGAATTAGCATTTCAGAATTTACACTGGGATAATCCATGCAACAGTTAATTTCAATGTTTTACTCCTATAGCAGACTAAATCCTAGTAAATTAATTTCTATAATGCTGGAGAAGATTTTTTTTAAGACATTGCCTTTCTCATTCATATTTAATAAACTCTGAAAATCTACATTAGGATATCTATGTAAATCTTGGGTTTTTGCTTGTAAGCAAAGGCAACTATTGATATTTAAACAGAAGGTTACAAAGAAAGTAATGATACTTAGTCAACCCTTTTCCAGCTGACAGACTTCTTTTCCTTAGGTGGATTCTTTCCAATTCTCTTTTTTAAATATCTACTTTCTCACTTGAGACTGTTGTTCATGGCGAAATAATCTAATTCTTGAGGGGCATGTGCTTTAAATAATATTTTGATGTAGTGCCTCTGTTTTTTCCTTTTGATTTAACAAATCAGGAATTTTGCAGAAATACAGGTTAGAAGAAACTTTTCTGCTGAGCTCTGTTTATAACTTCTTGCTAAATGTGCTGTCTTGGAGAAGCTGTATTCTCCACTGGGATGCAGCTGTGATTGCAAGAGGAAAAGAAAGAATTCAAAGATATGCAACTGATCATCAATCACAAGCATACCAAACACCATAAGAGAATCATACTGCTTACATCCTGTTTTTCTTATAAATTTGTCCATGAAATGCCTGAAAAATGGAGCAATAATTTAAAATAACTACCTGGTGTAGTTATATCCAATCTCTTTCCACACTGATTTTTGATCCTTACAGTTCAGTCTCCTAGCTCAGGCAAAGGGCAAAGTTATAACTGTGCATCACACTCACTGTGTTCCTGCTCAGACAAAAGCAACATAATGTCAGTGAAATATTTTGGAGGCAGAATATGAAACTCGTAGATGTAAATTACTTACAAAGAAAATGAAGCAAAGTGGAGGATGAATATTTAAAAGCTAAAAAAATGTCCTCCTGCAAAGTCATAAACTCTGCATTTCACTTTCATAACTGCATTTATCCAATTATTCTAGCTTGAAACTGCTAAAATCTGCAGAGAACCCTTAAAACTTAAACAGATTCATTCCTTTGCAGTGTTACTAAACACTGACATACTCTGAACGTGAGAACTGCAGAACATTTTTCTGCAGAAAATGACCAAACCTCTTGGGATAAAAATATTTGCTACTGATAAACAAAGCTGCTTGCACCATCTTCACAGGATTTTAGGTTTTATTTTTGGTGTTTCTAATGAAAAGTACTGATAGGTGAAAAGTACTGTTAACCACTGTTCTGCTTGTGTCCTGCCTTAATTAACCCTCTGGGAAAGATGTCATGGGAATTGATGCCTCTCCAGGGGTGCAGGGGTAAGAGAGAGGGAATGCAGGGAATGTGAGAAGCAGGGAGGGACTTTTGTGATTGGGAAAGAGGGTATAGAGAGAGGCAAAATCATGAAAAAGGAGTTTGCAGCTGGTAGGAACAGGCTAAGGAACAAGAAGCATGGAGCTCATGAGCAGGACTGGGCTGAGTTAGTTTACAAAGAAGGAAAAATTTATAGTATTTCAAGGGGTCAAATGAGAAAACCAGGAAAATTCTTCTCCAGATATCATTGGATAAGCCTGCAAAGAGAAAAAATGTGTAGCAAGGAGTAAGACTTGAAAAACTTATGCATTTTTTTCCTCTTGTAGTGGATTCACAGGATTGGGGATTTATTATGAAAAGTTAATTGAAAAGAATGTAAAAAATCAGATATCATTTACTAAATTTCCAAAATGGATGTTAGACTGGAGAGAGTCGCTCCCATTTAATAGCTATTGTCCAGAGCTATAGAGAATAACACACTGACATCATCGAGGTAAGAAATGCTCTACTGAGCATTCAAGCAAGAGAGACTGGTTTCTCTGGCTCTCCTCCACCAGTTGCCCCAATAAAAGTCTATGCAAGAAAAAAGAAAAAGCATGGACAGGCATTTGTATAGGATGAATGCTCATGAAGATACATGAGAATTCACTCACGTATCTTCATGAGCATTCACTATATGCTTTAAAATTTACATACTCTCAGTCACAGGGTTCACCAGAGGGGACTACTTATATTCTCTTCAAAGATAGCTATGATGAAGAACTTTCTGTATATTTTTTGTAATGTACCTTTTGAAATGTGTTGTCAAAAAGAATAATTGTTTGTCAAACTTTATGAAAAGATAATACTCTCAAAAATTTCACTCCATACAGAGAGTTTAATGAAAGTCTTTATTGACCCAGTTTAATCAAACTTTGTACTTCCCCCTTTTATTGATTAAATTTTCGGTAGAAAACATTATAGCTGGTGATCAGTGGTTGTAATTTAGAAATTAATTCTTCCCAGGCTGCATAGCTCTGAGGTGTCCCTGCCATCCATGCTGTCACTGCAGTAGATGTGGTACTTGGGTATAATGTTGTTAAAAAAGATTCCATATAAACTTCGATTGCTTTGCAAATGTGGAGGAGGCTGTCAGGACCCTGAGGGCACTAATGTGCTTTCTTTGCCCTCAGCAGCCTCGCCTGGATCCCCCACTCCCTGCTCCAGGCCTAGGTGTGCTCCAGCTGTGCTCACGTTTGGTCAGTGTGCTGCCCTGGGATTTGTGTCTCCAGCCTCGTCCCCTTGAGAGGCTCTTTGGGATTCCTGGACTGAGCCAAGATCAGTTCTTTCTCTTGCTGTGTCTGCTGAGGGCATCCTTGGGGTAGCCCTACTCGTGCTACTCCCAACAAAGGTGACCTGCTAGAAAAGGGGTCAGCTCGTGTGGTTTACAGGGTGTGAAGAAGTGTAAATGAGAAGGGAAAGAGTCTTGTTCCCACCTGAAGAGGTAGGATAGCCAAAGATGCTGAAAGGAAGTGAAAAATGCTAAAATGCTCAAGTGCTGAAGAAAGAAAATGGAAAGCAGCAACTGATGACCCAAGGGAGGATCTCTCCAAGAACAGACAGAGCCCTCACTGCTTAATGCTTGAGGAAATGGAGATAGGAAGAGGACTGAATCAGTTACTGAAACAACAGTAACTGTGTATTTCTGCTCAGCAAAAGACTGTATGGGAACTGACCAGAGCATGATGTGTGGAATTACTCAAATAATTCTCAGTAGGCTTATGGGGGACAAAATACTAGTCCTGAGGGGAAGGAGAATGATGGAGTAGGTGCTGAGTCCAAACCAACTGTCTCAATTTGACTGAGAGCACGGTGAGTGTGCTCTACGTGGCTGGATGCTGAGCTGTGCTGGTGCTTTCATATTTAAGATGCAAGAAGAGGAAAAGGACATTAGAAGTAAAATTGAGCATGGGGGAGCAGAGGAATGTAGTAAGAGAATAAAACCAATTTTATTTGAGAATAAAAAAAGAAACAGGCAGACATATAGTTAGTGCAGAGAGAAGGTAGCAACATAAATACCTTCACTTGTGTGACTCATTTGCTCTTTGCTGGCAGATTGTGCTTTAATTATGTCTCTGTGAATCAAATAGTGGTGAACTATGTATATTTGAAATACATAGGTGTAGGCAATTACTAAAGAGGTCGTTTTGGGTGTTGGTGACCAAGTGTTGAATTTTCCCTGCCAAAGCTCAGGTACTGCCCTGGCAGCTCTGCCAAGTCAAACGTCTGTGGCTGATTTCCCAGTGTGTATGTGTTTGATACCACTGGATGTAAGGGGAAAACTCTTCTGTTTGCTGAAACATCACATTGAATGATTTATGGCAGACAAATAAAGATGTATATGTGAGGCTTTCTAAGTAGGACTGGTGTCAAAGGAAAATATTGAGGGGAAGAAAAAGATTGCAAATTTCTGATTAATTTTGTTTATTTATGCATGCAAACCTTGAAATATTAATAGAGAAGGCATAAGTAATTGATGGGCTACACATAATTTTTCATTATCTTTATGCTGAGGTAGGCAGGAAAGTTGTTTGACAAAAGGCACAGGCACATTACAACCAAAAAACTGCTGTAGGTTAGGCCTGGAGCTGCCCAGCTGCTGGGAGTGGCTGAGCATCCCTTTCCCAGAACAACTCCCAGGAGTTTCCTTGAGCCTTATGGGTCTTTTCCTGGTCTGATCAACCTTAATATCAAACGGTGGGTCAGTTTTTCATCTCCTATTTAAAGCAATGAATTGAAGGTATACTTTTTAAGCAGTTTAACAGCTGAAATAAAAATGAATTCATATCTCAAGGGCAAATAGAAATCTATTAATATAGGGTATAAAAACTCTCATAGATTTTAATGCCTGACTCATGATTTTTGTGAGTGCTGGGATTGCCAGCAGACACTTGTCTGAGTTGTGGAACAGACTCTCTGGAGGGTGCAGGAGGTGGCATGCATTAGCAGAGTGGGAAGAAGCATTGAATAAGGGCTTCTTTTTCCTAAGTTAAAAATTTTTCCTATTAGAATAGGAAAAATAAGCAGAAGGGGAAGACTTGAAAAGATGGAACTGCTAGGAAGACCCTCATAATTCTACTTGTATTTAATTTGGGTGATTTCTGGGAGGGCAGCCAAGCTCAAGGCCTCTGTGCTGGATGCCTCCAGCTTGCTTTCCTCAGCTGTCTGAGCTCGTTGCACTGGAGGTATCAAGAGCCCCTCAACCATAAGCCTCCCATGTGTGCCAATCTGCAGAGAAGTACCTGTGTTTCCATATTTCTGTGTTGGGAGAGAAAAGTGCTGAATCCCAAGGCTTTCCTGGTGTAAATCTCTATGGATTGTGACAAAACCCATTGAGGCTCTCCTGCCTTCTCTTTAGCTGTTTCCCATTGCTGGAAGTGCCCACTCTGGCTCAGATCAATCCATATGCCTATCCTCTTTAGCCCAGATGCCCTTCCTGTTGGATAGGGGTCCCAATGTCTGTATTTCCAGCTGAAGGAGAGCAAGAAATACCTTCAGTTTTCCTGCAGGCTACTATCCCTGTTGACCTTTTCAGCTTCTGAATCTTCAGCTCTCCCCTATTCTCTGATGTTGGACGTGAATAATTAAGAGTCTGGGGAGAAAAGAACACAGGAAATTCTCTGGGTTTTGTTTTAAATGCCACTTCTGCATTGATGATAATTTTAACAATTTGCATATCTCTGGATTTAGGTTAGGTTTATTTTTTGTTTCTTAAGCTATCCTATAAAAAGGACAGCTAGGACAGTGCACTGGTGGTCAGGAGGCTCATTTCTCCACCAGCACCATGTCAGCCTTCCCATAATCAACACCTCATTTCCCCTGTTGATAAAACTTGCTGATTGTTCTCTACTAAATCTTGCCAGCAAAGGCGTTGGAGAGCTGTCATATCAGAAACTGTTTCCTCACGATGCTTTTGATACTGGCTGATCTGAGAGCACAGATATGCTGATGCTTTTCCTAGTGGCAGTGCTGCAGGTTTCCTTTCCCAACAAGTTGTGCTAGTATGACTTGGAGGGCAATTTGTTTAAACTGTTTTATTACTTTAGAGAAGATTATCATTACTATTATTATTATTAGTATTATTACTATTATTATTATTATCATTATTATTATTTGCAGTATCTATATTATTATAGAGTATTGTATTATAGTGTGTCAGTGGAGTCAGACAAGCATTTTCTGAAAGCTATTAATCCTTGATAGTGAATCATTTGCCTCATTTGTTCAAGTTAAATGCAAAATTTTATGCTGATGTTTAAGCATTTAGAGTTGGTTGAAATTTGTGTCTGTAGAGCATTAGCTTGAAATATTGACTTGTTACAATATTGACTCTATCCTTCTTTTCTCTACTCCAACCTGAATGTCCATGTTCTCAGGGCTTTCTGAGTGGACACTACAGCAGAGCAAGCAGCCAAATATCACACTAATATTTTGCAAGTTGCCTCTTTTGCAGAAGGCTTATTCAGCCACTTCTGTGCTTCCTACCCAGATTTTGTCAGAAGTGAATTGACTGCAGTGGCTTCACTCCTACTCCTTCACCCACAATCTGACCTCCTTTGCATAAGAGAAAATCTCAGCCAGCACAAACATCCCTGTCCACCCTTTTGGGGTACTTGTTCTTTTATCTCAGGTACCTGCAGAAAAAAAATCTCAGTGAAATGCACAGTAGACTATAGTATAACAGTGAGAGTTTTGCTTTGTTTAGTAGTTAAGTGGCCCATCTGAAAGGTCATGAAGGTTTTTATATGTCTCTCTTTCCTTTAAACTGTATCAAGAACCCTTCCAAATTCAAAGCTGACATATTGGTTTTTATGGTCTAGGGATCCTGCCAAATTAGCCCTAAATCTGCATTATTTATTTTGACTGCTTAAGAGCCAACCTTGGGTATCTTCAGTTTTTCCTTGCTTAGAATTTGGGCTGTCTCTAATGGATACTGCACTGTAGAGTGAGCCCTGCTCATCCTTGCTGCTTCTCTGGAGCCCTCTGCATCCAACAGGATTATCTGCTTACAGAATGTTTAAAGAGACAAAAATCCTGACCCAAAATGGTTAACAGGTTTGCTATCCCCTCCATTAGGCGAAGGATTGTCCCCTTTTGTTTCAAAACAGGTTAAATTCTAACTGCAAAGTTTTTTTGACAGCCTGGCCTAGTTAGCAGTTTATAAGCACCTCTTTCCCAGGCTGGGCTAACTTAGCAGGCACCTTTGCAATGCTAGGTAAATACAATGAACCATTCAAGTGGAAAATCATTTTAATAAATAGCATTTTAGCAAAACCTTTGGTTTGCCCTCTGAATCCTTATTAATAAAAATAAATCTCCATTACCCTTTCACTTGGCCTTACCTTCCTGTTTCGTAGAAATTTATTTTTTTTTCAGTAGCAGCATTAAAGATTCATCCATTATTTGGAGTAATTCTTGTGCAATGCAAATCTAATAGACTTGATGCATAGCATTTTCTTTAGGGTAAAAGCTAACTGTCTTTATTCAGCTTACACAATCCCTTCTGAAAGAGCCCTTTATACAGCTCATGTCATGTCAGCAGTAATCATGGCCTGAGTGGTGGTGCATGCAAATCAGCAGCTGCTCCTTAGCTGGGCTGGAGGAGTCACACAATGAGTTTGCCAGTAAGTGCAAGGGCAGATCAGATTTAATGTGGATGGTCCTTCAGGCAGATCACTCTGTTATCTTTGCCCTCTTCACTGTGCCCAACCAGCACCAGGCTGCCACCTCTGCAGTGCCCATTTATTGCCAAACCCAGCCAAAAGACATCAGTACCCAGTGCTGAGAAAACAAAAGAGCAGTTTCCAGTTATCCTGGTGTTTGTTTTCCCCGAAGTTACAGCATAGTAAGGAAGCAAGCCCCTGACCTGCTGGGTCTCTGAAGGATGTGGATACCTGCTCATAACCTCAGAGTTCTGTATTACATCATCAAGACAGTCAAGAACTAATGCTGACCTAAACAGTTCTGGTGTTTTGTTTTTTTCTTCCCCCTCCCCAAGCATGAAGATTTGCTGGGAAACCAGTCAGAAATGCAAACTAAGGCAGTCAGGCTAACCCAGGAGTCTGAACTGTTCACTAAACCAGATATTTCAGAAGAGTGGGGAGATGGATTAACATCTTTAGTATGACAAAATTCTGTTGTGGTTGTAGATGCAAATCTGGTTTTATGAGTGGATAAAAATCACCTTTCCTGATCCATACCATGCAGGCTGATGTCAGTGAGAACTCCATTGCTTTCCTTTTGCTGAAAGAAGCAAAGGATGCTAAAAACTCTTTTTTACCTGTATTTTTCTAGCAATAATTTCTAAGCTGTCTCTGTGTGCTTCACATTTACTGTGAGTTTCTCTCACGTCCTCAGAGCACAGGTTTTCAAAAGAGGGAGAAGTCGTAGGATTCTCACAGAGAGTAGAAAAAGGAAAAAGATAAGGTCTGCATGGGAATATTATACATTGCAAATGGAAAATACCCCATTGCCTTCCTTCTCTTCTACCAGCCTCTTCTCAGATTAAATCTTTGCCTATTACTTTTCATGATGATCAAAACTATTCCAATATTGGTTTTTTATTGCATTCCAGCTCTTTTGTCTCTCTTGTTAGGCACTTATATGAGGCTGTAATGGAATAACCCCCTGGACTTTTATTTCTCTATGCCACAGTACAGTAGCAGTGAATTGCTGATGGATAAATAAGATTTTTAGGATCCCAGTGGGTTCTGGTTTGTTCCATAAGAAAGGGATGGTGAGGAGGAGAGTCCGCACTCTCCTTTTGCAGTTCAATTGGAGCAACACTCTGACCTTGTTTAGCTGAATTTTAGTTTGTGTGAGGTGATGTCATTACTTTGGTCATGCCAGATTGCACAAGAGGCAAAGCAGTGCTATGGGTTTGTACATCACATTTGAGTTTTGAGGTTTACAAAACCCCTTCAGTAAGATGAAGGTTTCCTGCTGTCTTGCAAGACAAATGGGCAGGAAGCAGGAACTGTTTCAGAGGAGATAAATGATTTGGTTTTGGTTTTGCTTTTAACATATAAATTTAGAAAAAAATAATCTGAAAGTATATGTGAATCTCCTTGCTCTGCTTTTCCTTTGGATCCTGCTCTCTTTCTTTTTGTGGAAGATTTCCTTGGTGACTGCTAGAGTGAAAATACTTTTCAAACATCAAAGAACAGTAACGTATCAAAAAGAGGAGATTTCGCTATTGGAAAATAAACTAACAGCAGTGCAAATGCCACCTGGGTTTTTCAGGTGGTGCCTGCTGCTTTATGCTGCTGTCAGTGCTCATCTAGTCATTGCTTTTCATCTCTATTCCAAGATTTTGTGAAGAAATGAAGCACAGTTCATTCCCACAAACTGCTTTGGGTTTACAGATTTCTCTCTCTTTACCCCTCACTTTACCCTTTCTGCCCCCTCCCTTCTCCCCCGCAGCCTTCGTGCAGCCTGACAATCCTTTTCTTAATCCCAGAGAACATATTTTTGGTACTGGTACAATAAAGAAAAAAGAGACAAATTGATTTGCATTTCTTATCTGGGAGATTCACTTGCAAAATCTAGTAGAGTTTCACTGACGCAGAGGCAGGAGATATGATCCTGTAAATCTGACATATCTTTATTGAGGCTGAGAGGAAAGGGAGTGGGAGGATGGACTGAGCTCACTACAGGAAATCATACTGTAGGTAGCTTTGTTTGTTGCCTCAACATGTTTCACAGAGGCCTTCCTGGGTGGTTTGGAGATGTCCTCCCAGTGCCATGAGCACCCAGTCCCAGGTTATCCAGGTGAATGCAGCTCCTGTTTCCTTCTAGCTAGGCTGAACTGAACAGGGGGAACAGCCAGACAGGGTGTACACACACCCTGCCAGTCCAGCCACATCATCCTTATTTTTACACATTTGCATGTGCTGAGCCCAGTGAATCAGTCAGCTCCAGTAAGAGTAGAAGTTTGCCCTTCCTCTGCTGCTCCCCTGTGTGTGAGGGCTTGGAAGGCAGAAGTAGAAAAATCACTTTATGGAAATGTCTGGGGTCTCTTCCTTCCTACACAGGCCCCACCAGTGCCTGTCTCTGGCAGTGGTGTTGTTCATGTTTCCTCTACATCAGGCTCAAGCTGTGAGCAGTGACTTCTTGCTTGTCCTATGGCAACCTGTGCTTTGCTGCCACTGTCAGTGCATCTCTGACACCTGAGGAGCCTGTCCTGATCATCAGCTGTCAAAATTACCTCCCTTCTTTAAAACAGGTGCTTGGTCAAAACCCAGGAGCAGTGCCTTGTTGGACTACCAGGATGTGTGCTTCCAAGTGGGACACAGAGGGATTCTTTAAGCATCATTTTGGGCAAAAAGAATTGAAAAACTGAGAGGTAGAAAAAGGCAAGTATAATTGGCTGGATGAGGCAGTAACCTCCTTAGGTGCCTCTGCACTCAGCACTTAATGCAGCCTCTCAGAGCTGAACTACTCATGCAGTAGGCAGGAGTTTGCCCACGCCTTGGATCACTGTGTTCTCTGTTCAGGTGACTCCACCGCCTCTCCAGGCATGTCTAGGAACACAGAATCTAAGGAAATGTGGGGTTTTGGGTCCCTGATGCCTGAAACAAGCAGAAATAGCAGATCAGTCATAGGGATATTAAAGTGCTGCTCTGGGAGCTGGTTAATCTTTCAGAGCTTGCATCTGCTCTGCTTGCTGCAGCTACACAACTACCCTGTGCTCTCTGGGGTCACCCTGTTTTACAGTGTGAAGGAAGAAATGGACTCTTAAATATTCAGTTTTCATTGCCTGATGCTCCTTTTGCCCCTCTCCTTCCCTTCTGCCCTTCATGGCACCTTCAGAACTGCTTGCTTGAACTATGAGACCACAGGATAACAAAAACCTTGAGGCTACTCAACTCAGGGCAAGCTCCAGTCAGGTGTTGAGTGTCTCCAAGGATGGAGATTCCACAACATCTCTGGGCAACCTGTTCCAGTGCTTGACTAACTTCAGAGTGAAAGGATTTTGTTCTTGTGTTTGACCAGAACCTGCTGTGTTTGTGCCCATTTCATCTTGTCCCCTCACTGGACACCACCAGGCAGGGTCAGGTTCAGTCATCTTTGCACTCTGCCATCATCTATTGCACACATTAATGACAGTCATGAACCCTTCTCTCCCCAGGCTGAGGTCCCAGCTCTCAGACTTTCCTCACACGAGCAGTGCTGCACTCCCTCTGCTGCCTTGGTGGCTCCAGGCTGGACTCACTTGAGTCTCTTGTGTGGATAAGCCCAAAAATGGGCCCAGCAGTGCAGTTGTGCCTCACTGGTGCTGAGCAGAGAGGAAGGATCACTGAATTCCAGAGCTCTCAGTCAAATTCATTGCCAGATGTGCAATTGATTGTGGCAGTTCCATAGGCAGGCTATGGAGCAGATTAACTTCAGTGAATTTTCTAATTTTACCTCATGCTATATCAGCAGAGTAGTTTGCTATTTGGCCCTGAGTAATCTCTTCTGAATGGCAAAGCAATCCAATAAAGTCCAGCCCCACTGCTGAGTCTGTGACGAAGTGATTTGTGGTGCTGGTCTGGTTCTTGGCTAATTTTCTTGTTCTGATTTTTCATCTTGGCTTTGTTCAGAAATCATAGAAATCATGATGCCAAATGTAGATGAATGACATTTCCAAAGTTGTGTTTTAAGGATTTCTAACTTGTTTTTTGTGATTTACCTGTCTGAATTCATATGAAGGCAAGTGAATTTAAAACAATTGTTTCTAATTTATTTTAAACTGTTCACATCATTCATGAAATACATGATGACAAATATTCTATAGTCTTTTCATGAGTGGGCTGGTAGCCTGGGTTATTTAGAGACATTTTTGAATTGATACACTCTATCAGTTCTTCAACAGTTCCACAAGGTTCAGGTTTTTTCGTTGGATTAATCATTCTGTGAAATCTGTCTAGTAGCCATCACTCTGATGAAGCTATTTTTGTAAAGCTAGATATTTATTATGATAGCAGACTGTAATATTCCAATAGGATTTCTGTGAGGTGTTAGTCATTGTGGAAAGGCGTTTTTGCTAAATATATCCTGAGTTGCATATAAGGAAGTGTGACCAGCAGATTGAGAGAGGAGATTCTCCCCCTCTGCTCCTCTCTCCTGAGACCCCACCTGCAGAGCTGCCTCCAGCTCTGAGCCCCCAGCAGAAGGATGTGGAGAGCTGGGGGTGTCAGTCTGAAGTAGAGAAGATTCTGAGGAGACCCTAGACCTCTTCCAGGGCCTATAGGGGCTCAAGGAGAGCTGGAGAGGGACTCAAGGGCCTGGAGGGACCTGACAAGGGGGAATGGCTTCCCGCTACCAGAGGGCAGGGTTAAATGGGATATTGAGAATAAATCCTTCCCTGTGAGGATGGGGAGGCCTTGGCAGGGGTTGTGTGGAGCAGCTGTGGCTGCCCCATCCCTGAAAGTGTCCAAGGCCAGGTTGGATGGGGCTTGGAGCATCCTGGGACAGTGGAACATGTCCCTGCCCACGGCAGGGAGTAGAAGTGGATGGTTGTTAATGTCCCTTCCAGCCCAAACCATGCTGTGATTGTTTCTCCATTCATTTTCTAGGAGTAGAAGATGCTTTTTCTGCTTACAAATTGCATGACAAAAAGATCATGTTCCTGTCCACTTCTTATTCTAAACCTCAGACCATTTTAGGAAGGGATTCTCTGTAGTAACTCTATGTTTTTATTTCATCATCCAGCATTTTGTCTCCTTGTACCAAATGTAATAAATATACACCTTATTTTAGATACTTCTGGAAAGGAGATAAATGCAGTGTGCAAAATCTAACTGTGGCTCAGAAGACAGGCCTGTGAGGTGTAAAAATCCAGCAATGTGGAGAAAACCACAGGGTCTGACCTCACTTCTTCTGATCATAATTCATGTTTCAGTTCTGATCAGTTGCTGGTACATAACTTGTTCCAGACCTTTGGAAAAGCGTGCTGACCCAGGAGGTACTTCCTAAGCACTTCCAGGAGGTACTTTTCATTCTAGTCTTGTTCCAGGCATAGAGGTGTCAAACTCAGATACCTTTTGTTTTTGTGTTTAGCACCCAGACTGGTGTTTGGAGGCCCATGTCTGTGTGCTTGACCAGTTATGAAGTTTCCCTTGGCTTAAATGGGTCGGGTGCTCCACCAGCTATGCCTCCCACACAGGGTGCAAGCATCCTTCTGTCCCAACCAGCCCCTTCTTTGACTGTGTAGGGACTCTAAGATTATCAACTAGGCCTTTTTAAAGAGCTTCAGTAGCTGCTCCATGAGTTTTCCAAACTCCCTGGGAAGTATAATCTGTAAGCACAGTACCTTGACATCCTCACAAAAAAAAATTACCTTGGAGCAACCAAGTGAAAGGTTAGAACTGTTGAGTGTTTTAATCAATAATATATGAGTTGGATGAGCAGTATACTGTACTTCGCAGTGTGCAATCAATAATACATTTTTTATGCTTACCTTTTTAATCTTCAGAAAAACTACATCAAAAATTTCACCCTAGACTGCCCACCAGAATCAATAATAGAGAAAGGTTGCCTCTTCCCCTTAGTACAGTTTAATGAAAAGCATAATGAATTTATTTCCTAAATGATGCCACAAATCTATTATACATCTCCTGGAAATACCAAGTGGAAAATAGTGTTTAATACAGTGATAAGGTTATGAATTTTCAAAAACTTGAAATACAGCGTTTAAAGTTGTCATTTTACCTCTTCTGTTTTTAAAGTAAAAAATCAAGGAAAATGGAGTCTATGTAAATCAAGCTGAGTTTATTATTATTATTTACTATTTGTACTCTTATAGTGTGTAAAATCATAAAGAAAGAGACCATTCCAATGTAAAGGGCAAATAATTCTCTCTGGTTTCCATTGTCTTTAATGGTTTCACAAATATCTCAAGACTGCTTCTGTGAACAGAAGCCTGGCACTGGCTTAGAATCTATTTGTAATCTAATGTGTATGATTTTCAGTAAAATTGACAAAAGTTTTAAACTTCACTTTTTCTACTGAATCACATAGGAAAGTTCTATACTTTTGAAATTTATGTGCATTTATAGAGAATTTGCCATTATACTAAAAGAGAGATCAAACTTTTCTTAGTGCCAGCTGACCACATTTCTATTTCAGGCTTGAAGGCATTAAAATTCCTGCTTGCTGAATCACAAAATGTATTGCTTTGTTAGCAGTACTTCAGATCCCCATGGACCTCTGCTGCTGTTTTAGTGCATCACCAATTATTTGTGATGTATTATTAATTATATGTGATCTATACTTGCACCACTTCCATGGCTGTGGTTTGAGCTCATTTAAACAAGAAGAAAGATTATGTAAAAAATGGCTTTTTCTTTTTTTTTTTTTCTTTTTTTTTTGTTTTCCCTGTGGCAAGTTGCCAGTTGGGTGGCATGAAAAGATTTTTATCCCAGCTGTTACGAAAATTCTGTTCTGTGCAGGATCAGGCTATAGGACATGCTCACACTGGTCTGGACAATGACTGAGGAGAAGGTTGGAAATGTAAAAGAGAGACTTCAATCTCAGTGTTAGCTGACTTTTTCTTCTAGAAAAGAAAATATAGTCTCTGGTACTGAAAAAAAAAAAAATGTTAGGAAAAGAACTGACTTTGTTTTCCTGCAGGGATTGTTGTCCTTTTGAGCTACAGTCTGTGAAAGTCCAAGAATTGGTCCTGGTAGAGCTGTCATGGGGGTACAGTAGGCAGTGTGTTCTTTCTTTGGCAGTCTCACTCTTTTCAGTGCTGCTTTGGAAGGGGCAGCATTCAGAGGAGACCTTTTGACTCCATTAAAATCCATGTCATATCACCAACACTACTTGTAGTCACTAAAATTTCCCTTTGTGTGAGGTGTCTATGTGTGTTGGGAATGACCCTACTGTTGTAACATCAAAAGATGTTTTCTGTATCCAACAGGACACGGGATACAACAGCAACAGGAAAAAAAAGTAAAGAGGATAAGTGTATCCTGCCACTCTACTGCTATGAAAACCCCCAGAAACCACGACACAAGGATTCCTCAGCAGTGTGTCTGACTGCAAATGTGAGCAGATGGGTTTGAGGTTTAGGCTGTCTTGCCCACCTCTGGTAGAAACCTCTCTGTGGAGAACTGAAAAGCAGAATTCAACTTCTTCACAAACATATCACAACATTTGTTCCACTTTCTACCTTAATATACAGCTGTATTTCCTTATCACTGCTCACAGCTACCTCGTTTGTCATGTACAATAAGTTTTGTAAAATCCTATACAACAGGCAAGTAAAATTCTAAGAAAACAAATGTAAGTGTTGCTGAAGGTAGGAACTAAAATCAATTAAGATTTTCTCATAAAGCAATTTCCCTCATTTGCAGTCTGGTTAATCGTCTCTGAAACTCCTGCACAAGGATGTAATGAAAATGTCACTTTTTATGCTTTTTTGTCTCCTTGAGAAAGCATCCCCTGGTCAGAACAGACCCATCCAGGGCAAGCTTCTGCTGCTATCTCGGGGACCACTAGCAGCTAAATCCCAGGAACAGAGTTCAGCCCCTCCCAGCCTCGGGGGGAGCTCATCCCAAGGCTCAGCTTGGCAGCCCCCACCTGCCCTGCCTCGCTCAGGGAGCCACTGCCCCGCCAGGCAGGAGCCAAACCCTCGGGTTCCTTCGTGTCGCTGGAGAGACAAACACCCCCGCAGTGTGACTCAGACTCCAATCTGCTAATTTTCTGGAGGTATCTGCCTATCTGCATTTACTATTGAGGGAGTACAAAATGACTAGTCTCCTAAATTAGGTATTCTGCTCAGATGTTTCAAGGTGGAAGAATGAAACTGTAGCTAAATCTTGAATACCCTTATAAAGGCTGAACTTGCCATCTTTACCCAACTTGGATAAAGTCAGCCTCAGAGTGGCAGCACATCAGTCTGACTGTAGCATGGAAAATGCAAGCAGTGGCAGCTGCATGTCCACGTGGCTCTGGCTGGACACAGGCAGAGGTGACAGCCTTGAAAAGGAGCAAAGTTGAGAACAAGTGTGTCTGCTGTTGCAGCTGGGGCAGGAAGGTGAAAATCTGACATCCTGGCATAGGTAAACCTGGTAATTCCCAAGAATGAGATTCTCTCACGATTACTTTAAGCAGTCTGTTATCTACATGTTATTCTTGATTTGTGATTAAATGTTCTACTTGTGTGGTGCTGAGCATTACCCTGTACTCACCAAGGCAGTGGAAGTACAGTCAGCTGGTGCTTTGCAAGACAAAGACCTTGACAAGGTGCAAGGAATAAGCAGTGATTATTTCAAAATAGACTTTCATGCAAGAACTTTTATGCAAGACTTCCTCCTCTTATTAAAAAAAGAAGGATTTTGGTAATTACCAATATCATCCTTAACAAGAAAATCACAAAAATCCTTGATGTATGCCATTCTCTAGCTAGACGGAAGTAAAATACATATTTAAACATTGCAGTACAAACACTCCTAATCCTGAAGGTTAATCAAATACGTTGGATTTTTTTTCAGTCTTGGTTTTGCACCAGTTCTAAAGTTTATCAGTTTGTCAGGCTGGATGGAAACTTGAGAGATGCTTTGCTGCTTTGCAGAGATCATGGATGCCATGGCTGATATTCAAAGTATTACTTGTAAGTAATGGCAAGTCTCTCCTTTTAGTCCCTCTGTTTTCTCTTTTCCCCATCACAGTTGCTTTCTTGACCACACTCATTATGGGTAATAATTTTTTATCCTTAAAGTGCTTACCAGGGAACTCTCCCTTGACCAACATACCTCTCAAGTGACTCTCCACAGTGATTATCATGGAATTATTCGTTTGACTCCCCCAGGAGGAAGGCCTCTGAGCTGACTATCAGCAGAATCTTCTTATCATTATTATTATTGCATGCCAACAAATTTGTTTGGGGCTGCATGATATCAGTAGACATCATCTGAAAGAACTTCACAGTGGTGTTGCTTTTGTTTCACTGCTGTAGTGCTGGTTAAAATTCCTCTCAGCAGCACTGTTGTTTGATTGCTGGGTGCTGCAAATTCTGGAGAATTAGAGCTGTTTGAGTGTCGTGGATAGACTGTGGTGATTCAGCAGATATTCTGCCTTTGTTCTTTTTCCAGCACCCCCACATGAAAACCTACTTTGCCTACTTTGCCCATGGAGAGACAACCTATTTTATTTCTTTTAACCACCTTCAAATGACGTCTCCTGAGACTTCTTTAGGGGGAAAAAAAGACCTATTGTTAGTTATAACCTGCTCTCTCACTGAGATATTTTATGAAATCAAGGGCTTATAGATGACTTCACTTACTTCTGCCTTACTTTCTAATCCTTGCTTTACATTCTCTAAACAAGGGAGGGGAGGAAAGGTTGAATAACACTGCTTAAGTACTTGGGGAAGTAGAAAGATGGCAGTACTAGATCCAGAAACTTCCTGCAGCATTTTAGGTGTGCATGTGGAACCTCAGCCTCCGAGGAGAGTGAAAGAGTTGAGGGTTGTTTCCATCAACACTGTGCTGCTCTCTTGGGAAGAATAAGTGTGTGGTCCCATGTCAGCTTCTGACTCGGAGCAGGATTTTTCAGTCATCTGCAGCCAATCTAAACACACTCTGCTGTTGGAGGGGATGGTCTGCTGCAGATCTGTGCTGGTCTGCACTCCTGTCCTGTCATCTGCATTGTTTTAATGGCCAGATTATTCTGACCTGAGTCAGGGCAGCTCAGTGATCTGGCTGTAACTAAACCTGTGCTTTGGCCTGGTTTTCGGTGATGCTCTGCAGGTTCCTCCTGTGTGGTAGAGGAGGGCAGACCTGCCTTTCCACCAGGGTCTTTTATCTGCTGAGACTGCATGAGAAATTCTGAATTTAGGTGTCTGAAGCAGGAATGCTGACTCTAAATAGCCAGTAGGCACAAGGATTACTTTCAAAGCTTTTACAGTGTAACTGTCTTCAGCAGCAACCTATTAATAGTCCACTAATTTAGAGAAGTACCAGTGGCAATTAACATAGTGAAGTGACACCCACTGCAGGGTGGAAATTCTTATTCCTGCAGTGATGGTGTTATTGCACAGTGCAGCTTCTGCTCATACTGGTGTGTTCATGGAATACTGGACCTAACTGGGAGCTGTGAAATCTGTATCAAGTGAGGAGTTTTGGTAAAGCATTGCAGATCCTTTTATTTTTAGCAGTTTACTTGTCCCGTGTTCCACAGTAAAACTGTACAGTGAAGGAGGCTGGGCTGGCACACGCCACAGGAAAGCTCTCCCCCAACTCCTCCCTGTGGAAACAGGGGTGCTGGGCAGCAGGGCTCCTTGGAAAGCCCTTTGGGAGAAGCCTCTGTGGCCTGAGGGTCCCAAAGCTGATCAGAGATGGTGTCATGGTGCACTGTGAGATGCTCCCAAGGTTCTCACTCCTCCTGAGTACACCCTGATCCTCCCCCTACTCCCACTTGCCTGTGTGACTCTCAATGAAGCTGCACACATAGGGAGACCTTAGAGTTGACTGGCAGACCAGATCCGGATTACAATGCTCTGTGGATTTCGTAGGCCAGATTAAAGTACTTGGAAGGATCAGTCTGGCTCATGGGCTATATTTTTGACATACTTGTTGTAGAAAAGTATTAGGAGTTGTAAGAAGACTAATGTGAGCTTACATTTTACAATTTGGTGTGCTAACTGCTTTGTTAGGGAAAGCAGAATTGGAAGAAGTTATACTATTTTTGTCTGTTGTGTTTTTTGTTGCAGTAAATGCCTGGAACATCTCCTACATTGAAAAGCAAACCTCATTTTCCCCGTTATAACCATTCAATTAGTCTCATCTCTGGTCCCATTTTCCAAGCAACTTAACAAGATGAGAAAAATCCTTCAAATTGCACTTACAAACACTGCCAGTGAGCCTTCAGCAGGCAGGAAAGCCGATGGGACAATCTCCATTTACAGAAAGCTGGTTAAGAGCAAATACATTTCAGCTGATAAATGGCAGGTAAAGGTGTGTGTCTGCATAATATGGTCACCACCTGTAAAATGTTTTCCATGCAGAAATGTTCATGTACCTTGCAAGGAAATGTGAGTATCTTTCTACTGCTGAGGCACGAGGAAATTGAAGGACAAGTCTGGAGCAACATCCCAAGGATATGCTGCCACAAGTAGGAGGTTTTTGTGACTGTGTTGGGTATCTTCCATCTTAACCACTGTTGGTGAATCAGTGTTGATCAGGTTTTATGAAACTTGGTGTCCCCTTTGTCGTAACAAGCTGTTACTGGTCTTGCTGGGTACAATGAGAGGCTTCAGCTCAGTGTAGGTTTCAGGAAAGCCCTGTGGAAAGCTGATTCTCCAGCAGCACGTGACGCTGGTCTTCTTTCTCAGNTCAGCTCAGTGTAGGTTTCAGGAAAGCCCTGTGGAAAGCTGATTCTCCAGCAGCACGTGACACTGATCTTCTTTCCCAGGCTGAAAATGGGATGTGCTCAGGGACAATGCCTGGCCTGGGGGGGAAACAGCTTTCATTTTAAGATGCCTTTCCTTCCTTCCTGTCTGTTTTCTGCTGTCTGAAAATTACAGCTTTTTGGTGGAAAAGGCTTGTTTGATTTTCTTAAATGTCTTGGAGTATTCAGACAGCTTGGATCACTCTCCAGCTGGTTAATAGGATCCAGCTGGTCAGTGTCTGTCTGGAGCTTGGAATGATCTGTAGGGAATGCAGGATTGCCTGGCTGGTAGTTGGGGATGTGCTGAGCAAATGGCAGCATCCTTGCCAGGGCAAGAACATAAGACAGCTAGAAACACTGGAGAAGGGACTGGGAAAAACCAGTCAGAAATTGTAGTCAGAAGGGACTGGGAAAAACCGTGGTACAAAAATGACAAAATAAATTGATAGAGGTCAAACGCTATAGGTAATGTAAATTCATCAGCTCTGCTATTCTCCTATACAGCAGCAGCAAAAGTTTAGAACAAACCTAAATTTTTTGGATAGAAGAAAGGTAAGACCCTATCAGAAAAAACACCTAAAAACCTGAAAAACAAAACCCAAACCAAAACACCTCAGGCTGCAGCCTAAGAATTATCTGTACCACCTGTTCTTGTATTAGCTCTTCCTTAATTTTTATATGTAAACGTATCTAGGTATGTTTTTGGGCAGAAAGTTTAAGCTGGGTTAAGCAGGGTGAATATCATAGACAATGAGGATAAAATGGTATAAAAGGAAGGTTATCTTGATATTTGCATCATCATCTTACATGGAACTTGGCATTGTGCTGGATTTCATCTTTGTCTTCATTGCTCCAGTCATCAAATTTCTACTTTTTAAAAAAGAAATTTTGGGAGAATGTGGACATTTGAATTTATCATTACAGGTCATATAGCAACATTTCAGATGACTTTAGCTGTTGGGAATCAAGTAGCTAGTCCCTCTCTGAATCCTTCAAAGAATGAGAAAAATGTAGAAGTTGAGTTAAAGCCCTTAGAGAAACTAAGATATATTAACCCACATAAATAAATAAATATAAGTTTTAGTATTAAGTAAGTTAGAAATAAGTTTAAACAAGGATAAGTCTTCATGCTAAGTGCCATTTGTAGAAACAGAATGCCAGCTGCCTGAGTAGAAGCAGAAAGCCAGTGCCCTAAAGTCCAGTTTAGAGTTCACTACTTCATAGACATAACTAAAACACAGTAGAATATTGTTTTGCATTTTCTAGGTAGAATGGAGAACATAGACAAGATAGAGCAATTCACGTAAAATTATGCAGACATGTGTAAGAACTGACACTGTACTTCACATGTTAAAGAATAATTTTAATAGGTATAAAGAAGATTGTTTTAGTGTTGTGTTTTTAGCTGATTGGCCAATTTAGGGTTAAAATCCTGGAGTAGAGGCCTGCAAAAATCGTCATGGCAATCCTGCAGTCCTTACCTACCTGCTTTGCTTTGCTTTGCTCACACAAAAACAAGAAAGAAGAGAGAATAAAGGAGAGAAGAAAGAAGAGAGATGAAAGAGGGCAGAAGAAAGAAGGCAGAAGAAAGAAGAGAGCAGAAAGGAGGTGGCATGGGTCCTGCCAGCTGCCCGGAGCTCCGAGCCCCAGGGGCTGGACCATCCCTGCTGCTGCTCGGGCTCCTGACCTGCAGAGCCCCGAGGAGCTCCAGCAGCAGGGCCTCCCCCTGAAACAGCTTTGCCTGCTGGCTGAGATTGCCACACGGGAAGCCTTAGAGAATTCCAGTCATTCTCTGAGGCCTCATCCTGAAAATCTCCTTTTGGCAAACTCGAACTGCGCCTTTGGACTGATACAGACTGATGCTTTCATTCAATAAATAACTTTATAGTAACAATTCCAGCCTCGGTCAGTTTGGCACCCACAAAAACACAGCAACAGACTCAACATTCAGTTATTTACTTTTCTGCTCTTAAACTTTTAGTTTAACACCTATGAGAACACTTGTTTCCCTTTCCTTCGTAGATGCCAAATTTTTACATGGGTTTCAAAACAAAATGGATGGCTCCCTGCTGATTTTTCTTCCTTTAAACGTGTCATTTCTGGTCCCAGAAGGCTTATCTGCAGGCTGCTGGACTGTGGATGTGTGTTGAGAGGTTGAATTATGACATATTTTCTTTCCATCATTGTTGGTTTCTGGAACTGGCACCAGTTTTGTCTGTACCAGTTTCTGATGAAACACTTCCAGATCCTGGCGAAATCGATGGAGTAGTCCATTGGAAAATCCTTACTGAAGTGTGGTGCTGCTGTCAGGTCCAGAATTTGTTTTCCAGATATTATTTTGATAGAGCTAGGGTTGGAACTGCTCAATTTGCTAAAACCTTATAGAAGAATTGTGACCCCTCTAGTCTGACCATTTCCAACACCCTCCTTTGATGTGTTTGTAATTGCAGAGTTAAGCTTGCTATCCTCTCATTTGCATTTCCTATCCTCTCATGAATTAGTGTCCATGGATGCTTTTTTTCTGTCTTGTAAATGAACACTAAAACTTGTCAAGCTCTTACACTCTGCACCAAATAATAGCTTTGATCATTGCAGGATACAATTTCTACTAAATGTGTGTGATATTAATATATTTTTATTTTTTTTAATGTGTCAATCTTAGCTAGAATTTCCTTGAGCAAGGTGATTGGGAGACCAATGAGAGAAAGTTAGGAAAGCAAAAATTTCTATAGATTAGATGAAATGCTTAAAATACAATACTTCTTCAAGAACCTTTTAAAAATTTTAACTGTTGAGTGCAATTGGTTCACTTTCCTCCTGTAAATATTATAGACCAAATGTTTGTTGTCTTGATTTATAAAGAATTATCAGGAATTACACACAACTCAGTGTAGGTACACACAGTTCAGTCTGTACCAGAGGTCTAGCTGCTGCAAAATCAAGGCCAACATATTTTCAAGGCCGGTTTCAAAGGAGATTAAAGAAAATCTACAAAATGGGATTTTCCTAAACTAAGATTCAGGGGTAAATGATATTTAGGTTACTGCCTCAGGACACACCTAAAGTGTGTGCAGCCACTTAGCAGCTTAAGCCTTATTGAGGGTTATTCCTTCCAGTAATGAAAGTGAGTTTTTGGAGTGATAAACAATACCCCCCTCAGTGAGCAAAGAGATTAACAATACATGACATTAAACACAAGATGTGCAAAAAGGAACAGCATGCTCACAAACTCCTCTGAGCTTTATATTATCTCAAAACATAAATTTTGTTGCCAATGGAACTCTATATAAGAATTAATTAGGGAGCTTCACAAGCAGTCAAAACTCTCGTATGCCATTATAAATTTATCATTGCTGGAAGGATCTATTTCTGCTGTCAGACATCATGCTTATGTGGCAGAATATGGAATAAATAATCTTCTTCCTATATAAAGAGCCCTGGAAAAATGTTTGGAAAACTTGTTTTTAAAAAGCCAAACGTGTTTATTTTCTGTAAGGCATTGCTGATGAAAGAACAGCTAGGATGCTGCCATTCAAATATTCAAAGAATTGCAGCAGATCCCTTGGTCTCCACAATCAGAGATAACCTCCACAGGGGTGTGTTGAGTACTGCAGTGCTGGAGCCTGTCTATCAGTGTTTCCTCAAAAAGAGAGGCAGAAGGTGTGCTGGGAATAAACCTCTGCCCTCCAAGTGCTTAGGCAAAGTCCTCTTGGACTGCAGGACCCACTTACCTTTCCATTCATTTTCATTTGAATTGCATTAACTGTAAACAGTTCCTTTCTCCAGCAGTTTTCTAAGCTTATTTTACCCATTCCAGTGTCAGTATTAGATGTGTAATTGCAGTTGTATATCTAATACTATCAAGATACTTGGGAAAGCCAGTATTTTCTATTTTCAGTTATTACATATAGTTAAACATTCTGTGCTACTACATATTTCAGTAACTCAACAGCTCCACCCCTAACAGGTATCAGAATAAGGGATACAGGGAGGGGAGTTATAAATGCTTCTCCTGTAGAGGCTGACATTCAAGGCCCAGCCAATATGAAAATCTGAATGTCTCAGAAGTGTATATCCTGCAGTATGTTGTTACTAATGTGATTTCACTTGCAACTGAGAAAAATTCTTTTTCCCATTCTCTGTACACTCTCAGATGGTGTAGATCAAACACCATCACAGATAACAAGACAGTCAAATTACTGGAGCCTGCACAGCACTATTGACACAAGCTCCTGTGGGACCTTGCACTTGCTGTCCCCATAAGAGCCCTGTCTCCTCTTTAGTGCCAGGAAATACAGCATGGAGGGCTGCTGAGCTGTGTGAGAGTGGGAGCAGGAAAAGGTGATGGAAGAACGACTGAAGAGCCCAAATTAAGGCCTCTGGGGGCTTAACTGGCAGGACTTGGTCCATATGTGGTACTGCAGAGCCTGGATGTGGGTGCTGGGTGGTGAAATGAGAGCAGGGTGGAGGAAGGACAGGGGGGACCATGAGCAGGGGGAATGTGAGGGGCTGCCCAGAGGAGCAGACTCAGGGCAGAGCCCTGGGGAGTCTCAGCAGGCACTGTCCCACCAAGAAAGGGCTGTGCCTGGGTATTCACAGTCACAGTGGCTGCAAACTGAGGGCAGAAACACTTCAGAGAGACTGATGTTCTAATTTTTTCTTAGGTTTTTGGATTGGACACTCTGTTATCTTGTTTTAAGCTTTGGGAAGCCTCAGACAGGTAAGCCTCAGACATGCTGTCAAAACCTCCAGTCTGAATCTTTCCTAACTCTTAGGTCATTTTGCATCAGATCCTCTCACATCTCTGTTGCATCATTTTACTGACAAACCAGATTTACCAGGAATTCACACTTTTGCTACACATCTTACACACACACACACACACACACACACAGAGTACCGTGGGCGTGATCCTCATCCTGCTTTGTCTGCTGTTTTTATCCATGCTGTATGTCACCTTAAATGCCCAGTATTAGACAAAACTTCTCAGGGGCAATATTTTTTAGCCAGCAAATCTGTGTGGTTGAATGTTAAAATTTCTAACTGATCGTGATACATTGAGCTGTGTGAAGCTATTACCCCATAAATACCTGGGAGTGCCTGAGACGTGTTTATTTATGGTTCAGCTTGCTGCCTGATGAGCAGGGGCTTTCTCACACATCCTTCTTGTCATTCTTTCATGTTTCGTTTTCTTATGATCCCATGGTTGGTTGTTTTTTAATGCCATGGAAATGAAGTTCCTTCTGTGATAAAAAGCCTTAGAGCCATCATCAAAGTGTGACTTTGCTGAAGTTAATCTATCATATCACTCCTACCTGTTGAAAGGTTCCCCTTTTATTGTAGTGAGTCCTTAATGTGGCTGTGATGTGTATGAAACAAATCCCTTAGAGGGAAATCCTGCAGCCTTTTCCTGGGTGCTCCTGTTCCTGTGGGCTCTCTACCAAGGCACAGTGCACAGACTGCCTTGCAAGAAATCAAATGCTGTGGGTACACCTGCATTGCTCAAGATTAGCCCTAAAAAAAATTAGATTAGAAATTTGGGTTGGACAATAAGACTGTCTGTCTTTCAGTGATGATATTGAAACAGTGAAGTATTTTCTGGAGGAGATTACAATTCTTTTTAAAGAAGAAAGGGAAGACAGATTTCAATGGGGAATGACTATGTAGAGTTGATTTGGATTTGGGAAGGACCTAGGTATTTTTTGGAGGTCCCTTCCATTCCATAATTCTGCATTCTGTGTTTTATCATTTCACAGACAGTCTACCAAAATGCAAAGATCCTGATGGAGGCTGTTAAAATAGAAATCTGACAGGTTTCTGTGAATTACAAGCCAAGCAGAAGATCTCCAGAGAGACGGGGGAAACAACTCTGAAAACTTTGTACTCAAAGATGGATCTACACCTGAGAACATTAACACAATGTGAAAGCCTGAAAACATCTGCCATCAAGTGAGATCCAAGAGATCTGTGTGAAACTCTGCCTACAACCTGTTCTGAACACGCAGGAGCATCTGAAAATGTGGAGACGTTGAAGAAACTTGAATTTAAGGGGCAGTGAGCAGTGGAAAAAAAGATTTCTGTACTTTGATTTATATATTATTTTCTAATGTCTGAGAGTTGAAATATTGAGTGGCTTTTCATACTTAATAATATTTATGAAATGGCTTAATTGAATTATTCAAGTTCCTGAATATTAAAATAATTTATTTTAAATTTTGATCATGTTGTGGGTAAAAGCTATCCCGGCATGAAGTGACATTTAGGGGAAGAACAGTGTGAAGGAAATTACATTTTGGTGTTATATTTTAAACATGGTAGCATGTAATGTTTTGACAATCCCTAGCTTTTATTAGTTTAGGTGAAAGCTTAATAATAGACCATGACCACCTCTGTAGAGAAAACACAGAGGCTGTAGATGTTGCAGAAATAGTGTTAATGGATGAAATTAGAAAATTAATGCTTTGTAGGGAACAGGAATAGCATGCACACCTTGCTGCCTGCTCATTGAGTAGAAATAACAATGCAGCCCCTCTAAAACAGACAAAGAGTCTGAGGCTGGGCTGAATTAGAGGGTGCAGGGTCTTGCAGATTTGGGCAGCAAATACATCTCTTTGGATGGTAGATGGAAACATGGAAGCAAATCCAAAGCAATGCAAACTGGAAGAAAGTTTTAAAATGCTTGCACATGAGGATGTGCTCAAAATTGATGCAAGAGTCATAAGGTGTCATATTGTTGAGCAGCATTTAGGTATATTTGCTGAATTAGGAGATGTAAAAGAATGAAAAAGGTATGAAATAAGGGAGAAGGTTATATTAATGAGATAATAATGTAGAAAATTGCTAAAATAAGGAAGTAAATGAACAATGTTATGTGCTTCTTTCTCTAACGCTTCTACGATGGCAACAGAAATACTTAAATTGAATTAAAATTAATATATCTTTTTATCCAGTAAACAGTTCTCCAATTTTCCTCACATAAAGCTCACTTATTGCATAGCTCTGAGGTGATTTCTTCATAGTATTCCGTGCTGGCTGTGCCTGAGGCTCACTGTTGGGCTTGAAGGAGTCTTGGTTTCTTCAAGAGTGGTAAATTGACATATTTAGATGTGAAGGGACAATGGGCTTGATGAGGATTTTATACTACATGGCAATTTAGGACTGGGATATGCACAATCCAGCATCTTGTTTCATACCATTAACGGGATCTCCAGAATTTCAAGTTTAATGAAGGTTTTGAATGAAAGATGTTTTGATATTTGCAGGTGTTAAATTTTTTCTTGATATCTTTGTCTCAGATTTCTCTTAAATATCCATCTACTCCTTACTCTCTTTTATTTTTTCCTCTGAGGTGAAAAATTTGTTTAAAAAAGTCATCTGATGCTGAGAGCAGAGCCAGAGTCTGTGTCCAATGTACTGGCTCAGAGGTTTGACTGACATTGAACTGGGTGGTCCCTCATGATGGACAAAAACAACTTCTAGGAGGATAAAAAGGCTTCTCTAGTGTTATTCTCTCTGCTGATTTTTAATACAGATATTTTGTTGATTGATTAAGTTCTCAGGGTAATCACACCAAGTACAGCTTTTGGGCTGCAGAGTTTCCCTTCCTCTAAATAGTCATAGACCAAAAAAATATCTGTTTAATCACTTTTAGCATGATTTATAGTTTGGCTCTCCACAGAGCTGCTTTTAAATATTCCTGGGGTCAGAGAAGGATGAATTTTTGTGATGCTAAGCAGACAGATGTATGATGATGTCCCACAGCAGGAGCCCTGTCTGTGTGTTCTGCAAAGCCAGGGACAGACCACACCTTTAGGTCCTGCTCACTTGTCCCAAACAATCAATTTATCTGTGCAGACACACTGATGCTCCAGCTAAACTTGCTGCATTAATTATATCTGCCCTGAGCTTACAAGCTTTTAGAGCTATTTGGAACATAAATTTTGCAAGCTTGCAAGTCAGCAAGGGGTTTTTCTTCTTCTTCCAAGGTACCCAACTCGCAATTAAATGAAACTGCCAGGTGCTGGTCATTACCAAAACTCTCAGATATGCAGATTTAGGATAAAGGATTGATATTTTTAAGTTATTGGATAAGCACCAGGGAATGGTTATACTTTGAGACACTTTGTGTTGAAGACTTTCTGTCACTCTCAAAATGGGACTTACTCAAGTATGTTCTTGCCAAGAAAAGTAACAGAGACATTTTCTTCAATATATTCCTTTACAGGTTAAAATCATGGACTGATGCATTCTACACATTTAAACCCACAACTGGGTCTAATGTGCACTATCTTGGTGTAGTGAGTAACTAATGATGGGGTATTTGGGCTCTGACAGAGCTGTATAGTTTTAAAAAATGCCTGCTAATCATATATCACAAATTCTATTTTAGAATGTAACAGTCGGTGTAGTGGTGTCTTAGTGTGCTTAAGGAGGTCTCTGTTTGCTCCCTCAGAATGAGGTGAAATGTGGAATTTGGGAAATCTGAACAGAGGATTTGTGAAGAGATGGCACAGAGATAGGAGTATCCCTGAGCCCATGTTAGAAAGTATTTCCCAGGAAACTGAGTATAATTTTGTGAGATTCTGGATGCTTCCTCCTGTGTTTCATTAAACTCTTCCTTAAACTCAGAATTAAACTTATATCAGTTTGTGAATAGTTTTCATCACCATGCTTGAATTTTTATATTAGTAACCACACTTATTCAGACAATATTCTTTAACTGGAAAGTTGATGGTTATGTAGGTGTTCTGATGAAGTAGGAAGGAGAGCTTTTATCCACCAAGCATTGTTTTGGGTCAATAATTAGTTTGTCGTCCATGAATATAAAAACCTACTGAGTGTCTATTTGATATTTATTTTTGATGAAAGATTTCATTGCTGGTTTAAATTCTCTGCCTTCTGTTTAATCTCTTCCAGTGGTTCAGCTGCTATAGGAGAAGAATGGAAGACATATTGTTCATTACTTACACACATAAATATTTGAATATTTTGGTATTTCAGTCCTATCTGTTGTAGGGACTTTGTTTTGAAAAGTATCTTTTTATATCAAGCCACAACAGAGTTCCTGATTGTTCTGAACCTGAGTTCTTAGCAAAATAAATGGCAACAGAGCTATAAACAGAACTGAAGAAAGCTGCTTGTAATAGAAACCTTCAATCTCAAAATCAAAAATCTTTGATTTTTCTGCAGAGTACTCTTGGAAGAAATAATCTGGAAAATGAGCCAGGCTGGGACAGCCCAGACAAGAACAGTCCAGAGACCTGTAGCTTGGACACCATTGGTATCTCCTGTAAAACACCTGGCTAAGGAGGGAGCCCCAGCCAAGCCCTTGTAGAGTGAGAAAGTTTCTTTCATATGGGGTAGGCACTTTTCTGTCTTTATGAGGGGATGTTGTGAACAGGCACTGCCAGAAAATGCTGCTCTCACCAAGGGCAGCCTCTGCAAAGTGGGTCATGGAGAGGGTTGCAGGAGTTACTGCAAAGGCAAACCCAGAAATGGCTCCTTTCCTCTCTGCTGATTTCTCTCCTTCTCTCACCCCTCACTCCCAATGTAGATCAGATTCCTTAAAGCAGCTGCTGGCTTCCAAAAATGCTCAACCCTCCCGTCTCCTGGTGAGAGGAGGAACGGTTACTATGGCTTCACCACACAAGAACAGATGCATTTCAATATGTTGGGTGCTAACCACACTGATAGTGCTTCAGGTTTTTTAAGTCTGGAATAGGATTGGCCATTGGCCCATGGACAGCCCAGATAAGGCCACCCTGGCTCTGAATTCCTTGCACTTCATTTCTGAGACTATAGAGAGTATCAGTGAGAAATAACAGGAGAGGTCTGAGTCCTGCTGATGCTGTTCCTTTCCTGGTGTTTCCTGGTTTCAGGCTGATAAAGCACTCTAAGAGAGGCTAATGCACTCAGATGAGCCAAAGGCTGCATCTGATCCTACCCTCAGTACATAAAGAAACTCTCAATGGACATATGTGGACTAAGAAAGTGGGGGTGGGAAGCTGTGGCAATTCCCAGCAAGAGGGAAGGGGATTTTTGTGATTATACTATTTATATATTATAATATATTTCAGGCCATTAAAGGGAAGAGAGTGTACATTGTACATTGGAGTTGAGAGAAACGAATTTTCAGACTTTGGAGAAATTTGAGGGGGGATCTGAGTGGTTTGAACCCTCCTCTCTGTGCGACATTAGCGAGTGAATCGTCAGAAACATTCTGCCCATGCAATCCTAATCACTTCAGCTCATTTCTAAAACCTGATTCTGTGATCTGATGTATTCATTCTGAAGGGAGTCGGGGTGGACTGGGAATAGTTTCTGGATCTTTTCCTCCATCACTAACTTCTATAGGGGCTCTAAATAGAAATGTAGCATACTTTGCTGAAGCACATTAAATGTCAGTTCTACAGTGCTGTCATTCATAAGAACTCAGTGATGTTATGGTAGTCAGTTCCCTAAAATCACACTCATTTTGGCATTTCTCTATTTTTTCATCTTTGCAGAAAATGGTGGCTCTGAGTATCAACTTGTCTAATTTGAGTGAGACCTTCCATTAAGTGAACAAATAAGCTCGCTCTTTCTGATTGTCTCAGATCTTGAAAGGTTTTTAAAAGTCCTTTTTTTGCTAACATCACAAGGCTTTACAGTTTAGAAAGCCTAGAATTCAAAGCTTCGTCTACATTTTTAATCTACAAAAGTAAATCTTCTGCACATCTTAGACTTCTGGTAAGTGGGTCTCTTATTTTATCCTCCATTTTTTCTTTTGATTGGAGTTTTAATGCTGTGTTTTCTAAAGTACCACAATTCAGACTTCTCCATCTGCAAGGTCATTTATTTTGTGGGCATCTTTGTAAATCAACCCAAGTACTCTAAACACAATAGCAGGTTAATTTATAAGTGCCCTCAGCGGGGATGCAAAAAGATTTGAATAAATCATTGAATTGCTTAAGATTGGAGATCAGGAAGAAAGACGCATAAAGTAGGTTATTGGAGTGACATCTCCAGGGGAAGAATTAAGAGTGCTGTTTCCAAACAATACAGAAATACCCCAGTCAGTGTGTGGGACAGGTGAGCCCCACGCAGAGTCACCTGCTCAGGAAGCACAGTGAGGACAAGGGCCCAGCAATCAGCCTGTGCCCAGGTGTGGCACTGGGTCCCCTGTGCTGGCAAGGATGGTGACAGCTACCTTGCAGCCTCAGTGCAAAGGACATGTGCAGCTTTGATTTTTCAGTTTTCTGATGCCCTTCATAGCTTGATTTTTTTTATAATTTGTAGTTTTTCCTTAAACACGGGTGTTATAATTAGAAGCATGTTTATGTTAAGACGAGGTTGTTTGCATTCTCTTAGAGTAAAAAAACAACTGATGGGCAGTTGTCTTGACCAATGGGATGGGAGTGGTGTTAACCTTCTCCAATCCTTGGTCTGTGTAGAAATACTATAAATATGGAGTCAAATGTTGTAATAAGGAGTTTTTTGCCTTCCCACCAGAAAGTGTCTGTGTGTGTCATTGTGTGTCCAAGAGTGACAGGCGTGTGCAGCTCGGGCAGGTGGTGGCTGCGAGGAAAGGGAATTATTGTTCTTGCCTGTTACTGCCAGCTGCTAAGGAGCCTGTCCTGAGATGCTCTGGGAGGCTGTGCTGCAAGGAACAGTGTCTAAACACAATCTATCACTAGGCTGTCCCCAAGACAAGGCTTATGAGCCCAGGAGATCCAGCCCTGTGGCTGTGAGTGGCACAGCCAGTGCAGCCTGTGCTGGGTATGTGCAGGCTCCCTCTGAGATTCTGGGTCAGTGCCACCTGTAATATATCCTCATCCTATGCTTCAGAGGTACGTGTTTGTCTTGGCTAAATTCCTCCTTCTACTTAAGCTATATCATCTCTGAAAGGTTGTGGCAGAGCAAGAGTTGGCACCCAAATTTCTTTCTTATCTGGATACCATTTAATTGACTAGTCACTTTTGACTTTTTATACAGCATCACTTCCATGTGTGACTTTCTTTTCATCCTTGTTCTGACATGAACAGGATGTGATATGCTCAAAACAACATCTGAGGCTATCAAAACATAATGAATGATGTCTGAAAAATATAAAAGAAAATGATAAAACGTTAAAAAGATTTAGTGGCAGTGAAAGAGCATCTCACCTTCCTACATGATTCTTGGTGTCTGAGGCTTACCTTGAGGTGAGCATAGGAATCATCAAAATTTGCCCTTTCTTTGACAGTCAGTACTTATTTCTGTGTCTGCTAAAGCCCTTTGCACATTAATGCCCTGGCCCTTTGCTGGCTTCCTCTTTTCTGTAGCTTGGGCAGGACAGCTGTAACAACTTCACTGAAATGTCCACAAGCAGAATAAATCAGTCTTGCAAAGAAATTTTAGTTTCTTTATCCTTGTGGGATTGTGTGTATATACAATAAAAGGGAGTTCAATGTCCTTACTGGTTACTTAGAAGATTACCCTTCCAGCAACCTCAGTTCACTGAGGCACTTAAGCATGGATCTAATTTTAAGCACAGAATGAAGTGAGAGCCAGTTGTCAGCTCTGTGCTTTTCACCTCCCCAGTTTGAATTATCTTCCTTGCTGCTCTGATTATATCTTCCACTTACATATTCTCAGTCCTCTACGGCTTCCTATCTTGTCACCTATTTCACGTACCTCAATCTCCCCTTAAAAATGCCACCCAGTTCTTCCTGTCTGCAGGGATTTGCCTCACACAGAGGCAGTCACTTAATCCCACTTGACACTGGCAAATTCCCTTGACCTGCAGCACATTCCCTTATCTGAGCACAGGGCTGCTACTTTTCTTCCTTTGTCCCTGTCCTCCACCCTACCAAGGACCTTGCTGGTGGTCCCTTGCCACATCTGCCAGCACTTCCTCAATTCTCTGCCCATATTCCTCTCACTCTTCTCATTGTCCTTTACCATGATTTAATTTGAATGCATGGTACAGCTTAAAAACTCCAGAACAGGTTTCACAAAGCATTAAATTCTTAAATGTCAGGGTCAATATTCTTTGTAAGAGCTGTGTGTGCAAATTCAGGTGCACAGGTCAGGTATGGATCTGAATTCCAGCTGACTCAGGGCGGTTCATTCCTGGCCATTGCATGGAAAGACAAGTGTGTGATGTTTGAGGAAAGGAGAGACATCACTGTACACAGTGTCTCTCATTTGCATGTTAATGTCCATGGGTGCTTTGTTTTACAGCTGATAGGAAAGGCTGACAACTTCAGTCTGTTAGAGAAGGAAGGTATTTGCAGAGAACAACAATACTAAAAGCTGTTAAAGCTTCAATACAGCCCACGTTTCAAAATTGCAAAAAGATTTCACCCTTTCAGATTTTTTGGTCCTCACCTTTTTAGTTCTTCCAATTTTAAAGAAAAATTAGTAAAACCTCTGGTGAATGGCCATTTAAACTTTTATCACAACTTTGATGCTAGAGGACAGAATTTGGTCCCTCATGAAGGTGTGCTACTATTCACAACCAGTAACACAGTAAATCAGTTTGCTCTTTTATGATAAACTGCACTTTAATTGCACTGCAATTTTACTCTACTGAAACATTTTTTCTCTCCAGCAAAGCTAATTTCAATAAATAATATTTATTTATCTGACTAACCTTGTCTTTGCTTGTTGCATCACTTGTTTTTCAATAAGTGCTACTGGGATTTACTGTGACTTGTTAACTATTACTTCCACCAATTGCCTGTTTAAATTGTATTATTCAGATTGTAACATGATTGAAATGACAGGAATTAAAAATAGATCCTTTTCTCTAGGGCTCAAGACCTGGAACCATAAAATAAAATGCCTTGAACACTTGTTAAAAGCCTGGATTAATTCTAAAATTCATAAATAAAGCGATTGCAGCAATTAACTTCATCTCTCTTAAGAGACTCTAACTATACAAGTTAATCTCTGAAGGTTCTTTGAAAGTATTGCCCACAGTCATTTCCAGGCACGAGGTCTCAGCAGAGTCCTGTCCTACTTGAGAGGTTCAGGCACTCTGAGGCAGGATGATTTCCAACTTAGGCTCCTAGGAGTCTGCATTTGGTTTTGCTGGAAATGTGCTGTGGGATCAAGAGCCAAAAGCAGTTGTGGCATATAATCATTAGCAAAGACTCTTATAACCTTTTTTCTAAGTCAGCTCTGACCGCATTTCCAAATGTGTCACTGCCATGAGCAAGTTACTTTGTTTGTGAGAATTAATTCAAAGCTGGTAACAAACTACCAGGACAGTTTTAGCCGAGGTTCTGCTCATAAATTTGAGAATGCCCCATTTACCAAGTGACCAGTTCCACTTAAACATTTTTCAAACGCTGCCTTAGAGAATTAGAAAGACCAGGAAAGGGAGAAGAATGGCTGTTTCTGTTTAAAACATGAGCAAGAGGTTTTTAATGATCTTTAGTCTGCAGTTCCCATGGGGTAACTCAGTATCGCAGCAATTAATTAGCTAGGTTGGATAATTGAAGCCATGGTTGCATGCAGTTCAATGTGAGTGACAGAAGCTGCTCCAAAGGCAAAATAAAATGTATGTGATGTGAAATTGCTGAGCTCCTTGTGCCTCTTCAGCCTGCAATAAGTGCTAGAGCTGGCTGTTTAAAAATTGGCTCATAGTTGTCCACAGACCATTGTGGTGCTATTGCAGTCCCTAGATGATACCTGAAAGCTACTAGTCATATCCTTCACTCCAGAAAAAGAGTGAACAAATAAACCCCAGAAGAACTGCAAAGCTCCATACTATAACTGAAGAAGTAGCTTAATTGTTTTGTAGCAAAGGAAAAAATGCCTTATTTTCCTGGCAGAGGCAGGAGGCAGATGCACACCTTCACATTTGGACTAAGCTGGCTAGTCCCAAGACAGCTCTCATCCAGGAGCCAGGGATCTGCAATGCAGAGATGAGTATCACTGCCTTCAATTTTACAGATCAGAAAACTGAAACACAAAAAAGGTAAAATTAATTACCCCAGATCTGTTTTTCCCATGGTACTGTCATTTATAACTGGAGCTGGTCCACTCTAATTCTTCATCCAGTTGGCTCTGAAGCTTTTCTGTCCTGTTTTGTGCAGCACATCTTTAATCACGGGCAATATATTCTGTGACAGAGCCTTGGAGGTCTTGCATCGTGGGTAGATAGAACAATAAAGTGAGTGTGTAAGGACTGAAGTGCAGCTCCTCATCACAATTCCTTGGCAGTCGTGCCTGGAGTTCAGAACGCCCTGAACAATGGTCTAATTCTTACTAGATTTATCACTGCTAAAGATGTGATTGCTGATCCCACTGCAGGTTCCTTCTGGTCTCTAAGTGATTATTTTGCTTAAAGGCATGAAGTGTTCTAGTACTCTCTAATCAGTTATAAATGCTATTTTCCCCTCTAGGACCCAGTGGAATTTGTCATGGATGTTTTTGCTGCCATTAGGTTCTGTGAGGCCATTCTGGCTCTCTGTACCTGTAACACTCAAAAGCTTGGGTTTAGCTACATTTCAAGAACAGTTTCTCTATTTCTTGTACACTACAAATGTCCTTGAAGAACATTTAATTCTCTGCAATTTTCCATCTTAGATTTTATCAAAATGTACAGCAAATGCAAAGTTAAATTCCTTTTACAGATAAAAATGAAGGACATATGGTTGAAAATGACATATGGATACAAAATGTGCATATTTATACAAACATGTCCTGATCAGCTGAGATTATCCTTTTCTTTCTCGTGTGATCAAAATGTGATAAGACACAGGATAGTGTAGTTCCAGATATGAACCTTGCAAAAGGCATTAGGAAGATTTCCAGTGATTTCCCTAAGCCTTGAATCAGGTCTTTGTTGCTGGGTGAACACCACTGAGCAGTTTGGGCTACCTTTAACCAATGTAAATCCCTTGTGAGCAGTTAAAGATAAAAAATATTTTCAGTGTAATTTCATTTCCATTTTGAGTGTGTACTAAATGACTAAATAAATAAACATTAAAAATAAGCTGAACCAAAGAAAAAAACAGCCAGCACAATGGATTCATAAGGAGATGATGATATGGAGAGAGAGGTTTGCCTGTTGTTTCTGATTCAGTTCCCAGGGAAATCAATAGGAAATAGCTCTGTTTGCATGTGAACAGTGCTACTCACCTGCTCTACCAGCTTCTGAGATCCTCAGCTATGTGTAGGTAAACAGCTCAGCTAGTAAATAAATATGTAGAGTCTGTAGAGCTACACCAGCTACACAAGATGAAGATCTGTTCCTGAAGCATCTGCCTGTAACATCAAATATTCAGACAGCCCAACAGTTTAGCTGTTTGAATTTCAAAATCTCATAAAGATAAATCTCATGAAGTGCTCTGCTGTCAGGCTATAAACATGGTTTGTGTTTTTCTTGTGCTGCTTGTATTTTCTGAGAGGATTTTTTTCATAGTTTAATAAAGAACATTCGTGTCCATTATACACCTTCCAGCAATCCTATTTCAATATACTGAAATACCTCATCAGTGGCAGCTTTGGATTGAAAATGAGCTTTTGTAGATCATGGGGAGCATTAAAAAGAAGACATTTTCTTGTGTATGTTCAACAGCTTTCTAACTTCTCTTGTTTCTTTCCAGTAGCATTGCAATTGCCTTTGTTGGTAGAGCATTTTACATATCTCTAAGATTTAAATTTTCTTCCTAGTCTCTTATGAGATTAAAAGCAGCCAAACAAATTTGGAAGATTTGCACTCTGTTATGGGCAATAAGGAATATTTGCTATAGCAATTCTTGTTCTGTTAATACCAGGTAAGACTGTCCATATGTATATTGCATGACACTCATTTTATTTCCTTTCTACCTTTAAATGTTGCTATTTTTCATAAGTAATATGATGTAAAAGGCCACCTCTCAGTAACAGAGAGGAGAAAAATTAGAGGTATTAAAATATTGAGCATTTTCTAGTGAAGCAGATTGTGTTGCCAGCTCCCATTGCCATTCCACAGAAGCTGAGGGCTTTCAGCTTTCTCTTGTTCTCAGCAAAGCCTGTGGGGCTCAGTGGCTCCTGCACTGCAGCATCCTGGAGATGTGCTGTGGCTGCTGACAGTTACATGTGGAGTGCTGGGAAATCTCAGAGAAAATAGATTTATTAGGAATCCAAACTCCCAACTGCAACACTTTGCATCAAGGTGCTCTAAGCATCCACAAGCTCAAAGCTCAGCTCAGTATTTAAGTAAAACAGTCAGAGGTGTCATTTGGATGTGTGGTATGAATGAAAAGGAAGAAAACATGTGACAGATGCCATCTACCCTCTCTCCCTCTCAAACAGAAATCTGTGCTTCCCTGCCAGGCCTCTCTCAGGGGACCAGCTGCAATAGGAAGGTTGCATGGCTTGGGGCTGGGAGGCTGCTGAAAGTGCCACAGGTCAAATCTCACTTCTGCACCAGGTGAGGACAAACCCTCATTATCTGTTCAGCCATGAGACAGCAACAGCTGTCCTGTGCAGGGCCAGGAGTTGGGCTTTGAGGATCCTTGCAGAGCCCCTCCAGCTCAAGATATTCCATGATTCTGTGATTCCAAGGGTCAGCAGCAGATTTTTGGCAAAGCAAAAGGGAGGAAAGGTGTGGAGCTTCTTTGCAGGAGGATACTTCCAGTACAAGCTTCTCCATCCAGAGCCAGGACAGGGTAAGCAGCTGGTAGGAAGGAAAAACCCAGAGAATTCCAGGCTTGAGAGGCCACCCAATCCTCCTCCTCCAAATGGGATAACTGCACCAGTCCTGACAGCTGTCTGTCTAATCTGTCTTCAGAGATCCCCACTGATGGAGACCACTCTGCCTCCAGGTAAACTATTTCTTTCATATCCCTTTCCATGAAATAATTTTCTTGATACTTGTCCTGAATCTTCTGTTTACTGCTACACAACCTATTTGACATACAGAGGAAAAAGATTGTTCTTTCCTTGCTTGCATATAGAGCTCACAGTTAAGCACACACAATATTTTCCTGTTTGATGTTTATTTTGCAGTTCATTGTGCACTGCTAAGGATATGAAAACAATCTGAATCCACCAGCCCGCTCAGAAAGTGTCAGCCAAGGATGCTAAAAGGCCTGAAAGTTTGGAGAAGTTTGGACTTGAATTTAGATGACAAGCTTTGGCCCAGGTCCAGCTGCTGCTGAAAACCATTCTGGAGAGCAGACAGTAGCTTTAACAAGCTGGAGATATGGGCTGCCAGCCAAGCTTTGCTGGGTACAGGCAAAAAAAATTGTGCCACATTTCCTGAATAGGAAGTGCAAGAAAGACACAACATTGATGTCCAGGGGCCCTGAACATACAGACTGGTCATTCTGGGGCTGGACAACCCCCTGAAGGCCATGTAGCCGACATGGGCACAAACACCCCTTGAGACACCAAGGTACCATGTCAGGGCCAACCACATTTCCTGACCTTTGGGGTATTTGAAAAAATACCCCAAAAAAGGCAGGAAACTCCTGAGAAGTGATCTTGGCTCCTTGGGACTGCAGTGTGAAGCTGGAAAGTCAGCCTCAGTCCCTACTCTTGCCACTCAAATGTGAATATACAAAATATGGAAGCATATTGTCTGCTGTCACAACTCATCTGTAAAGCAGATGTTTCTTTTGGGGAATTATTCATGCTAAAGATCACACTTCAAAGTAAACAATAATTGTCATTTGTTCTCCTTAAAAAAAATGAAAGCTGGAAATCAAATTAATGACTACATTTCCTCAAGGGAAGAGACAGAAGAGGGAATATGATCCTATTTTCACAAATAGTTTTAGGCAAACATATTGATTCCACGCTATTTTCACATGGATTTAGATAAGAGGGATACAAATAACAGTCAGGGGAATAAGAGA
This sequence comes from Thryothorus ludovicianus, assembly GCA_013397245.1. Lineage (NCBI taxonomy): Eukaryota > Metazoa > Chordata > Aves > Passeriformes > Certhiidae > Thryothorus > Thryothorus ludovicianus. Next base: position 901,560 of record VZTB01003968.1, on the reverse strand, counting down.
AATTACAGAGGAGGATGGGACAGGAAAAAGAGTACAGAGGGCCTGAAATTGAGAAGACTGTAAGATCTAGAGGGTGAATACATTTGGGCAACAAAGAAAGCAGCATCTTGAGATGAGAGACTTGGCTCTATGTCCTGCATTGTTTTTGTAAACCTGGTTCTGCATCTGACATGTCTTGGTGTGGGCAGGCTGGGAAGGCTGCAAGGAGAGGCTGAAACCCACTACGTTTTCTATGGGTCACTGCTTTTCTGCCTCCTGGTTAAGACTTCATTTCAGTGAGCTCTTACGATTCCACAGAAGCCAAAAGCAGTTGTGTTTCAAATCACTGCAGGATTTCTCAGCCAGACCAATTTTTACCTACCTTGGGTCAAATGCAGGATGAATGGCAGCCTCTAGTGTTTATGAATTGCCTGGGAAATCAGAGTCCTGTCTGATACCGTTCTTGGACTCACAGGCTGCTTTCCTGTGAATAAATTAGATGGGGTCAAGGCACATTCCCAGGCACCAGAGCTGTGTGCATTGCCAAGATGGTTCTTCTGACTGGTCTGCCATAGAGGGGCAGAACTCACTTCTGGCTGGTTTGGATCCCCCAAGTCTGTCCGTACTGAAATCTTCCACATGAAACATTTTGGACACACTCACTGACCATGATTTCCAACAATATTATTTTGTCAGGTAAATTTCTGATCTTGACTGACTATATGCACAATTTCAGAACTGGAAAAATACCTATTTTGCATTTATGTCAGCCACATAAACACTGATGTATGGACCTATATTCCTGTTTATTGTTAGTGAAAGTTAAGAAAATATTTTGAAAAATGATACTTCATATTTATCTCTTCTTGAAAATTCCTTGGATCATTAATCAATTATTGTTACTTCCCTGTACCAAAGACTGTTCAAAAAAACTATAAATGCATTCTGAAGAGAGGCTTCATCAATACTTATCATCAGCAGTTCAGAAGCTTGTACTCAGGCTTGGTGCAATTGCTGTTATGAACTTTGAAAAGGGTAGTTGAATGCTATAGACTTCATTAAGTTTTGATAAATGCATTCACTTCAAGTTTATATCCCAAAGACATTACTTTGGCTTGACTAACTCAAGAAAAAATGCTGCATGTTGGAATTTTCAGGATGAGTATCTTACCTGAAAGGTGGGATATTTAGATATTTAAATTTATTTATTTATTTTCACGTTAAAACGCTGCTGACAATTCGTGATGTGTCTATGTTCGTTCTATTTCCCAGTTCCTAAAATCTGCTCCCCCCTTGAGCCGATTTGGTGTTAAGGGGATGGTGTATAAATTGTTACATGGCACGGTGCTGGATAATTAAACGGCTTCTTTGCACAGAGCTCCTTCATTCCCTGACAAAGCAGGTGTTTTCCTTTTTCTGCAGATTTCCCAGTAACGTGTATTGTACCTCAGCGCTGCTCACGGCTGGGATGTGCCGGTGCCTTCCCGGGCTCCGCAGGGGCAGCGACCCCGCGGAGCTCCGAGCGCATCCCGCGGAGCTCTGAGCGCATCCCGCGGAGCTCTGAGAGACCCCGCGGAGCTCCGAGCGCATCCCGCGGAGCTCTGAGCGCATCCCGCGGAGCTC